>NW_019167993.1:17519003-17943224 GCF_002303985.1 Durio zibethinus
AAGATGAAAAAGAAAAAAAAAGAAAAAAAGAAGAAAAAAAATGAAAAAATGGAAAAAGATGAAAAAAAGAGAAAATGAAGACTCAGATTGAAAACTCAAAAGGGTAATTTGGGTAGAAAAATCTTTGAATTGAGAGTTGGACACATGGATGGAAGGTCAAAGACATCTGAAGATCCCTCAAAGTTGAAGCAAAGCTTGATGAGCTCAAAATGATTTTGGTAGTCAATGGAATGAGTTTTTGAAAAAAAATCCTGAATTAATATTCATAATTGTTTGAATATTCACTGTTTGGATATTGTTACTCCATTTATTCAATACCATTCCCAAAGACATGGTTTAAACTTGTTTCTTTTCTCATTTGTTTTTGTACCAAACTCGTTCTTCATTAATTATCTTTCTCTCAATTCACCTTGTGCTCCCTTATTGTTGCTTCCCCAAAATGAATCGAGAAAATGTATGATTGCATTCTGTTTGTCATGAATTGAAATGATGATGAATGAATGATAATGTTCATGAAAGAGTCTTACATTTTTTTGAAAAAAAATCAAAGATGATAAAGGAAAAATGAAGAGATGGTAGAAACCTAAAAAAGATGATTTGAAATGACACATGATGAATATGGTGATAGGTTGGTCAACAAATGAAAAGAGTGCAAAAACCTAAAAGGGTGATATGACTAAGTGATGAATATGGGGATGAATTGGTCGACATAACCTATGAGTTATGATCAAATGGTGAGAATAATGTGGACTAGTGGGCAAAATTTGTTCTAAAATGGTTAATGCTAAGAACCCTATGAGTGATGACCCTACAATGGAAGATGAAATTTGTTCTAAAATGGTTAGTGTTGAAAAGCCTATGAGTAGTGACCAAGTGATGGAGGACAGAACTTATTCTAAAGTGTTGAGAAGATAAAAATAGGAAAAATGTGAGATGATGGGGTCTTGAGAACCATGTTACCATATTTTGATTAGAATTTCATGACAAAGACATCCACATTACAAGCATTACATTTACATTATGGTTTGGATAATCTTTGAAACTTTGGTTAGCCTATGTTTTTGGATTATGCAATAAACATTTGAATCATGGTTAAGAATATGATATTGTGAGAATCTAGATTGTTGCATTTGCATCATTAAGAAAGCATTTGCATCATTGATCATGACATTCAGTACATACTAAATTTTGACTTTGGTAAAAGTTTGAAGCTCATTTGAAAAGAAATTTTGAATATTTTGATGAAATCCTAAATTTTCAAATGAGAATCTGAGTCTTAAATGAGAATCTTTGAGACATTTTCAAATGAGAATCTTTGAGTCTTAAATAAGAATCTTTGAGCCTCAAATGAGAATCTTTGAGTCTTAAATGATAATTTTTAAAAAATCCTCAAATAAAAATCTTTGAATTTCAAATGAGAATCTTTAAAGTGTGAAACCTAAAATTTTTTGAATATGAATCTTCAAACAAAATGAGAATCTTTGAACTCAAATGAGAATCTTTGAGCTTAAATGAGATTATTTGAATTCAAATGAGAATCTTTGAGGTGTAAAACCCAAAATTTATCGAATGTGAATCTTCAAACTCAAATGAGAACCTTTTGAGTTTCAAATGAGAATATTTGAGGTGTGAAACCTTAAAGTTCATTGAATGTGAATGTTTAAACTAGAACGAAAAGCTTTGAACTCAACTTTTGGATGTGAATCTCTAAATTTTTTAGTGAGAACCTTTGAACTTAGATGTGAAACTCTAAGATTTCTTGAATGTGAACCTTTGAACTCGAATAAAAAGCTTTGAACTTTTGGATGAGAATCTCCAAAATTCGAATGGGAATTTTTAAATGTTGGATGCGAGTCTTGCAATTTGCAATGTGAATCTTGAGATCTTGCAAATCTGAATTCTTGCATATTTGCAATTTTGTGAATCAAATTCTTGTGAAATTAAAATTTTGAGAATCAAGTTTCAGTGACCTCTTGCGAAGCTGAAAGGTTCTTGTGAATTTGAACCTTTGAATTTTGAATTCAAATTGTGAATCTTTGAGTTTTCATTTCATCAAACCTGATCTTTGACTCCTCTAGACATGATTGTCAATGAGCATTTTAATTTTTCAAAGTTATGGTGTCTCTGTTTAGATGAGCATTTTACTTTTTAAAGTTGTGGTGCCTCTATTTAGAGAAGCCTTTTTATTTTTCAAAGTTGTTGAGCCTCTGTTTAGAGGAACTTTTATTTTTTAAAGTTGTTGAGCTTTTATTTAGAGGAAGTCTAAGTATGTTTAAAACAAAAGTGTGTTGATTTTGATTGGGTTGTCTACGTCTTTGCACAATTCTTGTTTCACATAAAATATACAAAGATGGGCAGTTGTAGACACCCCAATCTGTCCAGGGGCCTACTTTTGATTTTTGCTAATAAAAAAATAAAAAACAAAAAAACAGGTAGTTGAGTTTATATGAAATTGTTAGAATTGGTTTGTAAAGTTTGAGTTGGGTTTAAGGCTGGAATTCAAAGGAAATTGGGATTCCTTTTTGGATTGGAGTTCTTAGATTCAGAACTATATAAATACATGCCCACACAAACACACAAAATAAAATTAAGAAAAGAGGCAAAAATCAGAGAAAGCAGTCAAGAAAATTTTATATTTTTTGGGGTTTAAATTTTTTTTTTTGAAAAAATCTAGAAAATTTCAGATTTTGATGACTTTTTCTAGTTTTTGTCTGCAGTCAAGCCATACCTTCGAGCCGCGCCTTCTAGCCACTTCTTGTGTCTACAGTCGAGTCATTTTGAGCCGCTACAGCCGAGTAATTTTGTTTTTTTTTTTTGTATGTTTTTTAGATCTTTTTTAGTATTTTGTTTATTTTTTTATGTGTTTTGTTTTAGCATTTTTTATTAAATTTTAAAAAAAAATAAATAATAAATAAATTTTGGAGAATAGATATTAATTATCAAATTATGGAATTTATAGAAATTTCGAATGATAAATTTTTATAAAATTCTTAGGTAAGAAATTTTGTTTAAATTTGTCCTAAATGGTGAAATAATTTAGATAAAGTTTCAATAACAATAATTAATATTTATTTTCAAACAAAAAAAATTAAAATTAAAAAATATTAATAAAAATTTTGGAATTAAGTACAAATTACCCAATGATGAGATTCTTAAAAATTTTAAATAGTAAATTTCTAAGAAATCTCTAGGTGAGAATTTTTTTTTAAATTTATCTCAAACGATGGAATAATTTAGATAAAATTTTAATAAAAGTAATTGTATTTTTTTTCCAAATTTGGTTAAAAATATTTTATAATTGTCTTTCTAGGTGATAAATTTTCTTTAAATTTATCTTAAATGGTGAAATAATTTAAATGAAATTCCAATAAAAATAATTGTCATATTATTTTCTTTCCAAAAAAAATTTCAAATAGCCCAAATGTAAAAATTTAGGAATTTTTCAAAAAAGAAAAATATTTTTTAAATTGACCCAAACGGTTGAAAAAATTTAAAAATTCAAAAAGAGAAAATATTTTTAATTTAGCCGAAATTGTGAAATAATTAGATATATTTTCAACAAAATAATAATAATAAATAATTTTTTTTCAACGACGAAGCCTCTTCAATGAATCAAATGGGATTCTTAAATACTCTTAAGGTGATGAAGTATTTTTTAAGAGTTTTATCAGATTGATGAAAAATCTTAAAAATTATTTTCAATATTTAACATAAAATTTGAAAACCATTATACTCAATACCTTAGGATAAATTTGAAATAATATGGTATCATCTTTCGGATGGACATATAGGGGTGTTATAACATTTTTCACATGTAACCAAATTTCAGAATCATGTTCTGATTTGTAGACTCGAATCTATTTTTTAAGAACCATTAGTTAAATTTATGAGCTCCTTAAAAAGATAGATTTTTTAGGTGATCAATCACACTTAGTAAAAAAAATTGGTGGTGACTCATTTTGTTAAATCTAACTATAAATTTATAGATCTATATATTATGACAATTTAAATATATTTTAATTGTATAAAAATTAATAATTTAGATTTGTCATGTGTAAAATAAATAAATAAACAAACAAACAAACAAAAATATATGCATAAACAAATAAAAAATAATAAAATATGATATCTAAAATTTGAAAATGCTAACAATAATTAAATAATCGAAATCAAAGTCCAATAGTTTTTAAACTTGTACCTCAGATTTCGTGCAAGACAAACAACACACAATTCAAAAGCAATCATTGGCCTCCCATATTTTTAATTTCTTTTTGTTTCTTCAAAACAACCAGATGTCGCTTTTTGTTTTTCTCCATCCACAAATTCAAATCTCCGATGAAATCTTCAAAAACTTTAGATCGGAAAACCCCCGACCAAGCAAATTTAGAAAATAGATATAACTACTGCTAAAAACTTTTACAACTTTCCCTCTTTTGAGTATCAATTATTATTGATTCTTATGTGTGCTTTTATGAGTTCTTTAAATAGGGACCTAATCTAAATCAAACGGAATAAAAACTTCTTCTAATTTACTTTCATAAGGATTTGAATTTTGGAGTTTAACTCTAATATAATTCTCTCAAAAATCAAATCCAAATCTTTTCTTTTATAATTTTGGGATCTCTCTTTTTTTTTTTTTTTAAACAAACAAAATAAATAAAATAAATAATGAGAAATAAATAAAATAAAATAAAATTTTGAAAACAATTAAATCTAATTAAAACTTCGGACTAAATAAGAATGTCTACAATGTTGATATCAATTATTTCGTCATATTATTTTTGATTTTTTGGTTCAATATAAATATATTTATAAATATATACAAACTTATATGTAATGGTACTATTAATAATATACAAAATAAATATGCAATATCTTTAAATATCAAATAAATAAATTTAAAAATATAAAAAATAATATTACCAATAAGCACAAAATCTAACGGAGCTTTAAAATAGATACGGACCTTTAATTTTGTAAAACAAAGTGTAAAAAAAAACAAGAGTTGTAATAAAAAATTGAGGAGACATGACATGAAAGTTGTTTTATTTTGTATTTTAATTTTTTTATTAAATTAAAAAAAAATTAAAGAACATAACACAAGTCATAAAACTGTTAAACATGTTTTACATTTAAGCATTAACTGAAGCAAAATAATTCATCGAAATTCATTAAAATTAACTAAAACCAATGAAAATAACTAATATTATCCTCTATCAAATATGATAAAAAAAATAAAAATAAAAAACACCTTTAATTATATTTTCCTTTGACATAGCTAGAGTGTATCTATCGGTACCAAAACTAAGTTAACATCTATGATTTAAAATCTTTAAGTGGGTTTTAATTTTTATTAGTATCCATTTCAATTATTGACTAGACATAAGCATATGTCTCACAGTCCATGATTCCTTGCTTGCTTGAGTACAAAAGCACTTCTAAAAAAATTTCTGTATACAGCCAAATAAGTGCCTAAACCAATGATTATGTTCACTAAAAGTGTAGCATTTCCTGTAATGGCAATTGGGCACTCAGAGCCTTTTATCTTTTTAATCATTCACAGAATTCCTGACACCGCTAATAATTCATTGAGTTCTTGGCGGTATTTTCGTTCACACTGATTTTGAGCTAACATCAGAACGATCAACTCTGATCCACTGACCAGTCTACTGTTAAATTGGAAGGCCATGTCACGTCTGTTTTGTCCTTATGGTCCAAATCCAAAATTATATCATTAAAAAATTTTGAATTGTCGTGGAGTACGACCTAACAAAAGATTAACACTGTAGAAAAACATATAGTTTCGACATTTCAAGACTGAAATATATTCTAGAAAACAATTGTAGAAATTAGTATCAATAATAAAAATATTTATATTGCTATATGTTATAAGGTATAAATTTGAAAATTTAGTCGTTAAATATAAATAAAATTTTTAAACTATTATAACATACAAGTTTAAAAACTTACTCTAATATTTTGATAAAAAATTTAAAATAATTTTTTTATTTAAAAAATATTCAAAAAAAAACATTTTTTCTCTTAAAAAAACTCTGATTTGGAATTCATTAAAATTAAAAAAAATTTATTTACAAAAATTCAATTTTTAATTAGAATATTTAATATTGGCAAGTTACCTAAATGCACCAATATTTTAGCGAAATTTAAAAAAATCTTTCTCACCTAAAAATTTATATAAAAATTACTATTTCAATTTTTTTAGTAATTTCATTATTAAAAGATTCAAAATTTTATTTTATTTTAAGAAAAATTAATATTTTAACCTTTTTCTAATGTTCTCAAATTTATCTTAGAAAAAATTGATATTTTCATTTTCTTTTGAAGCTTTTTTAAATTTATTTTTATATTTCAAAAAAAATTAAAATATTATTATTTCAACTTTTTCCTAAGCTTTTTCAAATTTATTTTACGAACAATTGATATTTCAACATTTTCATAAAAATGTTCCATTTCAATTTCAAACCAAATTTATTTTTAATTTATTTTTAAATTGTAAAATTTCAAGAAATATTTCTAATCTAAAATTGATATCCACATAAAAATAAATAACAACATAAACAGAAAATTTTTAAAAAATTTGTCGCAACATGTGGATTTGGAAATCTACTGCAGGACGTGATTAATAATTTGCAAGTGCACAGAATCAAACAAATAATAAAGTTATAAGTAGAGTATCATTCTTAAAGAAATTGTAAATAAAGTGATTCAAGTACTAAAATTATCTCACCTTATATTTGGAGGAACCATAATAAGAATGAAATAACTATGTAAACTAATCAAAACATAACTTAAATAATGCAATTAAACTTATAAATATGCAACATCAATGAACTAATACAAATTTAAATATAAACTAATGCAAACAACAAGTAATTAAACGAAATAAGATGTAAATAACTAGGAATTTGCTTAAACCAAAACTAATCAACAAGTTAAACCTTAAATGTAAACCAATGAAATCAAATTAAACTTGTAAAAACTGATTCAAAATGAATTAAGGCAAAACTAAGCTAAACAGCATGTCATAAATTGATTCTGATTGAATCTAGTTATGCAAGAATGATTAAAACATGTACCATTGCTAAATATGTAAGAAACCGTAAGTTATAATGCAATTGTATGAGTAAATTGAAATCCAGTAAGTAAATATGGACAATGATCTATGTAGCTACCTAATTCAAGCAATAAAACATGTAAGCTTAATATGTAAACCAAAACTAAATATGAATTGACCTAATTAAATCTACTTTCATGCAACCGATACAAATTATCATGCAAAACTATGAAATCCCAACAGAATTAAACCGAATAGATGCTAAGTAATCTAAACAACAGGAAATTCAAACAAAGTTAAACTTGACTTAACTAATCCTAATTATCTATTAAAACATGCAAGTAAATTGCTATTGAATTAAATTATCCTAAAAACATGCAATAAGATCTAAGATGCGACAAATTAAATCAAGAGCAAACTAGGTATATGAGCTGAAATTATTAAGAGAGATGAAAGCATGCAAACCATAATTATCATGTAATTGAACATACGAATTATGCAAAGATGTAATAATTGGAATTAATACTAAACCCAAGTGCAGGAACCAAATCTGTTATCATGTATGAAACATGCAATTATGAAATTGATATGAAAACACAAGATGAAAAGCATAAACTAAGCCAAATTAAGCAAGAGTTCACTTAAAACTAACCAAGAATTAAGAATGAATCAACAATACTAGAAAACCAAACCGATTGCAACAAGAACCAATAAGCAAATATAATGAAACCACTAGAACCGAATTGAAAGAAACTTGAAATAGAATGTTATTAAACTTTAAAGAAACTTTGCATAAATTGAATTTAAAAGAAGTAGAAATTTAAACAAAATAAAAACTTGATCAACAAAAGTGCCTCACATAAATAAATTTCATGGTCAAAGGCAGTGAAATATCTAAAAAATGTGACTTTGGAGTCTCTTGAAAGTTGGCATTTCCAATTAAAAATGACAAAGATGACAATTTTCTTTTTAAACAATGAATGGTTCAGTATATAAAAATTTCAATTTATTCAAGAAGACTTCACCATTTGAAGGGAACAAAAGAGATGTATATTTTTTCATCCAAGCTCATAAATGAAACATAAATTTTTTTAAAAAGCATGAATCCCTTAAAAAGCCAAACATGTTTGACACTTTCTTTAGTATCCAAAAATGGCATTTTGATAAATATCAAGGTTAATTGTGATGGACTCAAGATTTTGAAAGGTCATTTTAGAATGAGAAGAAAGCTCAAACTTTTAGGGCCTTGATATACTTGAATTTTTCAAGGCTCTGAGTTGCTTTTTATTGACCTCTATTATTTTGCTAAACATTTGAAATGGCTTCAAAGTCTTCCAACTTTGCTCTAGGCTACTAGTCTAAATTTCATCTAAGATGGGTTAATGATTCAAAAGGTAGTTGAACCATGAAAGAAGACAAAAGACTCATAGGTTATATGGAGATTTAACAAGGAAAGCTCTTTAGTTTAAGCATTCATACTTGATCATAATTGACATTTCAAAGCACGTAACATAAGTCAGGGTTGAGGGTTTTGAAGTAAAGGATAAATATCCCAAAATATGTTTAAGGGTGATCAAACCAAAGGATCTTTTCATATCATATGAAGGTTCCTTTTAGGACATTTGTCTTTTCATTTTCCCGTTCTTGCCACTCCATTATTTTATTTGTTTTCTTTTTCTTTTATTTTATTTTTTGCCTTGCTTTTTTCTTGCCTTTTCTTTTCGTTTTCTTCTATTCTCTTTACTTTTCTTTGTACATTTTCACTTCCAATTTAGTGAGTTCAAAAATTTTAGTAACTCATTTTATTGGACTTTTATCCCTCGACATATAAAGTTCTTTCTTTATAGCTGAAATAAAACCTCACCATTCATAATTCTTGAATATGTTTCTCTTTTGCCCCCTAATATAAAAGGTGACTATTTGTTAGGGTTCATTTAGAATGAATTCATTAGGTTTAAAGAGGTAGAAATTGGATAGTTTTCATGTTTGTGAAAGGAAAATGAAAGATGATCATTTTTCATCTCAAACATAATCACTTAAATTGAAAAGTAATTCCTTTTAGAAAAATAAGTTTTAAGAAAGGTTTTTTTTTTTAAAAAAAAATCTTTTTTAGGATTTTCTAGTTTTCTCGCCTTTCTTTTTTGCCTGATCTTATAGAAATCCAAAAAAGTTTTTTTTCTTAAATCAAATGTCTCATTGTTCATTGCCTAGGAAAAGATTATCACCTTTATATACCATAATATGATCAAGTGAAGACAAAGTTCACGAATTCAAGTTTATGCCCTTTAAAGGGTTATGGCTAATGAGTGAAATTATTAAAATGGCTTAAGAGATGAGTTTGAAAAAATGTGTAAAGGTTTTTGATGAATTTATTTCTAATAGTGATCACCAACTCTTTTAGGACTTTTTACCTTTTATTACACATGAATTTTTTTTCTCTTTCCTTTCTCCTTTTTCTTCTTTTTTCAAGGCACCTCTTTTTCTTTTTATGGTTTTGGAAATTAATTGTGTGAGGCTTTATTCAAATCCTATATTTTTTTCTTACTATTTTTCTTCTAGGAAAATCCTAAAAAATTTAAAACTTAAAAGAAATTAAAACCTCAAACGACAATATTCATATATTCATGAGACAATTGATGCACTATGTCCATTCATTCAATGCAAACATTCAAGCCCAAATCAAAATTTGCATCCTCAATAGTACTCTTAAAATAATATACAAGCTTAAAAAAAAAATAAAACCCTTACTTGGCATCTTAGCCTTAGAATCTTGACTTTTAATTCCAACATCATCAATTATAATAACCACAAACCAATTCTTTAAATTTAGCAAGATCTGCATCGATTAAGGACTAAACTGTATCATTAAAAGCAATGCAATTTTCTATGAAATGTCCTTTAACCCCATCATGGTATTCACATTTATCGTTGGGATCATGCCACTTTGGGTAATGAGATTTTCTAGGCTTTGTAGGGATAGTGAAAATCATATGACTATTGGAAAGTTGAGGTAAAAACTCTACGTAGGACATTGAAAGTGAGTGGATTGTTTTAACTCTCTTTCTCTTGAGACTTTATGGACAACCTATGTTGATCTTTTACTCTATGAATTTCCATGGCGAAGGAGTTTGATAAAAAGACATTGAGGCATAATAATAAAATGGTTAAAAAAAGTTATTGGCTTAAGGGGTCGAATCATAAAAAAGTTGGGATAGATTATTGATATACGATGACCAATAAAAATAACGTTTACAAAATCTTCTTGTATCATGCCGGGGTTTCCCTCGTTTTACCCTTCAACAATTGTTTCTTGGACATGTTCATTAAAAATATCTCCCCTCATTTCATTATGAGTTTTTGCACTAACATTCATAACTTTTCCCCTTTCTATCCTGAATTATACTAACGGTAAATAATAAATCTACAAAATCTAAAGAAGTATTGCTGATCAACCTAACATTGTAGGGAGAAGGAAGGGTATTTACAAATAGGAAATTCAGCTCTCTATTAGTAAAAAGTGATCGTACTTGCGATGCTATCTTCTTTCATCTAGTAGCATATTCTTTAAAACTTTCATTAGGGCTCTTTTTCATGTTTTAAAAGGTCGATCAATTTGGGACCATCTCAAACATATGCCAATATCCTTTTAAGAATGCTCAAGGTAAATCCCTTCATGTACGAATCTAGGCACTTTCAAAACTACCAATTGACTGCTACCTCAGTCAAACTTTCTTAAAAAATATGAAATAAGAAAATTTTTGTCACATGCATACCTAACCATTTTGTGAGAGTATTGAGCCAAATGTGTCTTAAGGCATCCAATTCCATCATAGTTCTCAAACATCAAAACCTTGAACTTAAACAGAATGATCACATCTAAAATCAGCCAAGATTTTTTTGTATCATAAGATTTATCTGTACCTTCAAAACCTTAATCCTTTCTTCTAAGAGGCCATACCTTCGTTATGTATTTAGATCCCCTGCCATTTTTAATGATTTCCTCTTTAAGGGTCTTGAGCTAGGTCTTTTAGAATGATTATTTTCTTGAGCAAAAAGTTCTTCCATAGTTTATTTCATTTGCCCTATCCCTTCTATCTTATTGACATCCTATTTTGTTCTTGTTACATTTCATCCATCTAGGCTATATAATCCTTATCAATTTTATTTCTCCCAATCCTAAGAAAAATTATCAAGATTAATCCTAAAGAAACTCATTTTCTCTATAAGGCACACATGAATTGAATTTTATTAAGTGAATATATGAATGAATGAATAAATGAATGATTGAAGGACAAAGCACTTTGATAAAAAATGCATAAATTGAAATAGAGAAAATTTAAAGAAATTCAAGATCATAATCCATACATGAAAAAACAACACCATATTTTGTAACATTTAAAACAAAAGATCATTTTCCTTAAACATTCACAAAATTTAGGCACTATCTTTTCGCAAAACATTTCATTTCTCTAGCAACCCATTGCTTGAAGATCTTTTTAAAGAAAAAACCCCATCAAAGTTCACCATCACCCAACCCCTTCTCATCGTATTTAAATCTTTAGCTTGTTATTGTCGCTAGATAGAACCATTTCATATCTATGAACATTTGCACCTTGTGTTTGAAAGCCTCGCAATCCTCAATGGAATGCCTTATATTTTCAACTTGGTGTTCACCTCTTGCATTTAGATTATACCATTTAAAGTAAAAGGCTTTAAAGGCTTTAAAGGCATGGAGGCAACAAGGTGTCTTCGAACTAAATAAGAAAAAAATTCTTCACATAAGATGAGAATAGGATCTAATTGCGTATGTTTTTTCTTCATAAGTGATTTTGTAGGCAACAGATTAGCTAGAAACCCTAGTATCTAATGGTGGAGCAAAGGTTCAAACTTGAAAAATTGGCTGAATAGGTGATTAGGGAATGGTATTCTAAGGATATAAGCTTAGATGTGGAATTCTCAAAGACTGCATGAAATTTGGAGGCCTAGTCCAAGGTCCTTAAAAAGATGGTCGAAGATAGACATGATGAGAGTTTGCGTGCAAGTTTGGGTTTGAAACAGTTTCTGAGGATTGTATGAAACTTGATGATTTTGACATGAAAATTAAACTTTTAAGCTTGGTAATTTGTGTGGTCAAATCATTCATTCCTTTCATAATCTTGTCCAAACTTTAATCATTATATGAACTTTTGAATGCCTTAGCATGCTCATGAAAAGTGTTGGACCTAATGAGAATTAGTTGATTACGACTCCATGAGTTCTTTGGACTCAATTAGGCTATTGGTAAAGACCCTTAAGAAGGAACTAAATTAAGTTCCTTGAATCCTTTAACCATTTTTGTCAACTCGGTGAGATATTGTCCCATATCTCGAATGTCATCTCCAAAATCCCTTTTATTGTGTTCTAAAGCACTAATTTGTGCCTTCAATTGATCCTTTATATTTTTAGCTTTTTATGTGAATCAAAACAAATATCCACTTTCTTATAGAATTTACAAAAAAATAAATAGAAAATAAAAAATGAAATCAGACAATGCAGGCATGATAATAAATATGCATGATATGTCTATGGATGCATGATGCAATGATAATCGATCGTGAAATACAAAGACGCTTAAGACAATGGATTCTTATACGTATAAGGCCCAAATGATAAAACTCACATCATCTGTAAATGTGTATGCAAGAAATGCAATGTCTTGTTACAGGGATGGTAAAATGCATTCACATGAAATGCAATTTATGCAATGCAAATTTTATCAAAAGTATATCATTTGTAAATCCACATTGCTGAAACACAATGCCATACTTTATAAATGTGTGTATATGACTGATGAAACATACTTATATGAGATGCACTAACATAATATATGCATAATAAGATATGTTTACATGAAGTGTAATGCATGGGTTATGCAAATCCAACAAAAATGACACTACCATTCAGATATTTGTCCATGAAATGAAATGCCTGTACAACCTTATTATTTCCAAATATGAAAAATGATAAAAATGAATGTAAAAATGATCAAATGAAATGCAAAAAGTACAATAACATTCAAAATAAAAAATTTTCTTTCTTTTTCCTTTTTTTTAAAGAAGTAAAAATTCAAGGAAAGAATTCCTATGGAGGAAAAAACAAGCATATAAAATTACCAAAATTCAAATATTTTTTCACACTTCTGCTTTTATTATTTGGCCAATAAAAAAAAAAAGAAAAACTTCCTTTTTTGAAAATTTTGTCTTTTTTAAATTTTTTGTTGTATTTTATTTTGATTGTTGGAAAATACAAAAAAACTCCTTTTTAAAAAAACATTTTTTGAAAATGCAAATCTTAGACAAACAACAGATGAATTTATCAATATTTCAAAAGAAAATTTATTGGAAGGATTATTATTTTTTTTTTCAAAACTTTAGTTTTCTTTGCATTATTCTTACCTCTAAATACAAATTATATTTGAGTATTCTTCACGTGTCTTAATTTATGTAATTTTCACAAAAAGGTCGATATAGCTTTACCTAATATTGCTCTCTCAAGGCTCACTATATGCTAGGTTGAGGTTTATACGTTTAAAGGTTCTTAAATTATTCCTTACATTATCATTTACTATAAAGTAGTAAGGTACCCCAATCCTCACTCACGATATATTACAAACGCAAAAGGTTTAATATGAGTGGTAAAGTTTCACTAGCCATTGCGAAAGTATTCACCTCACAAAAGCATAGGCACTTCATCTTTTCTTAAAAGGGTAAAAGTTTGAGTACAGAGCTCATGCATACAATGTAAATGTGATCGTGTGCGAAGGAACATGTCAGCACTTTATAAAATTACAACCCCTATCCTAAAAGCCCCAACATTTATTAAGAACAGTATAAAAAATAATAAAAAAACATAAAATAAATGACAATCAAATTAAGAATGCAATGCAAAACAGTTTTTAAAAAAATCAAAATTAAAAAAAATTAAAATTAAATATTAATTAAGACCATTAAATAAAAACTTAAGACAGCATAAGATCAATCTTTGCTTGGCTCTCAAAAATGGCCTAAATGGAGTCGTTAAGCTGTCATAACTATCTTGGCAACCACTAGATGAATTTTGAAAATTTTCAAAATATGGGAATCGCCTTCAACATTTTTAAGTTAGATGTGATTAGCCACTTAAAAACTTATCTTCTTAATCAAAATTTAAAATTAATTAAAACTTATTAAAAATATAATTTTCGTTTGGTTTACAAAAACAAATTTGGGTTTAAAAATACGATTATGCATGAGGAAATATTAATACATCCACAATACCCATTTTAAAAATGATATCAATTGATCACATCTTATCCTCAGTATTGATAAAAAAAATGGTTTTAATTTGGAAACTTATTTTTAAGAATAAAATGAAAATTTTTAGTTTTAAAAAACTTTTTGAATTTCCTAATATCTAGATGAAATTTAAAAAAATATTTCTACAATTGGTATTCTCATAATAATCCTCAAATTTTGGTATAATATTTTTTTATAAAAAATAATTATTGAGAAATCTTCCAATATCTAAGTAGGTTCTTAAGAATTATTTTTACTTAGGAGTATTAGCTTTTATTAAAAACAACTTTTGAAAATCACCATTTATTAATTTACATATTGTTTTGACAATGATAAAATACAAGCAATGTAACATAATGCAAATAAATGATGCAAACATAAATTAAAATATGCAAATTACCAATTTAATTCCATTTAACTTTATCTTTTTTTTTTTTATCTTTTGTTTTAAAAAATATTTAATGATAAAAAAATTTTATTTATTATTATTTGTTATTGTTATTATTATTATTCTATGTTGAAAATTTTTCTTTTATTCCTTAATATCTAGATGAAATTTAAGAAAATTAATTTTTCTTTTTAAGAATTCTCATAATTAGTTTTGATAAAAATGAAAATAATGTTCCTTAACAAAATATTATTTGAATTTCTTTCAATATTTAAGCAGGATCTCCAAAATTATTTTTTGAAACATTATTCCAGTTTTCCTACAATTTTTTTAAAATTGATAACTTTCTATTTCACATTTATTATTAATGCATAAAGTGCATATATGACAATATGAACATTAATTAAATAAGGCATGTAATTATATTTCTTTTCTAAATAAATTTATTCAAGATGAAAATGGCATTTTTCATACTAAAACATTCAATTTTTATTTCTTATATATATTTAATTTTCTAATATCTAGATAGAATTAAAAAATTGGTCTTTCATTTGAAATTTACAATTTTAATTTTTTTAAAAAAAGACAATATTTCTTTGCAAAAATAATCATTTTAATTCTCTTTAATATTTAGGTAAGGATTCCAAAATCATATTTTTACTTAGAGATATTATCTTATTTTATTTTTGAAGACCATCTTTTAACAATTATCACAAAATTACAATTCTTTTTTATTTTCTTATAAAAAACTTCAATCAATCCAAAAATAAATTTATTTTCAAAATGTTCAACACTAAATAAACATAAAAAAAACTAAAATAATACAAAAAAATAAAAGGAAAAGAGATTATACCAAACTATAATTTTGGGATTGAACCAAAATTGTTGAACTAGACACTCTATGGAAGGGGTCTAGGGTCAAATCTAAAAAGTCCAACACAACAACAATGGACCGGGTCGGGGTAAAGGATGCAGTAGGCTAGTCGGATCACGGGTCAGTGGGTCAAGTTGGTTTGATCCATTTCTCCTTTCTTTTCTTTAAACCATGCCCCAAGTTTGACTTTTCAAACCCTTTTTTTTTATTTTTCTTTCTTTTTTTCTTCTCTTTGTTTTCCCCTTTTTTTTTTCGTACATCGAACTAGGTTGTCTTTCTCCTATTTTTGGCTATCGATTTCTCCCTCTTTTCTCATTTTTTTCTCTTTTTTCTTCGTTTTCTTCTTGTTTCCTTTCTTCTCTCTTTCTTTTCCTTCTCTTCTCTTTTCTTTATTCTCTGTCTATCGAACACCAATCCCTCTCTTTTTTTTCTTCCTTCTTTCCTTCTTTTTTTTTCATTCTTCTTTTTTTTTCTCTTTTTTTCCTTTTTTTTTCTTTTCTTTCTTCCAGTTTTTTCTTTTAGCCAAATACTACCTCTTCTTTTTTTTTTTGGGTTTTTAAAATTTTTTTTTATTGATTAGGCTCCTTATTGAATGATTTCTTTTATTTTGTTAGTTGTAACAAGTTTCAGGTAAGGGGTGGATTTGGTTTATAGAAACGTTAGGATTTTGCAATTGGGTTAGACTCAAGGGCGATTAAGGTCAATTTTTGGTGATGGTGAAGTTGGCTATAGGTGGTAGGTAGTCTCCGCTTATGAGGGAAGGTGGAAATAAAGGCTATTTTAAGGCTTTGCAAAAGTCAATAGGCAGTGGGCAAGGGTGATGGTACATTGGTTTCAATAAGAGGTCAAGGCTACTAGTGGTGATCTAAGTTAGCGAATAGTGGGGCAGTAGGGAGTCTCGAATTGGTGGTGGTGGTACAAGGTGGACCTTGGTGAAGGTTTGGTCAATCAGGGGCTGGGATTTTTTATGTGGGTTTCGACGTTGTAAAGGTAATGAAGGTTGGTGATTTTTGAATGGTTGTTGGCGGCTTTTGGTTCATAAGTTGTAATGGGCACTGTTTCTTGATTTGGCTAGGTGGTTAAGGTGAGGGGTTGTGGTAAAGTTTGTGGGATTTTTCTTTGCCAAATTTTTGTTGTGTAGTAAATCCTGTCTGTGTAAGTTTCTTGGGTTCTTGTAGAACCACAATTCATATAAGACACAAAAATTATATTAGTTTATAGAGTTGTAGTAGCAAATGCAGCATTTGGGATGATATAGCTTGCACATTTTAGGATACTAGGTCTATGAAAGATTGGTGGTAAGGATCGAAGGGTAAATTATAAGGAAAAATTAGAGAGTTGGAGATAAAAATTGTAAAATTCTAGATTTCGAATGAAGAAAAAGTTAGTGGGGAGACTGACAACCAAATTCAACCTTTGAATTTTTTTGGTTTTTATTTTAATTTTTTAAATAATTAAAACCTATCAAAATGAAGCTAGGCTTTATTATTGATTTGGACTTTCATTGGGTTTTTCAAGCCTAAATGACTTAATCTTAATTGACTCAAAATTTAATTAGATTGGGCTTTGAAATAGAATATGGGCTTAGAATTAGACTCACATTGACCCTTAGGCCTTTTAATTGGTTTTGAACCCAAGTGATTGAATTTTGAATTTCAAAATGAAATTAGGTTGGATTTTTTGTTTATGCAAAACGATCCGAAAATGATTAATTCGAATCAAAATCCAAACAAACTCAATTATAACAATTAAGCTGGCTTAAATCGAAACATTTAAATCAAACATAAAAATCAAACAAATTCAAATTGACTAAAAAAAATTAGGTATTTACAATAATTCTTATGTTGTTCGAGAGAATTAAATATAATGAAGACATGTTAATAATAGGTACTTAAGTTAAGATATCTTCATTAATCCTTATAAGACTATTTTATTTTTGTCATTATTATTATTTGATACAGTCTTTATACTTGCAGAAATTACCCAATTAATATGGTTGCATTCTTGATGAAGTTCACTTATATAAGTGAAAATGGTGCCACTTATAGGATCATGTACTTGAATTTGAAACCACTCATGAAAATACATGATACAACCATTGAAATTATGTCAAAGCAAGGTTAAATGATGATTTGCTAGGATTTGAAATTTTGAATGTGATATTAATGTATGACTAGTCACTTAGATTGGTTGGTTTAAATATCTAAGATCTACTATTTAATTTAACTAACTCAACAACATTTTATCACTAAGGTTATGATTTTTGAAATCATGTTATATGATATCTTTACTTATGCATGAGATTTTCAAAAGTGCTGAAATTAGCCTTATTTTTAAAATAGGTGGTGGAAGGTTAAAAAATATTTTCAAAATATGAAAATATGACTAAGAAATTAACTTAATCAAATGGAAACATAGTTAACCTATAAAATGGTTTCAAGTAAAATCTTAAAAGTAAAAGATATGATTCTAAACTTAAAAGAATCATGTATGAAGATTATATAGGAAACCAGTCAACTACCATGCATAGAGTAATCGATTGCCTTAAACTTCCAAGAAGAGAGTCAATTACCAAGGGCATGGAGTAAACTGCTTTGTCAAGTAAAAGCTAAAAATAGATTTTGCATAAATAGTAGTCAATTACCAACCTAAAGCAATTGATTGCTATTTTTGGAAAGAAAGTGGAATTGATTCCACACCCTAGTGGAATCTACTATCATTGGTTGATAGTTTTTGGGGATTTGATCTATGCCACAAGCTGCCAACTATTATTGAAGAGGAGTCGACTGCTTTATATGAGGTCAAATGCATAATCTTTTGGAAATTGCAAAAAATCAACTGCTCTCTAAATCAATTGGCTGCTCATGTGTTAAATGCATTTTGTATGAAGAAATGACTCAACTACTTTATAGAGAAATTGATTACCTTGCTATGGAAAGCATTTTGGAAATTGAAAATAAAAAGAGGCAGTCAACAATCTTCTTGGAGCAATTAATTGCTTTACATGAAAACTTACAATTTTTAGAAATATAAAAAACGGTTTCTTTTTGTTTGAAAATTTTAATTATTCGAATAAACAAATATGTTTGTAATATTTCAAAAAGACATTTATAATCACTGCATGAAAAACTACCATATATTGGCATTTCAAAACCATTGGTAAAACCCAAAAATCCATCGATGTAACACCATAAACCCTATACTATCAAAATATATATTTTGATGAATTTTTAGCTGTCAATATATCCTTTGTCAATAACCTGTACTAATAGGTTTTAAGGTGTCAAAATAGGTAGTAAAAATATAACAACGATTTGAAACCGTCAATATATGTAATGTCGTTGGTAAAGTATTTGTTGTGTACTCCATCTTAATATCTTTTATCGATGGTTATCTCTCATCAGTACAAACTTGTATGTTTTGATTTGTTCTACCTATAGCAACAAATTATCTAATATTATATTTATTACCAACTATCCATGCTCGTCAGTATAACTTTGTGTGTTTCGCCTATATCGATGATATGTTATGTTTTTTGACCAATGGTCAATGCCCATCAATATAGCTGACGTTATATTTTTTCCTTATACTGACAGTTAATCCGACACTAAATTTTGTTGACAATAAATGTTCATCAATATAGCTTTAAATATTCTATCATTAAAAAGCATCAATATAGATGTTAAGGCATCAGTAAAAACTTCTTTTTGAATTATATTTTCAATTATTAATATTAATGGTAAATTTTTTATAGAGAAATTATTTGATACATTGATAGTGAAATTTTTTAACTTCATAAGCAGGGCTAAGATAATGACATATGTCCCATTTATTTTTTAAAATAATTCTTTTAAAATATATAAAAGACATGTATCACCTTTTTAATCCCATTTGTGAAGTTAAAAAAACTCCACTATCTGTGTATCAAATAATTTCTCTTATTTATAATCCTAATCTGATATGGTTTCAAATAATAAAAAAACAAATACATAATAAATTACAAAATATTTAACAACATTTCAAATGAAAGTACAACTAAATTGTTTTGGAATCCACAAACTAATAATAAATCAAGATCTAAATCCATTGAACTAAGTTTAGATAAAAACAAACAATCATTAAATACAAAGAACTACCTAAAGTAAATAATCCTATCATAGATTTCTATGGAAAAGCATATGCATAAAATAAACAACACAATTAGATAATTAAGTTAAAAACAAAAAATTAAAGTAATTCTTAAAATGATTTGTACAAAACACTAAATAGCAAAACCAAAAGTCACTGTCTACACTACAAATTGAGTGGACATTATCCTAAAAAGGTAATTAGATCATGTTCTAGACATCATTGATTATGCTTTTATAGTGACAAATTAAAGCATGTAAAATTACACAACACAATCAACATAGTGCAAACATTCCTAATACTTAGTAAATTCATGCATAGGAAGAGACTTGCATTCATAAATAAAACCCTTACCATAACATGCATGTGTGCTCCAACATGACCTCCTGTTAGGGGTTGTAAGCAACCTATATGTTGAGACATGGTTAGTGACTGGTAAGCATGATTAATTTCAGGTAAGTGTGATGGTGGCCCACATTGATGCTTTTGGGGAAAATGAACTGCATGTTGGTTTTGGTGAACTGGTTGATGATGGTTTTGGTGAATAGGATGAAATTGAGATTGATGTGACATTGGTGGTATATGATGCTTGTAAGGAGTCTGCTATTGATTCTGCAATAATAACAGCAGTTTAGCAAAATCAGATACAAATACAACTTGCTGCAAACATACTCTTCAAAATAATTGTCCCCAATATCAGATTGAGTATATTTACAGGAGGTTCAATTCCCTAAAATAGGATTTCAGATTTAACTTGCAATCTAATCCATGGAAAGGTCCAGAATTCACATACAAATTCTTCTCTAAACTATTGTTTAGGATGTCTAAGTTTTCAACATACTACAAACATGTGTTTGAAATAGTGTTATCTCCTAGTCATTCTGATCCTTGAACATTAGGTTCAATACACACTTCTTTTTAGATGCTAGTACTTATAAACTGATTATCATTAATACTAATTGAATGTCTCAGTTCAAAGAAAATAAAAGTCCTAGAACAGAAAGCCTAAATAGAAACTCCAGGAAAGAGCTTATACTCATTTCACAGGGGAGCTCTTACTTCATTGATTGTGTGAAACCCTCAAACATTAGACACTGGAGAAGAACTATCAGTGCCAGAGAATGTCTACAAACATATACAACGTTAAAACAATATATCTCTGCAATCAACTTTAGTTGGTAAGGTTTACAGCAATGGTATGTTTAGTGCTTTATTATATTTCATATACAATCTTTTGAAACAATCCATCATGGGGCAAAAATAGAGAAATTTAACTTACAATAAGAGATGGAAAGAGGGAAAAAAACCTATAACATTACATGTAATCCTCAAATAGATAATGTATCATTAAAGTAAGTACTAGGTGGTTCTAAGTCATACTTCATAAGATGGATCTACACTCATAAATGCTAATGAGTTCTAAGGCACATTGAACATTACATTTACATAAAACATCCAACCTTATACTTCAAAGATTGATAATCAAGTTGGAGAAGAGGGTACAGAGTTTACAGGTAAAGTAGGGATGTTGGATACTGTGTTTGATGGAACACGCCTAAACTTATGCCTCAGAGAATAAAACTTATAGTCTCAAGCAGAGATAGCAAACTCATTCCAACCTGTTAGTCTTTTAAACCTTCAACAAATAGAAACCTAGTCAGAAAGAAGAATGCATATTGAAAAAATGTCTCTCAAAATCCTCAAAATCCAAATTTGTACATACATTCAGAGAAAGCAAATAAGTTGTAAATGCAACAAACAATACAATATTTTTCTAAAGAAAGGTTGGAGGTTGACTATTTTTTTTTTTTACTTATTGAGGCTAATATGTTGACCTGGATACTTCTATCCTAGGAAAATGTCTTGTAACAATATGAACTGCTTTTGCTAGCAAGGCTAGGGAGGTTGTTTATAAAGTATTAAATAGGTCAGCTAGCTAAGAAAATTGCACCTAGCTTAATACATAAATCAAAATTTTCTTGCAAGCACGAGCTTGATTATATGGATAAGCTCACTTGCTATTGTTGATTGTAGAAAAAACAATACAGTATAACTTGAAACTCTTTTCCACTTATTCATTTTATCAAATTTCCTCATGGAAGGGTGGCCAATTTAAAGCTAAAGTAAATGGTCAATATTTGACTTCTTTGAAAGTGGCTGTTCCAATGATTACTATAATTTAAACCTAAATTCATCCAAGTGGCTTTCTTTCCATGGTTCAGGCACTAAGCAATTGCCTATACATTTCAACAACTAAAATGGACTACCTTGAACTGCTTAGCGTTCTCCCATTGGCTGCTTCCATTCATAATACTGAAGGACAATAACACTTAAATCTTTCTTGATCATGTGGAGGAGCAACATTTATAAAAAAGCTATAGAATGTGGAAGGCCTCCTAACAATAAGAAGTCATACAAATCCGTGTGAGCCTAAGCCTACTACTAGCTTCTTGAAAAGCCAGAATATACTCAATGTAGAGTTGTAAGAAACATGCTCCGGTTGTGGTCTTTGCTCGAAGTGCCACCAACAAGGTGTAAAAAGTAGCTAGTTGAATATTTTGTTTGAAGAAGCAAAACTAGTCAAGGGTATTGGCACTGGTTTAATTACTACAACATCAAATATGTGATCAACCCTCTTTAGAAAAGGAAAAAAGCATCTATCCAATATCTTGTGCGGACAAGCATGAGCCATGGGAACCAACACTTAACACAAAAGTATCTATCAAATATATATCAACTATGTAAAGTTGTGCAGCTTCTATGAAACCAAATAATTAAAATTAATAGGAGAAACAAAATATTAACTATTAGTCTATAGGTTATCTACCTTAATTTAATTCCATTGTATCCAAGACATTCACCAAGCCCACCTGCAACAAGAACAAATGCAGCATTTTGGGCTTCTTTGATGCCTGCCTCCTCAAATTTGATGAAATTATCATCACCAAAAGAGATAATTTCTCCAGTTGGAACCTGCAAAAAATTATTTACTGTAAAAAAAGACAGTGAAGATAAGTACACGACACGGGGTAAAGAAAGCTTGATATTAATGCCAATTTACATTAATATGAATTATGTAAATTTAATACAATTGGATATTGATTGCATTATAAGAAATTGTAAAAAAATTAAAAGTTTTCAAAGTGAAAGACTGATTTTGTTACTGAAGGTGTAAAGCCATCATATGAGTTCTTCCCTGGTTTCGAGTCCGCTAAGAGCTCTCTGGTGGTTTTAATATAGGATGCCAAACCCCTTGGATGGATTGAATTTAGCTTAGCCATCTATAATTTTTTTTTTTTTAAAAAGTCCAATATATAAATAAAACTCTAAGATGTAATACTGAAAATTACTAGTACACAATTCAAACATATTCAAAATAGCATAAGGAAAGAAAAACAAAACGTACTCTTTTTATACCCTTAATTTTTCTTTTAAATCATAAGTTTATTGTATTTCCCCAAAAAAAATAAAAATCCAAATTTGATAATTAAATTTTTTAATAATAATTTCACAGCTTAAAAAACAGAGATAGAAACTTGAACGATAAAGGCTTTCTTTTGGTTGTACTCGACGCCAGGCTTTGCCCAATAATGAAACAAATGGCTCTATCCCATCTCCAACAACATCTTTGCCAATTCAATCTGCCAAAACAACAAAACAGAGCACATAATTCACATATTCGTATATCTATTCGTGTATATATATATATATATATATGACTTTTTTTTTAAAAAAAAAGGTACGCAATTTGAGAATGCAAGACATGATTCGGTGAAAGGAGGTGGAGATTCTTGAGAAGATTAGGAGGCCAATTTCTGGCGTCGATGTTGAGGTACCACTGAATGGCAATCGCCGAAGTCATTGTCGCTGGAATTGTAATTTTTGAAAAAAACAAAAGAAAACAAAGAAAAGTGTGAAAAAGAATTATTTGCCCTTTATTGAAGCTTAAATCAGGAAAATAAGACTTTCCATCATACTCTTTGGATGAGTAACACTTCATGAGCTATCGTCGATTTTGGTTGGGGCGACATTTGCCTTGGGTGAGGTTTAATAAAAAAGGAAAGTAGGACAACAGCGATAGTTTTTGATCTTCCCTTTCATCATCAACGATAGCTTCTAACGATTAGAGGAGATTTGCTAGAAATGGCACAACAGAGAGAATGATTTGAGAAGGATTGTCGGCAGCTAAAATAAAGAGAAAGTGTTCGGCTAAATGCTAACACATTCTTAAAATGAAAATAAACTGAGGATTATCAATATATAGGTGGAATTTGAAGATGGGGTATGGATGGTATTTGAAGATGCAGTACCAGTGGGAGGTGGAGAGAACTGGGAGGTTGTGAGAACGGAAAAGGGGAAAAGAGAACGGGAGCAGATGGAATTTAAGCCCCAACTTTCTTTTCCCAAACGTGGGCGGCTAATTTTTTTTTTTTTCTTTTTTTTAGCTTGTACTTATTATTATAAATAATTATTTGAATATAACTTATTTATATTAACGAATTTTTATATATTATTAAAAAATTTTATCTATATTGATGGATATTCATATACCATTAAAAAAATTTATCTATACCGGTGACTATACAAAATGTTGGTATAAGTAATATATATTTTGACAATATTAAAAATTCATCAATATAAATCTTTTTTACTGACATAATTAGATTGTCAGTGTAACTAAATGTCAGTATATGAAAAATTTCTTATAACGAATCAAAAGGTATTGATAATTGATCGAAATAACACAATCAAAAAGTCACAATCTTAAAATTCAATCCCTATAGTAAAGATTGATGTGAGTTCATTGTACATCCCATTGAATTATGAATTTCTCTCGTTGTTCTCCCATTTCTTTCTTACTTAATGGCAAGTTGGTTTAGTATTATTTATTGTACAAAACCTTACAAAGACAAGGTATTTTCATTTATACTAAGGTGTATTTAATGGTTTGTTATTCTAATGTAAAATGTAAACAAACAAGGCTTTTATTTTATTTTAGAAGAGCTTCGATTCACCCTTTTGAATACTATAACTAGTTATGGCAAAATAATGCTTAAGGAAAGTAACATTTGGAGCATACCTTAAAAACATTCCATTCATGATTGAAAGTCCATAATTGCTTATCTCCAACTATAACATAAGGAATCTACAAGAAGCTAACAAGTTCATATAACAATCAAGCTTTCACAAATTGCTTCATTTGTCCTTATAATATATTTATTTTCTAACATAACCAAATTAACCAACCAAAATGATTTAATTTAGTTAAATAGTTAATCACAAAACTAATTTCTATCAATTATCAAAAATGATTTTAAAGGAATTTTGGTTTTCATTTAATTCAATTCAAAGACTCAATTAATTGAAATTTTAATCGAAATATAAGAAACTCAAATATAAAACTAAAAATATATGAAACGATATTGCATTTTATAAATTGTTAGGATACTAACTTAATATTTTGGCATTTGAATATTTTGTTAAATGATTTTATTTAGTTTGTTACAAATATGAAAAATTAGAAATTTAAAATATAATTAAACTTAAATTTATTTTATTATTGGGTTAATTCTAAAATTAACCAAATTAATAAAATTAAATTCGGTCATTTGGATTTTCAAAATTAATAAATTCAATTCAATTAATAAAAATAGAATAATTTAATTTAATTAATTTAGTTTTGAGTAATTCATTTCAAAATTAAATAAAATAACCGAATGAATAGCCTAGTCATTAGGTTTTATATTCTTTTGTAAAAAGATAAATAAATAAATAAATAAACTTAAACACATGAGAATACAATAAGCAAAGTTAAAAAACTGATATTCATGTCTTAGTTAAATAAATAACCTCGCACCAATTTTATCAAGATGCTTGATAACCTTTATCAATTAAACAAACTTTTCATTGATAAATATATGATATCTATAATCTATAACAACAACAACAACAACAACAACAATAATAATAATAATAATAATAATAATAATAATAATAATAATAATAATGATGATGATGATGATAATAATAATAACATAATCTATAACAATATATAAAAGCAATCCCCATTATCTATTGTAGGAACAAATTAGTAATGTCCAAAAAATTAATTTAAGGGGTATTTTTGGATTCTTAATCTAATTTTAAGAATTAAAAGGAGATTTTATTATTTGCTAAGGATACTTGGCTGAAAGAAAAATAAAAAAAAAATAGAGAAGGGAAGAGTCTAAAAAAAGGATAAAGTTTTAGTTGAAAAAAAAAGGGGCAAGGGTCTAGAAAATGGATAAATTTAAACAAAACAACATATCGATTAGACGATTGGGAAAAAGAGATAATGAGGGAAGGATTTTCTTTTTTTAAGCTTAAAAGAGATTGAATTAGAATGGGTACCAAGAATTTTCCTAAAAAGAGATAGTAACTTTTTTTGAGATACATGATTTGAAAAAAAGCCAAAGAAAGAGATAGGGAAAGGAAAAGGAAAAAAAGGGGAGATAGTTTGATGTCTAACAAGAAGGGGAAGCATGGTGGAGAAAGAGAAAAGAAAAGGGAAATTAGAAGAGGGGGAGATAGTTTGATGTCTAATGAGAAGATGAGGCATGGTGGAGAAAGAGAAAAGAAAAGGGAAAATAGAGCATGGTGTTGCATCGATCAATGTTCTACGATACTGAAATCAACCCGACTTCATTCTTTCCATTAAAAAGTATTTTGCTTTTTTTTTTACATTTTTATTAATTTTGGGATTTAAAATTTTGCATGATTGATAAAGGTATGTGTAGCATAGCTTGGTTGTTTTGTTGGTCATACCTAAATAACTCAGTGTTTAATAAAGGTGAGGCAAAGTTTCAAATATAGGTATATGATGGCCCTGTCTACATATCAATAGTTATCCATTTTTTGACTTTACGTTATGGCATGTAATAGATCTATATGGTTTTCAAGCTAAAAATATTAAGATGCAAGGTGATCAAAAGATAAAATTTTATACAGCTCCTTTTGGTCCACTATATATTTATTTGCCTTGCTTTGTTTAAGTTTATCAATTTTACCTTTTTTCCTCTGCCTTCTAATAGACTTGGGCAATACCTCTTTCTAGCTTTTATGTGTGCTTGGTGAAATTTAATCTTTCTCATAATTATTTACTTTTACTTGCTTGTCGTGTTAAAGTTAATCACCATAGAATCTGATTGTGGCATAAATTTTCATATGTACAGCACTTTAAAGTGGACTACTATGGCCTTTTACCATAATTGTGGAGTGTCTTTTAATAGGGTGGAAACACCCTTCATATGTAATTGGTAGGTATGGAGCCCTTTCATATTTTATTTGTTTGACAATTGAGTCATTCACTATGCTTAAGGCTTCTACATGCATGTGCATCTCAACTATGTAGTGCATCCACCTTCTGCATCATAAATAAAATGCCTTTCTTTTACATTCACAAATTTTGAAACATTCCTACCATTTTAAGCTCTCATGTCTTGCATACATGAAGTTTCACCTTTGAATATTGTGGTTAACAAGAAGAATTAAATTTAGACAATTGAGTTTCCTAGAGTACTGCATCACATATATGTTGGTATTTGCCCTTCAAGTCAAAACATATTTTGGCTAAGATATTGTCATATTGGTAATACTTTGATATTTGATATCTTATGAAGGTCTTATTTCTTTATTATTGAGATTATATGCGTATATTTCAATGTTGATACTTATATGATAAAGTCCTCAAAATATAAATAAAGCTTTGTAAAGGAATTATAATGAGATTGTAATTATATGATCACCATTGCATTAAAGCTATATGTTCCAAAATTATTTCTAATATATGCTTTATCAATAAAATGACATTGACAAAAGCTATTGAGACTAACACGTGGTTATGTTCTTACTTATGAAGCTAGCAATCGATCTCAAAGGTTGAAGTTTTGGGTAAATTTGAGCTAACATATGACCATTTGTTACAAGAAAAAGTTCACTAAACATAATCTGATATGAGAATGCTATATGATAGTTCACATAGTGTCTATAACTACATTTTCATATGATGGTTGTATATATGATACTTTGACTTGAGATTACTTATGATCTTATATGATGAATGTTATAATTTGACTTTACTTATTGTTATAACCAAAAATACTCTAGTCAAGTATTGTTGGGTATAACATGAGGCATATGAAGATGCATAAAATAATCAAGATAAGATTCATCACATTATGTGATCAAAAAAGTATCTTAACTAGTATCGATTGAATTAATTCAAGAAATCTTTGGTCAAAGTAAAATAAGAGTTTAGAATTATTCAAAACCTTATTTGTGAGTTAATGTCAAGGACAAGACTTAACATGGTTGAACAAGATTGAGTAGACACTAAACTATATTTAATGTTCAAATCGAGATACTATGTGATGAAAGGATAATAATGTTCAAATGGATAGGTTGTCTAGCCATATTCATTTTTCTTTAGCAATTTAGGGTCATGGAAAAGAAGCTAGCATTGATCACAATCTATAAACATAAGATTAGCTAATTGGAGAATTGGTGATGTAGACAAAAAGTTTATTTCATCCATAGCTAAATACTAAGGCTTACAATGCTTGTGTTTATTGCCAACATGCTAAAGAACCTAATTAATATTAGGACAAATTAAGTTAGACTTAATTTGATTTTGGTATGACCAAAAATAGAGAAAATAAAAAGAAGAGGAAAGTTTCTCTTGTTTGATACATTCAACTAGCATAGGGTTAATTGTGAAAATTTGCATTTCATGTATTAAACCTAATGTGGCCAAAGGCTTCCTTTATAAAAAGAACATCAGGCCACCCCTTCTTGTGTGGAAAATAGAGAAAAAAGAAGAACCACCTAAGAAGAAAAGTTTCACTCAAGAAAATATAAGAGATGAAGTCTTGAAAACACTTACTAGATATAGTGTGGCTTTGAATTCACCAAATCTTAGAGAAGGTTCTTTTATAAGAGTTTATGCGGATCACCATTAGAGGCTAAACACTTGAATAGCTTCTTGGATTGGAATCTATTTGGAAGATCACTAAATTGAACTAAGAGATTTTAGGCATTCAAGGTAACACCTTAGCCAAAACTATGAATGCTTACATATATATGTTGTTTATATAATCTTATTGATTGATCTTGGCTTTAGAGAATTACAATTTTTTAAAACTTTTGCACCTTTAACTCTAATAATGATAAATAATTCCCTTCAATTGGTATCAGAGCCTTGTCAATATAGATTATACAAATTAGAAATTTGTTTGGTTGTTTATGATATCAAAGCTATTTTGATTGCAATTTGTTAAGATGTAGAGATTAGAAATTTAATTTTTTTTCTATTTTTTTTATTGAATTCTTTTAGAATATCAAAGCATGATGTCTTAGAATGATTGGGATTAAATTTTATGATTTATGGATATTGTTTGCAAGCTCAATAAATTTTTTGTTTACAATCTATCCATATTAGGAAAATTCTATTATAGTGATATTACAAAAGTTGTTTCTCATTCTAAGGATATTATTTGGCCATAAAATTTTAACACATGAAAATAGACATAATTATGATCATTTTGTAAACGCTTTAGAATTTTTTGAGTTGATTTGGTTATTCAAAAGTTGATGACAATTTCATCCTAGAAATTTGCCAATGGCGGCTAAGCATGTAAAACATGCATATAATGCATGGTTGCCTTAATATGATTATGGTAATTGGTTTTCTTGATATAGTTGATATTCTTAAAAGTTAAGAGACTTTAAAAACTTGATTACTAAGATTTTAATGAAAATCTACTTGAAAATCAATATTGAGAATCTTAGAAAACTTGTTCATCGGGATTTCAAGATTTGCTTTCTAGATCACCAAGTTTAGTGGACTATTTTTATAAAAGTCAAAGTAATTGTTACTTGTGATTCAAGAATCATGACCAAATGTATAATAAAGCATGGGAAATAGTTTAGAACTCTTGGATGGTGGCTACTAGGGGTGGCATAGCAAAAGATAACCAAAACTACCTAGTTTTAATAAAAACTACCCTAGTCACAACATGTTTTCCTTCTTGGATAGGCTTTCAGCCAAGCCTTAGATTGGTGTTATTTCTTGTTGAATTTGGATTTCTAAATAATTCATATTTGAGAAATAAGATTTCAAATAAAATCCAAGTTGAATTGGACTTTCTAAATTGTTTAGAACTTCAAATTAACAAGAAACTATTTCACTACAACAACTAGTTGGACTAGGAAAATTCCATTGCATGTAATTTGGCTTGATTTTAATTGACTAACATTCCTAAATGGTTTAGAGTTATGTTGATCATGTTATAGTAAAATTCAAGTAAAATTATAATTCCTTAATTGTTTAGGAAATTATGTTTGCAAATTACATGTTTCTAATATAATAGTTAGACATATTCGGCCATGCTAGCTAAACATGTCATGGCTTGCATCACATCGAGTTAGATTAATAATTGATATATGATATTGATATTGATTCAAATAATAAATGCGCAAGATCATGAATTTGAACCAAACATAATGATTGTTATAGTATGCATGTTAGTTATGAGATAAATACCATGTATGCTATATTGATTTATTGTTATACACGCTAGAATTTATGTGATAAATGCCATGTATAATTGAGAGATGCATGGTAAGATTACATGTATTAGATATATGATGAATTCTTATGCATGCTTGATGAGACCTATGATAAATAAAAAATCCCTCATGAAAAATGTTAAGCCTTGATGCCTTCCATTAACATAAATAATTGAACTTTTTACTAGTGGGGTTTGTTGAGACAAAACTTAAGATACTTATTATTCAAAATAAGTTTGCGTTATGGTTATTTGGTCTTACTTAACTATTATTTTATTATTTAGATGCAAAAAATTAATCATCTAATGATAGAGGCAATGATTGAGCAAATCACATAAAATATGATTAGACAAAGGAGTTGTCACCCAATTAATCTAGGAGTCACATATGGATGTGATTAATAAGTAAGTTATCTACCTAATTTACTTATCATGGTTTGTTGAGACAAACCTCAAGATTATGGTAAACTAAATGGGATCTTAGCTCACTAGAAAAATATGATTTTTTTGAATTAATAATGAGGGTTATTGATTTGATTAAAATAGTGGGAACAACCAATAAATAGATTTAGACCTTTTCTATATTGGTGTTGAACACTGTGACTGATATTTTTTCATATTTTATAGGTTGCAAAAATGAGTAATAACTTGTCACTTCATAGCATGCTTGTTGCTAAGAAGCTCATAGGGCCTAATTTCAATGATTGCTATTGCAATTTAAAGCTTGTCCTAAAGCAAGAGAAAATGCTTTATGTTCTTGATGAATCGGTTCCATCGAAACCAAATACTAGTGTTGATGATGTGGTGTGGTAGGTTTAAGAAACCCATAAAGACTATGCTGATCAAGCTGTATATATCATGATGGCTAGCATGACCCATGAGTTGCAAAGGCAACATAAGAATATGGATACTCTAACAATCATTCTACACCATAAAGAGTTGTTTGACAAACAAAAGCGGCTTAAAAGGTTTGAGACCTCTAAGGAATTATTCCAAATAATGATGTCCGAGAGCACTTCAGTCAAAATGCATTATCTTAAAATGATCAATTGGATTGAGAAACTTGGACAATTAAGATTTGTAATGGATCATAAGTTAAGTATTGACTTGATCTTGTCATCTCTTCCTAGTTGCTTTTCACAATTTGTAATGAACTTTAATATGCATTAGATGGAAGTAAAATTACCACAATTGATAATATGCTAGACATTACCAAAAAGTCCATTAAGAATTAAAAGCCTAAGGTTCTTCTAGTTTTTTCATCTAAGGCCAAAAAAAAGAAAAGTAAGAAGGTTGATAAGAAAGGAGATGCAAGCAAGGCTATCAAGCCTGCTAGCAACATCAGGAAGGACAAGGGTACATGTCACAATTATGGTAAGGAAGGTCATTGAAAAAGGAATTACAATGTCTACTTAACAAGCTTAAAGGAAAAAAAATCTAAAGAGACTCATACTTCAAATATGTTTATGATTGAGATCAATCTATCTCTTCTTGACACGTCTTATTAGGTATTGGATACAAGATGTGGTTCTCACTTATGTAATAACATACAAGGACTAAAGAAAAGTAAATGCCTAAAAAAAAGGAAAGGTGTCCTCGCATGTTAGAAATGACGTAAGTATTGTTGCCTATGCTATGGGGATTTATTATTTACCTTCTGGTTTAGTTTTAAAACTAAAAGATTGTTATTAGGTTCCTGTCATAACTGAAAACATCATTTTAGTTTCTTATCTAAGTATGAATCATGGATACCCATTTAATATTAAAGGCAATTATTGTTCCTTTTGTTAAAATGATGTATTTTGTGGCATGAGAATGTATGATATTGGCTTATACATTCTTAGATTAGACAATGATTGTTCTCAACTAGATAAATTGAATCAGTCTTACTTATGGCATTATAGGCTCGGTCATATCAAGGAAATAAGAATCACAAAGTTACATAAACAAGGACACTTTGATCATTTTGATTATGAATCATATGAAACTTATGAATCATGTTTGCTTGGAAATATGACCAAATCATCTTTTACTAAAAAAGGAAAAAAAGCTGCATGGTTCTTAAACTAATATATTCATATGTACGTGGCCCAATGAACACAAATGCTAGAGGAGGATACTTCTATTTCATTACATTCATTGATGATCATACAATAGATGGTTATGTGTATTTAATGAAGCACAAGTCCGAATCCTTTGAAAAGCTCAAAGAATTTAGAATGGAGGTTGAAAAAAAAACTAGTCTTAGATCTGATTGAGGGAGGTGAATATTAAGCCATGATTTTCTAGGTTATCTAAAAAATAATGGGATTCTCCAACCTAGAACACCACAACACAATGGAGTTTTTGAGAGGAGAAATATAACCTTATTGGACATGGTTTGATCCATGATGAGCAATTCAAATCTTCCTATATCCTTTTTTGGTTATGCATTTGAAACAATCACTTATCTTTTAAATATAGCTCCATCTAAATTCATTGACAAGATACCATATTAGATATGGAAAAGTCAAAGACCTAACATGTCACATGTAAAGATTTGGGGGAGGTGATGCTTATGTTAAGCATGCACAAGTTGACAAGATTGGAGCTAGATCGGTTAAGTGTAAATTTACAGGATATCTAAAGGAAACTATTTTATATTATTTCTATAACTCTAAGGAACAGAAAGTGTTTATTTCTGGACATGTTGTCTTTTTGGAAAAAAAAGTTTATCCTTGAAGAGAATAATAGGAGTTAAGTAGAACTTGAAGAAATTCAAGAAACACAAATTAACACAAGAATGGAACTTAAGCCAATAGCTAAGGCATTAGATGCACAGCTGAAAGCTTAGAGTACATAAGAACTCTATAGGTTAAGTATGACTTACCAAGCTCTTAAGAGATGATAGATGATGATCATAGACAAGGATGAGTTGATCATAGATGATGATCCTTACTACCTATCAAGAAGCAATGTTGGACATTGATTTTAAGAAATGGCATGAGGCTATGAAACCTGAAATCGAATCCATGTATACAAACTAAGTATGGCTTTGGTGGAACCACTTAAAGGAACAAAACCCATAGGGTGCAAGTGGGTTTTCTAGAAGAAAACCAACATGGATGGCAATGTACAAACATATAAAGCCATGCTAGTTGTAAAAGGTTATAATAAAAAACAAGGTGATTTTGAAGAAACATTTTCACCAGTAGCCATGTTAAAATCCATTAGGATTTTGCTTGCTATTGTCGCATACCAAGACTATGAGTTATGGCAAATGGATGTCAAAATGACATTCCTTAATTAGAATTCACAAAAGGATGTGTACATGACACAACTCAAAGGTTTTGAATCTAAAGAGAATGCTGACATGGTGTGTAAGCTTTAAGGGTCTATCTATGAACTTAAGTAAGCATCAAGGAATTGGAATATATATTTTGTTAAAGCAATTATAAAATTTGAATTCATAAAAAATATAGATGAATCTTGTGTATACAAAAATACATATGGGAGTGCAATTATTTTTATAGTGTTATATGTAGATGACATAGTGCTTATAGGAAATGATATACTCATGCTACAATTTACCAAGATTTAGTTATCATAAAAGTTCTCCTTTAAAAACAATTTGGGAAAAGCAACATATGTGCTTAGCATAAAGATCTATAGAGATAAATCATAAAGGTTGCTTGGACTCTCACAATCTAGATACATAGATAAAATGCTAAAAAGGTTTAGTATGGAAAAATCCAAGGGGAATTCTTGCCAATCTCACATAGCATAAAGCTTTCCAATGACATGTGTCTAAGACATAAATTGAGAAAAATAGCACAAACAAAGTTCCATATGCTTCAGCAATTGGATCCATTATATTTGTAATGCTATGTACAAGGCTATTCTTAATCTAAAGTTTCTCAACATTTTTGTTACAATGGTCTTTTTCGCTTGTACTATCATGTTTCTTATGCTCTTTCTAAGTTGCTTGTTGCACATTTTTCTATGAAAAAATTGGCTGCACTATAGGACTCATGTTGTGGCATTTTATTGCCACTGGTTTCCCCTTATTAGCTCCTCAAAAGGTCTCAACCCCTGGGTAGTCTCAACTAGCACCTGGCCACTCCTTTTTGGGCTTTTTCTAATGCTATTTACCTTTGCCACTCTTGCCTTCGGACAGCCCTTCTACCCGTTTTATGGCTAAAAGTTTTGGGCACTCCCTGACTTGATGTGGACTTGCACAAAAATAACAACTCAAGGCCCCTTTGCCCCTGCTAGTGGCTCTATCGATTTTACAAAATCTAGGCTTCCCTGTAGCCCTTTCCTCCCCTAAAGAACAAACACAAGTGTCTCACCCACTCTGACCTTTTTCTTTTGGCCTTGGAGACTTGATGCACTCATCCTGAGTTAGTGATTTCATAGCAACTTTGGCTCGACTCAACTTCTTCACGCCTCTTCATTGCAGCTTGGCTTTTACCCATGGCTTTACTCCATCAATGAAATGCTTAGGTACCTCTACTTTCGGTCTAAAGCTCGTACCAGTAACCATGACAATTTGTAATGCAATTTGGTCAACCTTAACCCTGGCTAGCTCTTTTTGTAAGGTTTTTACCAATGACTCCAATGCCTTAATACACTGTATGAGTCTCTCCATTACCTTATTCGAGGATCCCTTAATGTCTCTAAACAAATCTGTTATTTGAAAAAGCCTTTCCCACTTGTCTGTAAGTGGGTGCTCTTCGAACACCTCACTTTAGCCCTCTATCTAGTTTTTCCTAGCCATGCCATAGCCAAAATAAAAACTGTTAGACCACAAATGCACAAACCAAAGGTTTACCTTAACTCTAGTAGGCATTCAAGTGATTTAGTTTTGGTTTTCGTAAACCAACACACTAGCACAACACACCAGCATAGCATACACTGTTAAGCACCAGTCAGCACACTGGCTCAACACACCAGCCTCTCAGTCAAGCACCAGTTTGCACACTTGCATAGCATGCCCAGCACTCCCATAACATACAACAACAAATTATTGAACACCTATCCTAGATTTTAGCACTCTTGTACCTAACATACCAAGAGCATTTCACTAGCACACGAGCATAGTAGCCCTTTTAAGATGCCTTCACCATGTAGCAAACTGCCCGTACCACACAATAGAATGTCCGCACACATAATAGGATGTTTACACACATAGTAAAATGCCTGCACAACTCACTACAATGCCAGCACACTACACCAGGATACCTGCACGCAAGTCTCCTGACCTGTACCGATGCCAACTTTGGCTTTCCAACCAATTCTAGCTTACACGACAACTCTGGTTCCTCTTATCATGAACAAAGATCTGTTGCACACTCTGAACCAAGGCTCTGGTCACCACCTCTAATCTAATCTAGGCTTTGATATCTCATAGTATTTGGTTCTACCACCTACTCCAACTTTCTCGAACTAGGCACTAATACTGCTTGGTATCAAACTTTATGGCCTACTTCTAGCTCTTTTGAACTAAGCTTTGATACCACTTGTCATGGGTTGAGACTCAAGCTTCAGGCTAGCATAGCTCCAGGATATAAGGATGGACTTTTTCACATTTCAAATCAACCTAACACAAGAAATGGTGCATGGACACACTAAACTACGGGGCTTGGCCGCCTAATACGCTGCAAAACAAAAGGGCACAACAAGTGCCTGAAAGGCTAACAAAAAATAACAAAAGTTTAAGGCAAGAATAAGGATTTTATTACTCAATGGTTTTAGTCTCTTCTCTTTGTACATGAGGGTGGGAGACTCTCTATTTATTATTGAGTCCCACTTATAATTAATACCAAGATACATGCCTAAACTCTAAGGATTATATTAGTTTAAATCTTATGATTTTAGGAGATATGATACAGTCTTTGATTCTAAAGGATATAATGTTACAGGCTATGAAAAAATTTTTGAGTACTTAAGAAGAACTAATGATATATTTTTTATCTATGGTGGAGTTAAATTTCTTGTTGATGGCCATTATGATGGAAGCTTTCAATCTAATAAAGATGATAGCAAATCTCAAAGTGGCTATGTTTTTATTCTAAAAAGTGGAGTATTGAGTTGGAAAAGTTTTAAACAAAGTACAACAGTAGACATTGCAGTTGAAGCTGAATACATCTTTACATTTGAGGTTGCAAAAGCGGTTGTTTGGATCAAGAAGTTCATAATTGAACTAAACATTGTTCCTAGCATTATTGATCTACTAATAGTCTATCGTGACAACAATGAAGTTATTACTCAAGCCAAGTAACCAAGGTTTCATCAAAGATCTAAACATGTATTAAGGTGATATCATCTCATTAGAGAATTTGTTTTTAGAGATGATGTTAAAATTGAATGAGTACCCACTGAAGGTAACATTATTGATCCTCTTACTAAAATTATGTCCTAGTAGAAACATGATAAGCATGTAATCAAATATGGTTTAGATACATAAATGATTGGCTTTAGTGCAAGTGGGAGATTGTTGGTATTTGCCTTTCAAGTCGAATCATATTTTGTCTAAGATATTGTCATATTTGTAGTACTTTGATATTTGATATCTTATAAAGGTTATATTTCTTTACCATTAAGCTTGTATGTATATATTTCAATATTGATGCTTATATGATAAAGTCCTTGGAAAATAAATAAAGCTTTGTAAGGGAATTATAATGGGATTGTAATTATGAGATCATCATTGCATTAAAGCTATATGTTCTAAAATTATTCCTAATCGATCTTTATTAATAAAAGAACATCGACAAAAGCTATTGAGACTAGCACTTGGTTATGCTTTTGCTTATAAAGAAAACAACCAATCTCATAGGTTAAAGTCTAGGTAAACTTAAGCTGACATATGTGTGCTTATTATAAGAATAAGTTCACTAAACATGACTCAATATAAGAATGCTATATGGTAGTTCACATAGTGTCTATAGCTACATTCTCATATGATGGTTGTATAAGTGATCTTTTGACTTGAGATTACTTATGATCTTGTATGATGAATGGTTGACTTTGACTTTACTTTACTTATGGTTCTAACCAAGAATGCTTTAGTCTAGTATTATTGGGTACAACATGAGGCATATGAAAATACATAAAGTAATCAATATGGGATTCATCACCTTATGTGATCAAGAGAATATCTTAACCAGTCTTGATTGAATTAAGTTGAGAAAACTTTGGCCAAAGTGAAATAAGAGTTTAGAATTGTTCTAAAGCTATTTATGAGTTAATGTCAAGGACAAGACTTATCATGGTTGAACAAGATTGAGTAGATACTAAACCTTATTAATTGTTGCTTTTCATATAGAGCCTCAAAGTGCATAGACCAAGTAATAAAGTGAAGTATTCAAAGTATTGTCTCCTTAAGGATTATAGAAAAGAATATTGGGTTACTCACAATTACCAAAGGTGAAAGGCTAAGATCTTATATCTAAACAAATGAATATTTAGGGTTTTAGGGTTGTAGGGATCAAGTAAAAATTAAAGGTGATTTATGACATCCTAAAGCAAAGAATTAAAAGATTTCAAAGTAAAAGAATCAAAGATTACAAACAAGAAATCCTTGAGAATGCAGAATTGATTTTGAAAAAGTAAAGATTGCATGAAAGAAATTAAAGAACAAGAAAATGCAGTTTGGCTAAATCTTGGATAGAAAATAAAGAAACTTGAATCAATCTTGGAAAAAGAATGCTTTACCAAATAGTAAAGAAAATAAGAAAGAGGATTTGCAAACTTTAAAAACAAGGAAAGAGATCTTTGAATGAAAATACTTCTTGATTGAAAAAAGTTTAAAGAAAAAAGCTTGGTTATTGGTAAATTTGTCACCTAAGCCAATAACTTAACTAAAAGAAATAAAGAACTAAAGAAACTTAGAAAGTAAAAAAAAAAAAAAAGTGAGGAGTGGGATGATGGAATGAGGGGAATGGCCTCTTTATTTATAGAGCGGGATTTGGCCAAGGCGAGAAATATTACAAGTGACTGATTCAAATTCAAATGCCTTATGATAGGCTTGATCTTTATCTTTCAAAGAGGCATGGTTTAATGAAACTCTCTCCCTTGGATAGGTTTGGCCGAATAAAGTCCTGGTGGAGCAATCTTGGCCCTTCATCACATCTTAATGCAATCTTCATCAACTTTCTCCTTAAGTTTGGCTAGGATAGGATTTAAGAGCTTAGAATTTGGATTTCATCCATTTCATGAAGAGATAAAGTTTTGTAAAACTTTTCAAGGCTAAGTCAACTATCATGATGAACTTCAATCTCCTCTTAGCCGAATGGATTGAGCTTGCAAAGTTCAAATTCTTGCAAATTTTTCTTCTCCCTTACATGGCCAAATGTATTAGAGTCCTTATACAAGTCATTCTCTTCATGGCTATGCAAAGGAAGCATGCTTATCTTGAATTTTCATCTTGGCTAACTGTGAGTTTTTCATGGTTACATGCATGGCTTGTACGAAAATGAGCCTTAAGCTTGAAAAACCTAAAGCCATGAAAACAACAAGACAAGCACAAAAAAAATCCAAAATTTTTAAATTTTAGCACTATTTTGACATGTAAAATCTCTATATATTTTGGTGCTATCACATACTCAATGTTTAAACTAAGATACTATGTGATGAAAGTGTCAAACGATTTTAGGGCTGCTAGAGTAATTTAAAAACAAAATGAGTCACCATCAATCTTTTTTGGATAAGGGCGATTAGTCACCTATAAAAACTTACCTTTTTAATAAAATCTTAAAATTAGCTAAACTTTATTAAAAATATTTTTTAAGTCTATGAAAATCATTTAGGTTCAAGAGAATGGTTACATGTGGGGAATGATTAACATCCCCATGCACCTGTTTTAAAAATGTTACCAAATGTATTATCCTTTAATTTTGACAAAAAAGTCTTAATTTTGATATTTAAAAATAAATTTTGTAATTTCTCTTATTGTAACAAAAAATTTTTTTTTTTATAAAATGATCTTTTGTTTAAAAAATAAAAAAGAACCTTATGTATTGAAAATTTCCCAAATATATGCCAATACTCTAGTAATATTAAAGTGAGCTTTCTCATCTAAAGATTTCTTAAGAATCACTATTCAGATTTTTCAAGAATCTCATCTTTGGCAGTCCATATTTATTTTCAAAATCAATATTTAAAATGCAAAGATAAAGCTTAAAATTTAACCTACAGGATACTTCCCTTTTTCGTAAAAAACATTTCTTATTTTCTTTAATAGCAAACAAGAAACCTTTATGAAAAAATATTCTAAATGCTTCAGTACATTGGTAGATTCTAAAAAAATTTCTACTAAGACCTTTTTAAGATCTCATCCTCAAAGATATTGTTTATTTTCAAAATTGATTAATTTATAACTTTATTGCATTGTATAAAAGTTCATTTCATATTTTTAATAAGGAACAGTAAACGAAAAATTTTTTTATTGAAAATCATCCTAAATATTCCAATACTTTGGCAATAATTGAGAAAAGTTTTCTCTCTTAGGAATTTCTTAGGAATACTACTTAGACTTCCTTAGAATCCCATCTCAGATATTTTTAATTTTATTTCCTCCCATTTTTGTTCTTACTTATTTTTATTCTCATTTATTTTTTTTATTTTTTAATTTTATTAATGATTTTTTTTACATTAATTTTATTACTAAAAAAGTCATTTTTCATTTTCATCATTTTCCTCTTTTTATCATTATTATGTTATATATATTTTTGTAGGAAAATAAAATAAATGAAAAATCTTTTATATTGAATACTTTTCTAAATATTCCATTACTTTGGTAGTATTTTTAGAAAAATATTCTTACCTAGAGATTTTAAAGAATCGTTACTTGAACTTCCCTAATATCTTATCTTTTAAAGATTTTGATTCTTTTTATTATCTTTAGTTTTTTATTATTTACTTATTTTTTCATGTTTTTTCATACACATATTTCTTAGTTCACTAATTTTTAACCATCAATTTTCCTATTTCTAAAAAATATATATTTATTCAAGGAATTTAAAACATAAATGTGCACTAATAAATAATTTAAATAATTTGAAAACTAAAAAATAAAGAAAATTACCAAAAACTAGTCGGTTAATGCAAGTCAATGGTTTAAGAGTAGTTTGAAATGGTTTTTAGCTAGTTTAGAGTGCTCTTTTACGTTTTGGGGCTGAGTTTTCAGTAGTTTAGTCCAGTCTACAGCACTTCAGTCAGACCAGTCAATAGGTGTTTAAGGGAGCTGAATCTAATTCAGGCATGCAAATTTTTGAATCAGGTCTAGTGAGGTCAAGTTGACATATAGATCCCCTTCCCCTAAAAAATGGCATCATTTTGAATTTTTTTAACTATAAAAGTCTAAATTTTTTTTGTTAATTCATTTGAGCCTTCCCCTCTAAAAAAAAAAAACCTTATCTATCCAAAATTCCTAAAGACAAAAGGTGCCAAAAATTGGTCAATTTTCTACTCGTGCTGCCATGCTCTACCGTGTGCCATCATCAGTCACTGTTCATCGATGTAAAAAAATCCATAAATTTAGCCTACATAACCTTCTCGATCCCTTCTTTGCTATTCCAACCTCAGTTTTGCTAGAAAATCCACTTAACAACCTAGTTCTGGCCTTGAAAGCTATATGTTTCAAAGACAAAATACCCCCATTTGTAGCACCAAAAGCCTCCATTTTACACTATATTGCTTCCTCTTTCTTGCATATTTCTTCCACTAAATATCGAGCCTCAATCTCCCTTAAACAATATAAATTGAAAGCTCTTTTTTTGTATTTTTTCTTCTTTTTTTTTTGTGCTATGGCTTTTTGAAAAGGGATATGTTTTTCTTTTTTTTGGTTGTGTGGCTATTGCTTCCTCTAAGAGAAATGGTTTTCTTTTGCTATTTTTTTTGGTAGGTTTATGTGGTTTAGGGTGTGGTGGTGGTTATAGTGGGTGGAATAGACTTAGCTTTTTGGTAAAAGTTTTTTGGTGTATGAATTTGGCACCCTCTTTTACTGGATTTTTAGCATTGTTTTATTGTGTTGTAATATCATTGGAATGATTGGGGAAGAAAGTGGTGGACTCTTAGGCATGAGGGTTGGTTGATGGTAGCTAAACTTTAGTTGCCAAATGTGGTGTAGGCTATGATGTTGTCAAATTCCCAGTTGCTTATAGTTTCATTCTTCCTATTTTAGGCTTAGCCAATTTTTCTTCAAAGGATAGGAATATCTTCCATAGTTGAAAGAAAGGGAACTTGCAAAAGGGACGACTATATAACTATAGGCTTAAGTAGGTTAGTGGCTGGACAGAGTTGATCGAAGCTTAGGGTAAGATCGCTACCAAGGTGATAGGGTGCAAGGTAAGGTGGCTTGGTAGGGCTAGAAGGGACTTGGCATGGATAAAGGCTTGTGGGTGCCATGCTTATATTTTTTTTTGCATTTTTTAATTAACAAATTAAACTTGATTAAAAACAATAGGCCTTAAATAGATTATAGGCTTTCATGCCCATTTGATTTGGACTTTGATATCCTAATTGACTAAAATTGAATCGAATCAAATTTGTTCATGCAATTAAGCTTACTCAAGCCTAAATAAATAACTCAATTAAGACACCCGGATGGACACCCATCGAGGTCTATCTCAAATAACCTGGATAACATTAAGTGCCTATAGCTGCCCTTCTTTGCATATTGCTAAGAATCATAAATAAGAGAAAGATATAGACAATAATTTTGTTAGGAGTCAACAATTCGATGATTTTTCAAAAACCTTTTTTACTTTTTGATTTTTTTTGGAATTTTTTAAACTTTGTTTGTGGTTTTTTTGGTTTTTTCTAGATTTTTTAAATTTTTTTTTGAATTTTCTTGAATTCTTGAAAAACTCCTCTCATTAAAGGTTCTATAACTATTGAAAATAAATTAAAATAAAAACTCATTCCACTAGAGGCTCCATAACTTTAAAAATAGATTGTGATAACTTGGAGATTGTGTTTGGAGGTCTTATGAATCTCGAAATTGAGACAGATTCTGCTTGAATGATAAATTTTTCTTAAAAAACTTATGAATCTTGCTTGTAGGACTTAGAGATTATGCTAAAAGTCTTACAAATCTTAATACTAAAACAAATTAAGCTCAAAAGATTTACAATTCTTACCTGAAGGACTTAGAGATTTTGTCAGGAAGGCTTATAAATCTCAACACTAAACAGATTAAGCTTGGAGGACTTTCAAATCGTGCCTGAAAGATTTAGAGATTATGCCCGAGGGTTTTATAAATCTCAACACTCATAAATCTCTTCTCATTAGATGTTCCATAACTTTAAAAGATTTAAAATATTCTAGCTATAAAACTTAAAGACTATACCTAGATGTATTATAAATCTTGACACTAAAATAGATTCAGCTTGAAATATTTACAAATTTTGCCTGAAAGAATTATAGTTAATGTTTGGAGGTCTTATTAATCTCAACATCTATGAATGCTCCTTTAAAAAGAGGCTTGAAACTTTAAAAATTTAAAATAATTTGTACAAAAGACTTACGAATCATTCAAATCTTTACCTAAAGATCTTAGAGATTATGCTCAAAGCACTTACAAATCATTTTTTGAAAATTTACTTTTAAAATAGTAAACATTCTATTTTAAGATTTCTTGAAGTTCAGTTATCATCATCAAAGGGAAGTCAGATATCACCACAAAGAAAAATATGCAAATGTCTTTGGATATCACCCCCGAGTAATTTTGAAGAAAACTTGATCACAACATTTTCCTTAACTAGTGCCAATTTTATTATGCTTAAAATCTATGTGCCAACTAAACTGGGCTTAGGTCTTATTGATACCAGCTAAACTGGGCTTAAATTTGAGTACAAGCTAAACTAGGTTTAAAATTTGTGTGCTAGCTAAACTAGGTTTAAAATATGAATACCAGCTAAATTAGGCTTAAATTTGTGTACCAGCTAAACTAGACTTAAATTTGTGTGCTAGCTAAACTGAGTTTAAAATTTGGGTGCCAACTAAACTAGGCTTAAAATATGAGTGCTAACTAAATTAGGCTTAAATATGTGTACCAACTAAACTGCGTTTAAAATCTGTGCGCCAGCTAAACTGGGTTTAAAATATGAGTTGTATTGTATCTCATTTTTTTCTTTCCTTTTTTCAACAACCCCTCTATTTTTTATAGATTCTTCTTTTTTTTTTTACTCTTCAAACCTTTTTGACATTTTGGTCTCTTGTCAAATTATTTTCTCCTTTTCTTATTTCTCTCTCATCTTTTTCATGATAGACTTCTTTATCTCTTTTTGCTTTTTTTTTTGTATTCTTCCTTTCTTTTTCTCTTTTTTTTTTTATGTTTTTCTCTTAACACACTTTCTCTTTTTTGCTTTTTTTCCTTGATAATTTCCTTCTATTTTCTTTTTTTGCTTTTATTTTTATCAAAACTCAAAAGAATGTCCAATTTTTTGTTTATTCAATGTTTGCAAATTTGACAACTGCAATGTGATGAAAGTGTATAATCTCAAAATAAATGGTAAAACTATGAATGTCTCTACACTAATGCTAATGATCACAAATGAGAAATTCTTTTTTATTGATTGCAATGCAAATGACTTTTACGATGTAAATGTACCTAACAATGATGCAGATGCAAAACTTATCCCATGATGTAGATGTCAATATTCTTTCCATATAAATGCCACTACAATGATGTAAATGCAAATTTCATTTTTCATGATGCAAATGTATCCAATAAAGATGTAATTATAAAATTTTTACCAACAAATTTCCTTTACATGATGCAAAAGCCCTTTACAAATGCAAATGCCAATTTTCATATATGGTATAGATGCCCCGAAGGTATAAATGCAAATTTGCAAATTCAAGTGTTTTTTCAATGATGCAAATGCTTCTCGTAATTATTAAATTCAATTTAAAAAATGCCAATGCCTATGCAAAAATTTCATGATGCCTCAATATGGATGCAAACACCAATATTTAAAATTGTGATGTATTTGTGCATAAAAAGATGCAACTGCTAAAACTACCTTCTTCAAAAATTTTCTTTTCTCAATTTTTTTTATTTTTCATTGCCCATCAAATTAAGTCTTCAACTTATTTTCTAAAAGGATCTCAACTTACCTTTCTTTTATTATTTCATTTATTTTCATCTTATTTCCTCACCAATTTTTGTTTTCTTTGCTTTTCAAACATTTTTTTTTATTTTCCTTTCATTTTTAAACATGTTTTCCTTTTTATTTTTGTTTTCATACAACATGCAACATGCATTCTGGACTTGATTGCAAAATCAGGAAAATGAACCACCATGTTCTTCCTAAAAAATCTTTTTTTTTTCTTTTTCTTAATTCTTTAGTGAAAAACATTTTCTTTCTTGAATCCAATCTAAAGGTTTTCACAATTTGATAATTTTCTTTTACATCGAACTTGATTTTCTTATTTTTCACAAAAATGTGTGGCTGGTTATTCAAAATTTTTCAAAATGATTAACAAATTGCCTCACATAATTAGACTTTATGGTCAAAGACAATGAAATATCTAAACATGTATGACTTTGGGATCTCTTGAAAATTGGCGTTCCCTATTAGGAATGAAGTGACAATGGATTGAATGGTTTAACATGTCAAGGTTTCAACTCATTCAAGAAGACTTCACCACTTGAAGGGAACAAAAGAGCTTTACTTTTCCATTTAGTTTCACAAATGAAACATAAATTTTTTTAAAAATCATAAATTTCTTGAAAACCAAACATGTTCAACACTTTTTCTGGCCTCCAAATGTGTCATTTTGGTAAATGTCAAAGTTAGCTATGATGGACTCAAAATTTTGGAAGGTCATTTAGGAATGAGAGGAAAAGTTTTAAATTTTCAAAATTAGTCCATTTAATGGCTTTCAAATTTTCAAAGCATCGACATTCTTAGATCTTTCAAAATTTTAGAGGGTTTCATACTGGCTTCTCTTAATTCTTATGCTCAAAATTAGCTTTAAGATTTTTAGATTTGCTCTAGACTATCCTTTCTAGAGTTTTCACCCTATAGCTATATTTTTCTTTTTTTTGTTTGTTTTTTCTTGATTATTTCATCATGCACTTAATAATCTAAGTTTAATCCAAAATAGGTTAATGGTTCAAATAGGTAGTCAAGCAATGCTAGAAGACAAAAGACTCATAAGTTATATGGTGATTCCATGAAGGAAAGCTCCTCAAAGTAAGCATTCATGCTTGACCAAAATGGGCTTTTCAGAGCACGTAACATAGGCTAGGTTGGGGTTCACAAGGGGAGGAAAAATAAGCCCAAAATGTGTTTAAAGGTGATTAAACCAAGGATCATTTCACATTATATATAGGATTCCCTTTGGGACTTCTTTCCATTCATTTTTCACACTTACAATTCAATCTTTTTTTTTTTTTACTTTTTTTTTCTTGCCTTCTCTTTTTACCTTTTTTTTTTCTTTACTTTGCACATATCTACTTCTAATTTTGTGAGTTTAAAATTTTTTGGGAACTCATTTTATTGGACATTTTCCCCTTAACAGGCAAGGTTCCTTATACATGAAATAGGACCTCATCATGTGTGATTCTTGAATATGTCCTTTTTTCCCTTTAAACGGATGGTGATTTTTGGTTAGGGTTTATTTAGAAAGAATTCTTCAAGCTTAAAAAGGTAGTATATGAATAACATTCTTATTTGTGAAAGGATAATGACAGATGACCATTTTTCATCTCGAGCACAATCACTAAAGTTAAAGGTTATTCCTATTAGAAAAATAAATCTGAAGAAGGTTTTTTTTTTCAACAATTTCTTTTCAATATTTTTTTTTGTTTTCTCAACTTTCCCTTTTGTTTTGTTTATTTTGGGCTTCTTAGTTTTGTTTGCAAAATTTTTAGCCTTTTTTTAAGTCTTTGTTTAGATTTATTCAAATTTCTTAAATGCATGATGTCACAATGATTTTTTTTTTGTTTTTGCTTTTTTTTTCACATACCGTATATAACTCATACACAACTAATAGAAGATGTCCCATTTTAATATGCTACTTCAAATGCAAGCCCATACAATAATGACAATCATGTTAATGAACTCACTTGTGGTCTCAAATTGTTCGTCATTTGATCAAATGAATGGTTATGGCATAAATTAATTAAGTAAGGGCAATGAGTTAACTTTGCTCTTTAGGTTAATGTGCTCTAACATGGAACAGGGTAGGGTGAAAATTGAAGCCTTCATGTGTTTGAGGTTGTTTGATGAAATTTAGGTGATTTTGGTTTTAACACATTTGAGTCTATAGTATAGTCTTAACACATCAAACTGCCAACATCTGATTTCTTTTAAAAAAATGTCACGTTTGCCTAATTTTCTAAAAGTCTCAAAGAAAATTTTCTTTTTTTTTTTTTCAATTTGAAATTGATTGTTTCATTGTTCATTACCTAGAAAAAGATTATCACCCTTTTTGTCATGGCATAATCAAGTGAAAATTTAGTTCATGGAGTTTAAATGTATGCTTTTTGAAAAGTTAGGGCTCTTGTCTCATTTGTTGATTCATGACATAAAGGTGTTTGAAGAGAAAGTATGAAAATATTTATTGGGACGAGTTCATTTCTAATAATGATTACTAACTCTTTTAGGACTCTTTTATCCTTTTATTATAAAAGAAAATTCTTTTCTTTTTCATCCTTTTTTTTAAGGGACTTTCTTCTTTTTTTATGGTTTTGAAAATTCGTTATATGGGGTTTTACTCAAATCTAACAATTTCTTGCTATTTTTTTGAGAAAAATTTAAAAAAAATCCAAAACTTAAAAAAAATTAGAAACCTTAAAAGACAATATTCACAAATTCATGAGATAATATGGCACACTATGTCTTTTCATTCAATGTAAACATTCAAGCCGAATCTAAAATTTACACCTTCAATAATACTTTCAAAAGGATATATAAGCTTAAACAAAATGCCCTTACTTGGTGTCTTATCCTTAGAATCTTGACCCTTATTTCCATCACCATCAGTTATCATAGCCACTAACCAACTCTTTGAATTTTGTAGGATCTGCATCGATTAAAAAGTGAATTGTATCCTTAAAAGTAGTTCAATTTTCTATGGAATTTTCTTAACCCTATCATGGTATTCACATTTAGCATTGGAATCATATCTTTATGGATAAAGAGGCTTTTTAAGCTTTGCCGAGATTGTGGAAATCATATGACTAATAACAAATAGAGGGAAAAGCACTGCGTAAGACATTAAAAGTTAGTGGTATGTTTTAATTCTCTTCTTTTTGTGGCTTTGCAAACAAACTAGGTTGATATTTTATTCTATGAATTTTCATGACGAGTGAGCCTAAGAAAAAGACATTTAGGCATAAAGATAAAGTGGTTAAGGAAGGTTACTAGCTTGAGATGTCAACTTGTAAAAAGGTTGGGATAGATTATTGACATGTTGTTACTAATGAGCATTTACAAGATCTTCTTGTATCACGGTAAGGTTTTTTTTGCTTCACTCTTTAGCAATTATTTCTTGGGTCAGTTCACCAAAATATCTCCCTTCCTTTCATCACTAGCATTCATAATTCTTCTTTTTTTTATTCCATCCATAATTTACCCATGGTAAATAGTAAATTTACAAACTCTAAAAAAGTATTATCGATCAACCTATCATTGTAGGGAGAAGGAAAGGTATCCATAAATAGGAAATTAAACTCTTTATATTAGTAAGAGGTGGTCATACTTGCGATGCCATTTATTTCCATCTTGTAGCATATTCTTTGTATCCTTCATTAGGGCTTTTTTTCATGCTTTGAAGGGTCAATTGGTCTAGGACCATCTCTAATATATATTGGTATCACTTTAAGAATGCATGAGACAAATCCCTCAAAGTGCAAATTTGGCTGCTTCCCAACGTCTAATGCCAATTGGCTACTAACCTAGTCAAACTTTGTTGAAAGACATGAATGAGTGATTTTTCATTATAGGCATACCCCACCATCTTGTAACAGTATTGAGCCAAATGTGTTTTAGAGCATTCAGTTCTATCATATTTTTCAAACATTGGAAATTTGAACTTAGGTGGAACGACCACATTTGGAACTAGATAAAATTCCTTTGCATCGTAAGATTCATCCCAACCTTTCAAAAACTTGAACTCTTCCTTTTAAGAGGCTATACCTTTTTTTCGTATCAGGACCCCATTCCATTTTTAATGGGTACTTCCCTAAGGGTTTTGAATTAGAAACATTAGTGAGATCAGAATAACTTACCCCTTAAGTTGGACATGATTTTAAATGAGTCACATTGAAAGTCTATCCTTGAAAAAGTTCTTCCATAGTATTTTCCATTCCCTATATACCTTTTGTCTTATGCGACATCTTATTTTGTTCTCATTCAATTTCATCCATCCAGGTTATGTGACCATATCAATATATCCTAAGAAAAAACTACCAAAATTAATCCTAATGAAACTCCTTTTCTCTAGGGCACACATGGATTGGATTTTATTAAGTGAATATGTGAGTGAATGAATAAATGAATGAATGATCAAATGAATGAATGATAAAGCTTTTTGATAACATACGCACAAATTGGAATAGAGACAAAAGTTAGAGAAATTCAATATTTTAATCCATACGTCCAAATTTGAAAAGATAATACCATATTTTGTGACATTTAAAACAAAATATCATTCTTCTTAAACATCCATAAAATAGAAGAATTTAGGGACTATCTTTTTGCAAAACATTTCATTTTCTTAGCAACCTATAGCTTGAAGATCTTTTTTAAAGATAAAATTTCATCAACGTCCACCATCACGCCAACCTTTTCTCATCATCTTTAGATCTCTAGCCCATTATTGTCACTGGATCGAACTATTTTGCATCTATGAGCACTTACACTTTGTATTTGAAACCTCAAAATCCTCAATGGAATGCCCTATATTTCCACCATGGTATTCATATTTTACGTTTGGATTATACCATTTAGGGTATAGAGACTTTAAAAGTTCTAAAGGCACAAGGACAACAAGGTATTTTTGAGCCAAATAAGTAAAAAGTTCTCTATATGGGATGGAAATAGAATCTAATTGTGTATGTTTTTTCTTCTTGAGCGGTTTTTGGTCAACAAATTGGCTATGACCCTAAGTATTTGATGGTGATGTCAAGGTTTGGACTTGGGAAATTGGTTGAGCAAATGGGCATGAAATGGCAAGTTAAGGATACAAGTTCATATGTGGAATTCTCAGGGACTACATGAAGTTTGGGGCCCTATCTTAGATGTTTGAAAAAGAGGTTAAAAGCAAACATGAGAAAGGTTTGAGTGTGGGTTTGGATTTGAAACAATCTATGTGGGTTGTATAAAATTGGTGACTCTATTTTAGAAATCAGACTCTTAAGCTTGGCCATTTGTATGGTCAGATCATTCATTCTTTTCATGACCTTGTCCAAACTTTGGTTATTGCTCAAACCATTGAATGCCTTAGTATGCTCAAGAAGAGTGATGGGCTTTGCATGAATCATTTGATCATGACTTCGTGAGTTCTTGAGGCTTGATTGGGCTGGAATTGGTAAGGACCCTTAAGAAGGAACCAAATTAAGTTCCATGAATCCCTCAACCATTTTTTTAAACTTGGTGAGTTGTTTTTTCATCTCTTGAATGTCATGTCCAAATTTCTCTTGATTGCATTCTAAAATGCTAATTCGTGCCCTTAATTGATCCTCCATATTTCAGCTTTCAATGTGAATAAAAAAATGTCTACTTTTTTATGGAATTTAGAAAAAATAAAAATAATCAAATCAAATCGAGCTTTCATGACAATAAATATACATGATATGTCCATGGATGCATGTTATAGTGATAATTAATGCAAGAGAATGTTGTGAGATGCAAAGATACTTAAGACAACGAATTTTCATATGTACAAGGCCTAAATGATAAAAATCACATCACTCGTAAATGTGTATGCAAGAAAAGCAATTCTTGTTGCAAGGATGGTGAAATTCATTTACATGAAAAGCAATTTGTACCATGATTCACAAATCCCTATACATGAACACAATGACATACTATACAAGTAATGATATGTATGTATATGACTAATGAAACATCTTTATATGAAAAACTATAACATATTGTATGCATGGTAAAATATATTTACATGAAATGCAATGCATGTATCATGCAAATCCAACAAAATTGACACTACCCTTAAGATATTTTGCGTGAAAAGAAGCATATGTACAACCTTATTATTTTCAAATAAAAAAATGATGAAAATGAATGTAAAAAATGATCAAATGAAATACAAGGCATACAATAAAAACAAAATTTTCTTTCTCTTTTTTTTTTCTTTTTTTTAGAAAGAAATAAGAATTTAATAAGCATTTCCAAAAAAAAAAGCACATAAAAGATCTAGAATTCAAATAATTTTTTGTTAGTTTTTTTTTCATGTTTCTACTTTTTATTTAGCCATTAAAATAAAAAAATTAAGAAAAATCTCTTTTTCTTTTTTGAATAATTTTGTTTTTGGTTTGTTGGAAAATACAAAAAAAAATCCATTTTAAAAGATATAAAAATATTTATTTTTTTTAAAGACACAAATTTTGTACAAGTACTAGACGAATTGAACTGTATATGAAAAGAAAATTTATTGAAAGAAAATTTTTTTCTTTCAAATTAGGTTTATTTACACTATTATTACCCTTAAATATAGAGTGTTCCTCATGTGTCCTAATTCAGGTAATTTTTACGAAAAGATTGGCATGGCTCTACCTAAGGTTGGCTTCTTATGATTTACTATATACTTGGTTCAGATTTATCCTTGTCTAAAATGTTCTTAAATTGTTTCTTACTAGTGTTCACACAAGACTAGTAAGGCACATCGATTCTCACCCATTATAGGTTACAAACGAAAGGGTTTAATTTGAGTGAGAATATTTCGCTTGCCATTGTGTAGGTTATCACCTCATAAGAGCATAAATACTATACTTTCCCCCAAAAGGGAGAGAGTTCGTGTATAGAGCTTATACATGATATTAATGTGCCATGTATGGATGAGGGAACATAACATCACAAACTCTATCCTAAATGCCTTGCAATTTATCAAGAATAATATATGCAAAACATAAAATAATAAACAAATAAAAGATATAATTAAAATGAAATGTAAGTAATTTTTCTATTTTTAATTATTATTATTATTATTTTAAAAAAATCAAAATCAAGAAAATTAAAGTGAAATACCAATTAAGATCATTGAATCAATTAAGGATAACACATAATTAATTTTTTGGTTTGACTCTCGAAAAAAATGATATCCCTAACAGAGTTGTTAAGTTATCGTAATGGTTTTAGAGCTGCTAAACGAATTTAAAACAAAATGAGTCAGCACAAATCTTTTTTTGTTAGGTGTAATAGGTCACTTATTAAAACTTACATTTTTAATAAAATCTTAAAATTATCTAAACTTTATTAAAAAGATAATTTTTGTGTCTGCAAAAACCATTTGGGTTTGGAGTATGGCAATTTGTGGGGAAGGATTAGCACCCCCATAATACCTGTTTTAAAAACGATATTAATTATATATTATCCTTTAATTCTAAGAAAATTGTCTTAATTTTGATATTTAAAAATAATTTTCATAATTTCTCTTATTACAACAAAAATCTTTTTTTTCCTTCTTTTTTTTTGAAAAATAAATAAGAAACTTGTGTATTGAAAAATTTGCAAAAATATTCCAATATTTTGGTTATAATAAATGGAATTTTCTCATCTAGGGATATTTTAAGAATCATTACTTAGACTTCTCATGAATCCCATATTCGGTAGTCCATATTTATCTTCAAAATCAATATTTAAAATGCATATGATAACAATTAAAATTTAAACTAAGGCAAACAAGAAATCTTTATTGAAAATTATTTTAATTGCTCTAGTACATTGGCAGCACTTTAGAAAAAACTTTTCACCTTGAAATTCTTAAAAAATCTCTACTTAGACTTTTTCAAGATCTCATTCTCGAAGTTTATTTTTGGAATTGATTAATTTATAACATTATTGCATTGTATAAATGTTCATTTCATTTATTTAATAAGGAAGACTAAACAAGAATTTTTTTATTGAAAATTGTCCTAAATATTCCAATACTTCGATAATAATTTAGAAAAAATTTCTCATTTAGGGATTTCTTACAAATCATTACTCCAACTTCCTCATAATTCTATCCTCGAAGATTTTCATTTTTATTTCATCCCTTTTTTGTCCTTACTTATTTTTGTTCTCGTTTTATTTTTATTTATGATTTTTTTACATTAATTTTCTTACTAAAAAGAGTCATTTTTCTTTTCTTTTTATCATTATTATGTTATAAATATATAAATTTTTAAGAAAATAAATGAATGAAAATTTTTTGTATTAAATACTTTTCTAAATAATCCATTATTTTAGTAGTATTTTTAGAAAAAATCCTTACCTAGAGATTTTAAGGAATCACTACTAGGACTTCCCTAATATCTCATCTTCAAAGATTTTCATTGTTTTTATTATTTTTATTTTTTATTATTTATTTCTTTGGTTTTTTTTCATGTTTTTCATACACATATTTCTTAATTTACTAACTTTTAAACATTAATTTTCCTATTTCTAAAAATATATATTTATTCTAGGTTTTTAAAACATAAACGTGCAATAATAAATAATTTAAATAATTAAAAAATTAAAAAATAAAGAAAATTACCAAAACCTAGCTGGTCAATCAAACGGTTTGAAATGGTTTTGGGTCGATTTAGAGTGGTTTAGAGTAGCTCTGTTTGATTTTCAATAGTTTAATCCGGTTTGATCCAGTCCAAAATGGTTCAATTAGATCGATCAATAGGTGTTTATGCATACAGATCTTCAGGTCAGGTCGAGTTGACATGTAAACCCCTTTTTTTGAAAATGGCATCATTTTGAAAATTTTTTAACTATAAAGATCCAAAATTTATTTTTGTTAATTCATTTAAGCCTTTTAGTAAAAAAAAAAAAAATTCTTTACCCAAAATTCTTAAAGGCCAAAGATGCAAAAATCGACCAATTTTCCACCCTTGCTATCATGTGCTACCATGCATTGTCACCTTGCACCATTTGCTAGCATAAAAAAATCCTAAAATTTTGCCTACACAACCTTTTTAGTCCTCTGTTTACTATTCTAGCCTCGGTTTTGCCAGAAAGACCACCAAACAACCTAGATTTGCCTTGAAAGTCATGCTTTTCAAAGCCAAAATACCTCATTTGTTGCACCAAAAGCCTTCATTTTACACTATATTACTTCCCTTCCCTTACCTGTTTCTTCCACCAAAAATCAAGCCTCGATCTCCTTAAAATGCTTTAAACTATGAGCCTTTTTTTTATGCTATGGCTTTTTGAAAAGGGAAGCATTTTTTTTTGTAGCTACTGCTTCATCTAAAAGGAATGGTTTTCTTTCTTTTTTTTTTTATTTTTCGGTAGGTTTCGGTGGAACAGGGTCTGATGGTTATTACGGTGGGGTTATGTTTTTTTTTTTTTTTGGTATGGGTGACATAGACTTAGCTTTTTTGCAAAAGTTTTTTAATGTCTGAAATTAGCCACCCATTTTCTTACTTGATTTTTGGTATTATTTTGTTGTGTTGTTACATCATTGAAAGGATTGGGAAAAGAGTGGCAGACTCTTAGGTATAAGGATTGGATAATTGCAACTGAATTTTAGTTACTAAAAGTGGCGGTAGGTTGTGATGTTCTCAAATTCTCGATTGCTTATATTTTCATTCTTTCTATTTTGAGCTTAGGCAATATTTCTTTAAAGGATGGGAATATTTTTCATAGCCAAAAGAAGGAAGGGGAACTTGTAAGAAGGATGGCCATATAGCTATACGCTTGGGTAGGCTGGTGGCTAAATAGAGTAGATGGAAGCTTAGAGTAGGGTGGCTGCTAGGGTGACAAGGTGCAAAGCAGGGTAGCTCAATAGTGGTAAAAGGGACTGGGCACCAATAGAAGCTTGTGGGTGCCATGCTTCCATTTTTTCTTTTGCATTTTTTAATTAACAATTTAAACCTAATAAAAAATAATGGGCCTTAAATAGATTATGGACTTTCAAGTCCATTTGATTTGGATTTGGATATTTGACCTTATGACTTAAATTAAATTAGATAAAATTTGTTCATGCTATCAAGCTCACTCGAGCCCAAAAAACCAACTCAATTAAGACACCCGAATGGACACGAATTGAGGTCCATCTTAAATAACTAGGACAAAATTAGGTATCTATAGAAAAGATATTAATTATACACTAGCACCATTCATAGATAGGTTGTTAAGCCATATTGACTTTTCTTTAGCAATTGAGGGTCATGGCAATGAAGCTAGTATTGATCATAATCTATAAACATAAGATTGGCTAATTGGAGAACTGGTGATGAAGATAAAAAGTTTGTTTCATCCATAGCTAAATACCAAGGCTTACAATGCTTGTGTTTATTATCAACATGCTAAAGAACCTATTAGGTCACGCACAATAGGACAATTGTTTAAAACTGGGACAAATTAAGTTTGAGTTAATTTGATTTTGGTATAACCAAAAATAGAGGAAATAAAGATAAGAGAAAGAGTTTAATTTTTTTTTTTTACATTCGACTAGCGTAGGGTTAATTGTGGAAATTTACATTCCATGTATTAAACCTAATATGGCTAAATGCTTCCCTTGTAAATGGAACATCAAGCTGCCCCCTTTTGAATGAAAATAGAAAAAAATAAGAACAAACCTAAAAGGAAAATTTTCAAGTGAAAATACAAAATGTCTTGAAAACACTTACTAGCTATAGTGTGGCTTTGAGTTTACCAAACCTTAAGAATGATCTTTCACAAGAGTTTGTGTGGATCACCATTAGACACTAAACACTTGGACAATTTCTTGGCTTGGACCACCAAATTAAACTAAGGGATTTTTAACATTCAAGGTAACACCTCAATTGAAACTATGCATGCTTGTATATATATGTTACTTGTATAATTTTATTGATTGATCTTGGCATTAGGGAATTAAAATTTTTTAAAAATTTTACTGCTTTAACTTTGATAATGATTCATAATTCCTTTCAATATAAGTATTCATTGCTTTTATATTTACAAAGTTTAGAGCATTCTTGCCATTTTAAGCCCTTATATATGAAGTTGTACTCTTGAATATTGTGGTTAATAGAAATAATTAAGTTTGGACATTTGGATTTCTTAGAGGTCTACATCATAAATAAGAATGTTTTTGCTTTTATATTTACAAAGTTTAGGCATTTCTTCCATTTTGAGCTCTCATATCTTGGACACATACGAAGTTTTAGTTTTGAATATTGTGGTTGACAGGAAAAATTAAGTTTAGACAACTGGGCACAGTGGTATGCATATTATAAGATAATGGCAACATTGGTTTTTGCAATTATGGTTATATTCTTGAAAAAGGTGACATATCATTTAAAAAATAGTTAATGGGTGTGAAAGTGTAAAACTACTTTGGAGAATAGTTAAAATTTGTTATCTTTATTAAGTTTATATTGGAGAATTTAGTTTTCTAAATGCAAGTTTATGACTTTTAATGAAGTTCTCTGTTAAATATGAATAGAGATACTTTTGTTGGTATTTGCTTGCAATATGAATGTGATACTTAGACCTAACAAAGTCGTATAATATCTACAAGTTCTATAAGATTGCACAAGGAGGCAACTAAATGTGGATGAAAATGTCAAAAAAGGATGAAAAAAATTGTTTTAGTAGACATGGAAGATTAATTATAAAAGGTAATTGAAAAAATATTGATTTCAAGAAGGTAAGTGGTGATAGAAAGAACATGGATAAAATTATAATGCTTAGCTAAAGTGGATTTTTGCTTCCTTTTTTGGCATCAGAATAGGCGTAAGGTAGAAGCTATTAATCTGTTAGTGCACAATATTGATATGAAGATTAATCTAAAAAATATGAATTTAAAGCCTTCGAACATACTTTAATTTCATTTCTTGGATTTTTCCCATATACACAAAAAAAAAAAAAAACAATTTTCATGTTATGATTGCTTTTATTTCTTAGGTACATTTTGTAGGTTATTCTAGCATTTTAAGTTTGCTTGAGGTGCCAAAATCATTTAATATATTAGGTTCATATTCTCTTTCAAAATTCCTTAAAATGTTTTAACCATGCAATCACACTTCTTATCAAATGTTAGAATCCAAGCAAAATTTTAAAATCCATATTTTATATAAATTGTTTATTAAACAATTGCTTATAGTGCCTAAGTTCAACTTTCGAATTCTTGGATTAGCAAATCGATTGCAGACAAACAAGATTGAGTGGTGAAATGGAGTATAAAAAGGTTTGAATAAATTTTTTATATGTGATTTTTTAAAATTAATTTTAGTGTTCCTAACAAAGGATTTAGTCTTTACAAGTTACAAGAGTTCTTAAAAGGCTAATAAAGAAAGAAAAAAGATATAAGAAGATAAAAGAATCAAGTATGTCTTATTAGACTTTATGAACTAATTTTACAACCTCTAAGAGTTGATACATTTCACTGAGTAATTATAATAGCACTCATATTGCATTTCACTGAGTAATTTTACAACCTACAAGGTAAAGTTAGCCTGTACTTGATACATACTAAGTAATTATAATTTTAATCAAATTCTTAAAAAAATTGGTTTGCATGTGTTTTAATGTATGGCCATAGATAGATCTCACTTTTAGAAGGTTTTTAAATCTATTTACCATTGTTGCATTTATCAAGTAATTATACATTAATCTTTGTTAGATAAATTCACACATTAATATTTAATTGGTTGGCTATTTGATAAAGATTTCTTTTATCTTTTTTGTATTTATCTAGAAGCATAATGAGAAAATTGATTCATATAGGTCTTAATCAACACTCTAATCTATCTTAAAAGAAGTAAAAACACTTTTTGTTCAAATGTCAAACAACCTTTTGTTTATTACCTTCATTTCTCTTCTATTTCCTCTATCTCATGTCAATTTAAATGCTTATTTTAACTTTTAGTGATAAGTTGCTCAAAAAGATATGAGATCTCAACTAATTTTAGAGTATCTAATACTATATATATTTTATATGATTTTAATTTCTATGCCTTACTGATTTATGAATGTAGTTTTTTTCCTTTAGATTTATTTAAGAGAATTGAGAAAAAAGCAAAAGCCAAAAAGAAGGTAAGAAAACATGTAAAAAGAGTTAACTATTTAATTTTAAAATTACAATTTTGTATCAAAATTCTTTCAATTCTTTAATATTTGTAAGATTGTTTTATTTTGTTAATTGTAAATAAAGGAAAGCTCCTTTCTTTTTATTTAGATAGCAATGTTTTAAAGTATCTAATGCTATGTTTTTGTTTCGATAGAGATATTTTAAAGTATCTAATGCTATGTTTTCTTATATAATTCTAATTGCTATGCCTTAGTGATTTATGAATTATGAATGTAGATTTTCTTTTCATTTGGATTTATTTTGTTGTTTGATTACAAAGAGAATTGAAAGAAAAGGAAGGAAAAACAGAAAAATGGTAAGATATATCTACTTTAATTAGGAGTTTATGTTGTGACTATGTTTCGATATTCTTTGTTCCTATGTTATGTAAAAAAAGGTAGTGATATTTTAGAGTGTTTTGCTTTTACAGATGAACCCTATTCACAAGAAAATCCCTATTCTTATCCATAATGATAAACCTATTTATGAATCACTCATTTAGGTTCAGTACATTGATGAGGTTTGGCATGATAAATCTCCTTTGTTTCCTTTTGATCCTTACCAAAAACCCATTGCTAGATTTTGGGTTGATTTTGTTGACAAAAGTTACTTTCTTTTCTTTCTTTTTACTACTTTTTTAAACCTAAGTTTCTCTGATTTGGCCAAATTGACTTTGAGCTGAAAAAAACATATTTACTAATCATTGAATCAAATATTAACAAGCATTTTTCTTAATAATATAGTGCTTATTGTTCCTAAATTATTGTTTGATGAAAATGATGATATATGACCATGGAAGGAAAATAGGGACAACTAAGGGAGAAGAACATGTAATAGAATAAAAATAATTTATTGAAAGCCTAAAGTTGTTAGAAAGAGAGCTTGGATACAAGCTTTGCTTTAATGGAGAAATCTTAGCTACATGAATGTTGCTTTTATTCCATTTTTATTAATTACATGATAAAACAAATTAATTTTCTCAAAGTTAATTTTCTAATTGGACTTGGTAATCATTTGAAACTAAATACATCAAGAGAATCTTAGATGCACTTACATTATTATTTTGGTATTCTTGGTCTAAGCTTGATTTTAGATTTTCTTATGGTTTTACTTTCTTTTAATGCTTGATAATATTTTTACTATTGTACTTTTGCTTTAGGATAATCAGATTGTGAATCCAATTAGAACATTATAACTTAAAGCATAAACATGGAGATGTTGGGTGATTGGGTAGTTTTGTTTAGTATGAGAATCTATATTTCTATTATTAAATCTATTTTTTATATTGTTTTGGCTTGAAGATAATGTTGGATTTCCTTGCTTTTTTGAGGTTGCTATTTTGAGGTGGCTTTGTTCCATAATATATATTTTTTTATTTAAAAGCTCATGACTTAAAGGTGTTTGTCAAAATGCTTATTTGAATTTCATTATATTGCAAGATTTTAGTTTTTTACAAGACAAGTGATGTACATAAAAGGTTGTTGCCTTACTATGATTAATGGTGTAGGATATTAGGATTTATGTTTTAGAACAACCTTATTATGTGAATTCACTGGAACTATGCATGTTTGTGTGTTGACTAATTTGGTATAACAAGAATCAATGCCTCTATAAAAGGGTGTGTGATCTGTGGAAGCAATTGGTGGTGAAAACAAAGAGATTGATAGATGATAAACTCAGAGTAACATCTTTTTATTATCATATTTAACCAAGAGTGACAATGGAACAAAAGCTAATTGCCTATTGCGGGAGTTTACAAGATAAATGTTAATGCCTTTTCTAAAGCAGGTGAGAATTAAGCTAGATTGGGCATACTTATACAAGATCGGAATGGTCAAATTCTTTGCTCAATAGTGACATGAATTGGTTTTGTGGAAAACATTTCGTAAGTGGAAGTATGGGTAAGCAATGGAAAGGTTAAAGTTAGCCCATTAGCAAAGAATGGAAAAGTTAGAGGTAAAGAGTGATTAGTTATTAACCATTAAAGAAATCAATAGATTGGACATGTCATACTGGGTGAGTTTAAATTTAATATTACATATTAGAAATCTTAGCTCAAAGTTCATTGTATGCTTTTTTAGTCATATTTGTGAGAACGCTAATAAGCTAGCTAATGATCTAGCTAAAGTGAAGTGTCAGGTGCAAGCTTCTAGAAGTTGAAGGAGATTCCTCCCCAATTATTTTTACAATCCTAATTTGGTTATTTAATGAACTATTGACTCTTGATTAAAAAAATTTATATGCTTATGGTAGAAGATAGTCTTCAAATAGTGATCGTCTTTAAACCAAATTACTCATTTTCAAATGTCTCTAAGCTTTTTTAAAAAATATTATAATGAAAAAGATATTACTTCGTAATGCATTTTCAAAATGTTTCTGGCTTACATTTTGAACTCTTTTATTACATCTATTTATGTTTGTAGGTGATATGTTGAATTTTTTATGCTAACTACTTATGTTTCTATTTTATCTTTTGAATTCCCTAACAACTAATAGTTTACATTTGTTGATTCCATTTCCAATTATCTTAAGGTGATTTTAGTAGTTTTTTATGCACATCATGGTCTATTTAGATTAATAAGTGAATAAATATAATTTTTTTTATTGAAAAAACTTGACCTTAGGCAAAACCGGGAATGATTTGTACTATATATTAAAATTATCCCCAAACGTGTGATTCTTCAATTTTAAAGACATATAAGATAAGACATAAAAAATAATTAAAGGGTTAATTAAGGTATGAAATAAATTAATTGAAAGTGATTTAGAGAAAGAACTTTTAGTATTTTTTTATTTTGATTTTTTGATTTAATTTATTTTTAGTTTTCTTTTTATTTTATTTTATTTTTTATTTTTTCTTTATCGATTTTCATATTTATATGTTTAGTTTTTGTTTACATACACATTTAAAATTTTATATTAGGAATATGTTTTGATGATTTGACAACATAAAAGGCTAAAAATATGTGTTAGACAAATAAATTTATAAACTTTTATAATTATATTTATTTATTTGTATCATGTAGATTTAAAAATGGTAGTGAATGAAAATTTTTTCAAAAATGAAATTACAAGAAAATTGCAAGTGGTGCTTAAAATTCCTATGTGATGATTTTTCTTAAACTCTTACCAAAAGTGTTTGAAAGATTTTGGAAGTATTTGAATAAAAATGTTTATTTATTTTTAATAAAATATTTGGTAAAAATAAAGGTTAGTAAAATAAAAATAAAATAAATTTTTTTATAAAATTTTAAATTAATCTAATGACGTAGCCTTTTTAAGAAATTGAATAGGCTTCTTGAATATTCCTTAGGTGAGGGAATTCTTTCAAAATTCTATCAAAATATTAGAAACAATTTAAAAACATTTTAGTAGTTTAAATAATGAAATTTAATTAAAAATAAAAGATTATTTACGTAAGTCCCTTTTAAGATAATATAAAATTAGTTGATACCATCTTTGGATGGACGTTGTAAGGGTACTAATATCTTATTCTCACGTAGCTTAATCAATAACATAGAATAAAAGTTGTTCCCAAGTTAGGATAACTTTTAATTGAAGGATAGCTCACAATTGAGCTATCAAATTACTTTTAATTTGTCAAATAACTATTTGTTGATAAAAAGAATTTAATAAGTTATTCAGTTTAACATGTCATAGTGTCTTAGGTTTTAATTTGATTAGAAAATGGTGAGTTAATGTGTTAGGTCATAGTGTGTTAAGTCATGGTGTATCATTGGGATTGTCTTTTTGCAGTTGCTGAAAGTATTCTAGGATGATTGTATTCCTTAGGATACTTAAACTTGATGTGAACCAAACCCAATAGGGTATGAGGAATCTTCAATTCTTCGATTGTGGGCTTCCTTCACTTTTTCGTTCAAAATTTTCAACATTTCCATTATCTAGGCTAGGTCTCCATCATTTCATTTTGAGCTCTCTCAAAATTTTCAATTCAAGTATTTTGTTCTTGCTCCATAAGTATTAGATAAGTGGCAAGTAGATTTTTTTTTTAACTTTTAACGATCAAGCCTTTGAACCACTATACCACAATTAAGAATTAGGATAACGGGTAGCTACAAATTTATACAACAAAAAAATATATGAAAGAATGGATAAATGCATGTGTTGAATGCTATCAAATAAAAAGCTTTTAAAAATTGAAAATCATCCTGACAACAAGAATCTCCAAATTACATTCCTAAACAATTCTAAAATCTATTACCTAGTCCTATAGTTTCAACTTCAAGATCACGGTACTACCAATGATATGTTCTTTAATTAAAATAATTAGGCAATGAACTTTCATCAATCTTGAGCTCTCCCCCATTCCCCAAAACTTAACCTGCCAGCTTTGATTAAACCTTGCACTTTATGTTAGAAAGCGAGGTAGTTTTCTATAGAATGGCCTATATTCTATAATGATAATCACATCAGCATCATACCACTTAGGATAAGGAGGTTTTACTGGCTTTAGAGGAAATGATGTGATTAGATTTTTAAAGAGTTGTAGGAATAGCTCAATGTAAGTAAGGGGATTGGATCAATGATGGCTTTATCTTTCTTTTTACTCAATGGTTTTTGGGTTGAGTGGTTATTTGTCTCACCATTGTGGGCCTTGAAATAGAATTAGGTGTATATGTTAAATGGTTTATTGGGAAACTTGGTTGCTAGATGGACTAATAAGCACCAGGGTTTCAGAGAGCATTGTTCATAATTAGGAAATAGTATAGGTTTAGGCCAATTTGTGGAGTTTGGGCAAAGTTAGAAAGTTCTATCTCATTTACTTCCTTTTTGACCTGGTCTTTTCTTAAGCCATCAGATGCATTGGCATGACTTGCACTAGTATCAGTACTGTAAGAGGCTTTGTGGTCCTAACCCAGTGTTTGTTTCATGCATAAACAAATTAGATGTGATGAGGCTTTTTAAGAATTAGCTGCTTCAAGCTTTTCGACCAACTTGGTAAGTTGCATTTTTATTTCTTGTATGTCATGACCAAATTCCTCTTGGTTGATCTCCAAAACTTGTATTTGTACTTCCAATTAATCTCCCATATCTTTTGAATTGCAAACCCAGATAAAGCAAAAGATTTCTATATTATACAATAACATGATAAATGAATGATAATGATCTATGAATGAGTGAAATGTATGAAATGAATGAAAATAGATAAACAAATGGACAAATAAATAAATAATTGTGAACCTATTGATGTTAACATTATTCATGCAAAAAATGAATAAAAAACAAGAATAAAGTTAGCTTAGGTATAAATAACGAAAAAGACAAAACAAGTTAGTGCACAATTTATGTAAAACAAAAGGTATGCAACCTAAATTTAGGTTATTTCTACAGAAAGGAAGGATATGGCTCTATCTTAAAGCCGGACTCTTAAGGTTCACTATATGTTGAGTTTAAGCTTTGATATAGGCTAAAAGGTTCTCAAATTATTTCTTACTGTTAACCATACTGAACTAGTAAGACACTTCAATCTTTACCCATGATAGGCTACAAGCGAAAAAGATTCAATTTAAGTAGGAATATTTCACTAGCCATTGAGGATGTTAACACCTCACAAGAGCATAAGTACTCTATCCCTTCCTAAGAAGGACAAGGCTCGGGTTTAGGGCTCATGTTATGATATACATGTGCTGTGTGTGGAAGAACAGATTTTTGAACACATTTTAAACAAATTAACAAATAAGAAAATAATCAGGCAAATAAGTCAATAAAATAAATGAATAAAGAAAACTAGACTATTCAACCAAGACTTTAGGATCATATAATATTAATTTTGGTTTGACTCTTTTAAGTCTCTAGCGGAGTCACCAAGCTGTCATAACGTATCGATCCAGAGACTTAATCGCTAAAAGTGATAGTCAAAGTCACCACCAATATTTTTTGTTGAGGTACTATTGGTCTCCAATTGTATCTTTTGGTCTATGAATTTGACGTTGGGTTCCAAAAGTATGGTGGGAAAGGTTGTAACACCCCCATAGCGCTCTTTCGAAGACAATACCAATTAATCTTATATGATCCTAAATTGATCTCATTCAAATATTTTTTTACTTATTATTTTTATTATTTGTTATTTTTATCATTTTTATTTTTATTATTTGAATAATGAAAATTTTCAAAGTTATTTCCGACACTTTAGATATAAACAAGAAATTTTCTTACCTTAAGAGTTTTTAAAGAAATCACTTATTTCCTTAAAGGTGCTCAGTCGTTGGATTTATTTTAATATTTTGAAAGCAAAGTAGATTATAATTTCCTTATACAAACACTTATAGTATGATTTTAAAAAAATTAGAGAAAAATCACCACTTGTGACTTTACCTTAATTTCATCATTGATGAAAATTTTAATCTACTTTGTAATTTATTGTTTATTTTATTATTGAGGTAAAAAATTTTATGAGCTAATTTTCAAATTATTTCGAATACTTTCAAACTATTTTGTGAAAATCTCTTATTTAAGAAATTTTGATAAAGTCACTGCTCATAACTTTTATTCTTATAAAATTTTACTTACCTTAACAACTTGAGTATTTTATATTTTATTATTTTTTATTGAAAAGATTTTAAAAAATCTTACGAAAACTTTTGACAAAATTTTGTAAAAGATACTTTTTTAAGATTCACCACTTGTGATTCTATTATTTTTGTTATTATTCTTTTTTTCATGTATTTATTTAATTCTTGCTATTTATTTGAAATGAATATCATAGTTATTATTTTTATGTTTAAAAAATTCTAAAACATTTCCAACACTTTTAGAATATTTTAGAAATTTTCTTTGTATGAATATTTTCAATAAAATTACCACTTGTGCTTTTATTTTTTATTAATAATGTTTTTTTAATACTTGAAAATTTTAAAATATTTTTAACACTTTAAAAATATTTTAGAAAATTCCTTTGTGTAAATATATTTAATAAAATCACCACTTCTAACTTTATTTTTTATTAATGATGTTTTATTTATTTTTCATTGTTTATTTTTATTTACTTTTCTAAATTTTTTATTTTATTTTATTTAACATATCCTAAATTGTAAATTAAAAATACTAAAAATAACACAAAAATAGAAAAATGCAATAAATGGTAATAAAAAATAAAAATAAAAACACCAATTTTTTCATCGGTCAATGGCCAGTCAATGCTAGTGTCAACACAAGTTAACTTTGGTTAATTTTGGTCAAGGTGGAAGGTCCAATCTCAGTTCAGAAATAGTTTAGCAACGGTGCAACTGAGTCTAGTTTGGTTTGTTGCAGTTCAATTTGGTTTAGTTGAACCTGTTTGGGGAAGTCAACAATAAGACAGGTCGCGGGTTAGGTACGTAGGCCTTAGGTTGAATCTGGATCCACGCATGGATCCTCCTCACTTAAAATAGTGTTATTTTTTTTTATAAAAACCATAACTTTTTTTTGTTTATTTTTTTCTATTAGTTCTTTCTCTTTTAAAAAAAATGAGAGTTTCTCTTTCTAGAAAGAGCTAAGTCCAGCTGGTCGCTTCCTTTTTCTAGATATCGGTGACGTGCCACCGTGTCGACTGCTACCCTTTTGCTACCAACCACTATTGTCAGTCATTGGAAAACTCCAAAAATTCATAAAAAAATCTTCTTGGCCTCCTAAGTTCCTATCTAGCCTTATTTTCATGAAGAACGACCTCAACTAGTATAGATCAACATCTAAAGTTTTGGCAAAAATGATTTTCTTTTGTTTTTTCATTTTTTTTTTTGCTAATTTCTAGCGTTATGGTTCCATGCTCTCAGGAGATGTGGTTTAATTTCTCTCTTTTTTTTTGCTAATTTTTTTTTGTTGTGTTAGGGAAGGGCTGTGGTTTTCGGTTGTTTCAAGAGAAAATTTTTTTCTTGGTTTTTTGTTTGGCAACTTTTTGGTTTGAATGGAAGTGGTTGTTGTTTGAAAGTGTTGGGATTTTGGCTCTTATGGTGGCAATGGGATTCATGATGGTTTGGATAGACGGTTGTTTGATATCTTTCTTTTTTTTTTACTTTTTTGTGGTAGGTTGGTTTGAATGGAGGTGGTTGGTGGTGGTAATAGGCTTAGGCAAAATAGGGATGGTTGAGGTATGGTGGTGTAGGCAGGTTGGCTGTGATGGTGTTTAATGGTGGTATCAGTCGCGGGTTATGAAAAAGGGGCCAGGCAATGTTATTTATATTGTCTTTTTTTTTGGCGTGGTGATGGAGACGGTGTTAGCCATGTTTTTGGATTATTTAGGCAAGCTCAATTTAAAGAACAAATCTATGAAGAAATCCCAGATTTTCTAGGATTTGGAGAAAACGTTTCTCCTTTGAATTGTGCTACCAAGTTAGGCAGTGGCAAAGTGGGCAATGAAAAAAAATCAATAGTCAAATTTATTGAATTCGGCTATTTAAAGTTTCCCAAAGTTCTTTGCTACTTTTTTTAAAAGATTTATTGATATAATAACTAAAAACATGATTAAAATACCCGAATGAGTTTAAAATGGACACTTAAAAATCACCAACGCAATTTGAATTTAATTTTGACCAATAAAGACAAAATTAGGTGTTTACAGTTATCCCTTTTTGCATATTGCTAAAAATAAGGAATATGGCAAAAACAAAAGACAACAATTTTGTCCAGACAAGCATATACTTATTTTTTTATTTTGATTTAAAAAAAATGATATCTAAAAGTTTTGCTCATTAGAGGCTCGATAAAAATAAATCAAAACGAAAGCATAGGTATCATTATTAAAAAATAACTTTGAATATCACTACCAAAGTGTAGACACCCCATTTTGTCTGAGGTTAAATTTGTAGGATAATTATATTTGTTTATTTATTGGCTTGGGTTTTGTTAAATTCAAAAAAAAAAAAAAAGAGTTTGATTCGATTTGAAGTTTAGTGTTTTAATTGAAAAAAATGAATGTATTAGGTTGAGAAGTGGACTTGGATTAAAAATCCAAAATTGAATTTGATTAGAAAATTGAAACCAAGAAAACGTACTCTTATTGTGATTTGGATTAAAGGCTTATAAAAAGACCCCATTGCAGTTTGTGAGGATGGATCAGAAACAATCAAGAAATAATAAAAAAAAAAGATCAGAGAAAAAAGCAAGAAAAATTCTGGTAGGTTTTTTTTAGGTTTTGATTTTGTTGAGTTCTCAAAATCTCTTCTTGGTCTCAAGTTGAAATTTTTTGTAGAATTCAGAAAGGGTTTAGGTGACAATCCATGACAAAAAGGTAAAGTAGTAAGCAACAAGATGTTGGATTTTAGAGAAAGAAAGGGGGTTGTCAGTTAGAAGCATAAAAAGGGGAAAAAAGCTAGAGTCTTCTAAGAGAATGGTGAAGCCTAAAAGTAGAGGCCATTTGTTTAATTCAAAAGCTTTAGGTTTTAACCCAAAATTTGGCAATTGGTTTTTTTTTTTCAATTTTTTCATTTGCTTATATATTTATTTATTTACTTATTTATATGTCACATGGTAGAATTTTTAGATTAGGAATATATTTATAGATTATTTGAAAGTAAGTAGAAAGTGAAAATTTTAATTTTTGAAAAAAAATGAAAAATCATCCAATGAGGAAATTTAAGGAAAATTACACACCCTAATTTTCTTAAAAATTTTTAGGTGATAGAACTTTTTCTAAATTCTTTCAAGGCATTGGAAGATTTAGAAATTGGTCTCAATATCATAATTTTTATTTATTTCTAATTTGGAAAATCAAAATTGAAAATAAATTATGGTGATTTAATTGCATGATTAATTAAATTGTGATTACATGATTATTGTATTTTATTAGATTGTGTATTTTTATTTATGTATTTTATTGGATTGTTTATTTTACTATGTATTTATATGTATTTTTTCATAAATATTTAATGAATTTGATGATGAAACCTCTTCAAGCAAACATGTGTGTTACTTGAATACTCTTCAAGTGATGAAAATTTTTAGGGGGTCATTCAAAGTGTTGGTGAAAACCTAAAAATATATTCAGTATTAAAATACTTAAATTAACAAAAACAAATAAATTTATAAAAATGAATTAGGAATAAAAGACCATTAAATTAAGGCTAAAAAATAATTTAAGATTAACTGGTACCAATTTGTGGCATTATAGGGGTGCTATAACCTTCCCTACATGTAACCAAACTCTTAAACCCAGTTCTATTTAGAAGACCAAAGCTTATTCTTTTTAGGGATCCTTAGTCAAGTTTAGGATAACCTTAGAAAATATGGATTCACTTAGGTGGCCAATCACATCTAGATAAAAAAGATTAGTGGCTATTCCATGTTTTGTGTCTAATGGGTTAGTTTTAGGACCTATACACGTTTGGGGACTTAGAAAGTTGAACCAATTTTTAATCTTAGATTATTTTAAGCCTTATTTGGATGGTCATAATGTACTTTTTTTTCATATTTACTAATTTGTTTATTTAATTTTTTTGTTTTATCTATTTGTTTAAATAGTAAAGTTTATTTAATTATTTTTATGTTCCTTAACACATAATGCACACGTACTTCATGCATTAAGCTCTCTACCCAAGCTTTGTCCTCTTTTAAGAGGGAGCAGGTACCTACATACTCATGAGGTAATAACCTTTGTATGAGCTAGCAAAAACTCTCACTCAAATTGAATCTTTCTTATTTAAAGCCTGTTATTAGTAAGGATTAGGGTGCCTTGCTAGTCTGTAATAGACAATGATATAGGGAATAATTTGAGAACCTTTATATCATCAAAATATCTTAACCATGCATATAGAATAACCTAAGAAGCCAACCTTAGGTTAGAGCCATGGCCACCCATTATTAGTATGTAACCCAAGGTTAAGGCACATGAAGGAACTTTTGTAATTTCATTGTTATAAATTTTGTGATGAAGTTGAAAAAGTTTGGGTTTATTTAATCTTTCATTCGTTATTAACACATTTATACATATATTCATCCATGCATCATTGAATTTTTTATGTATCTAGCATCTAATGCATGCATTCGTCCATGCATCATTAAATTGTTATGTGCATGCATTTAGTTATTTGTTCAAGCATCATTGAATTGTTGTGCATCATATTCAATACATGCATACATCTATTCATTCATTCATATAGAAGAATGTTTTTAACAAGTCATGATGATTCTTGGCATCTAGTAACATATCATCTTAATAATGGTAAAAAGGTTTAAGGACAGCTCAATCTCTATATCAAGTTAGAATTATGGCAACAAAACAAGCTCTTCGCTTCCAAAAAATGAAAACGGCATAAGAAGAAATGAAGGGGCAATTAAAAGATATAGCTAAATTGCTAAAGAATCTAAACAGAGGGAAAATGGTAACTTAAAAGATTGATAATCTAATATACCCACCTGGTTTTGGCCCATATTCCAAATAGACATCTCAAAAGACCCAACATCAAATGCCATTTACGTTCCAAATCTGAATAATCTAAAAGAACAAGAGAAGTTGAAAACAAACACAATAAAAACCAAAGAAGGCTTTGGATCTCAACAGAAAATAGATCTTATTGAAGAAAGGCTTTGAGTTATTGAGAGAATGGATTTTTATGGTTTAATTTATGCTGCTAAACTATGCTTGGTTCTTGATGTGGTCATTCCACCCAAGTTTAAGGTAAATGAATTCAAAAAGTATGTGGAACCAAATGCCCCATAATGCTTATCACTATGCACTGCTGTAAGATGAAATGCACTTATACGTGACGAAAAATTACTTATCCATATTTTTCAAGATACTCTTACTGAATCTGCTTCAAAGTAGTATGTTCAATTGGATAGTACCCGTATCTTTAGTTGAAGGGAACTAGTCAGGGCATTAATCACATAATACTAGCACATTGTAAATTTGGCTCTAGATTGTTTATCCTTATAAAGCATGGAAAAGAAAGATACTGAAAGCTTTAAGGCATGTACCAAGAGGTGGAGGGATGCTACTGCCAAAGTTTAACCACTGCTTACTAACAAAGAGACCACGATTCTATTTGTCAATACTCTCAAAGCTCTATATTATGAAAAGATTATTGGAAATGCCATTAAAAATTTTACTGATATGGTGATTTCTAGGGAAATGATAGAGAATGTAATCAAGAATGGAAAACTTAAGGGAAGTGGTACAAATGATGCAAATAAAGATGATTCACCAAAGAAAACATAAAGAGATTCTCAAATTGTGATTTATGAGGAGCAACAAGCTGTAGGCTTCACCTCATATCAACCCTATTTGATGTACCCACCATATTACCCTTCTATAAACAACCACTCCCAAAATCCTTATCTTTGTCAACCTGTGCAGCAGTTAAACTTCCATTCCTAAATAATTACCCATGCCCCTATCATTTAATTTGCTTCTCAATCAAGGAGCAAGCAAAAAGGTCAAGAAATAATCAAGAGAGAATTCTAATCCCAATTCCTGACCCCTTGCCTTTACTAATTAAGCACCATTTCCTTACCTCTATGCCTTTGAAAACAATTTCAAATCCATCAGCAAAGAGTTATGATCTAAATGGTAGATGTGATTATTATATAGGGTAATTGGACACTCAACTAAAAAATACAGGCAATTGAAAGAGAAGATTGAAGAACTCATTAATAATGACACTTTGACTATGGAACTTATAAAGCAATGAAAATCTGCTTTACAATAGTTTTTCTTTTGGATATAAAGTATTAAACAATTTGTGGGAAGATTTCATAATTTTGAAATTTTGTTTTGACGTATGCATGAGTTTTTGCTTTAAATTTTGTCTGCATATGAATTCTTAAATTACATGTGAAAATAATCTTGAGGGAATTGGTAATTATAGTCAAGAATAAACATATTTTGTTGTTTCACTTACCTTTTCATACTCCAATTCAATTTTGTACCATACCATTCAAAGCCTAACTTTCCAAGTCTCACAAACTTGATTTTCACTTAACTGAGAAGGATTTCAATGTTAATAATCTTTATTAAAGCTTAATAATCTTCATTAAGGCTATGAACCATGAAATTTGTAAAATATTTATAAGCCAATACATAAGGCTCTTTCTTAAAGATTATAGATTTTAGTTATTTGATAAGTGTCAAGACACTCCAAACACCTTACTACCCATGCTTCTTCACAAAGCCTAACCTCTCCAATTTTTTTCTTAGGGCAGAATTACTAAAAATATCATATCCTCTTAGCATCCTAGTTTGATACCTTGACGCCTTTTTCTTTTCATTCATTGCCTTAAAATTTTTCTTTGCCTATATCTTAGGGTAAATTTATCAAAAGTCAAATTATCCAATTTTCTAGTATCCTTTTACGCTGGATGGCATTGATTCTTTTAGTGTGAGTTATGAAAATGAAGATTGTTACATTAGAATATCATTTGATGTAGCAAAATGATATACATTGAATTTGAGTTGTAAAAAAATAAAGGGAAACAAGTGCAAAAGAAAAATGAAAAAAGAATTGACTATAACATCACACACATAAGATATTCAAATGATTCTAAAGTCAAAAAGCAAAAATCCTTACCTGAGAATTGTTTTTCAATAGAGGTATCCATATTTGATATGATAAATGGTCATCTTTCATATTTCTTGCATGAAAAGAAAATATCTATTTGCTACCCCTTTTGAGCCTATTGAATTATTTTTGAAAAAACCCTAACCAAGGATCACCCTCTTCACTTAGGGATAAGCAAAAATGGATCTCTTTGAGAAAGCATTTAATCTAAAGCTAAAGATAAGAAAGAATACCTACAGTTAAAAGGCAAGCTCCAAAATTTTGGGCAATTTGTCAAGATATGGAAACATGAAAAAACAAAGAAAAGACAACGAAAAAGAATAAAAAAAAAGAATGAAACGAAATGAAATGAAATGAAAAAAAGATGGAAAGGAAATTTTCATCGAGAAAAGAAATGATCCTTATCTTTGAACACAGTTTTTGCCCTATTTTTCTTTTCTTTTAGAACCCCAAACCCTGGCCTAAGTTACATTATTTGAAAAATCCATTTTGATCAAGTGTGGATATCTAAATTGAAGAGTTTTTTTTTTAGAAAATTACCATCATTTTTTTTATTTTGAATGAATTTTGAGTTTTCAAATGCATGATGAAGTAGGAAAAAAAAAGGAAAAAAAAAAGATTGATTGAAGCTCAGGGTAAAAACCTAAAGAGGTAGTTTAGAGCAAGATTAAAAGCAACTCAAGTAATGTCATTAGAGGAAGTGATTTTGAAAAAACTAATTAACAATGAAAACCTTTAAGAAATCTAAGAAGATGAACCTCAATCTGAAGATTTTTTTTGAAATTTGAGCCTTTCTTTCTTTTGTAAAAAACTTTTAAGTCGTCACAGCTAGTCTTGACATTTGTTAAAATACCACATAACAAGAAATTAAGGGAGTGCAAAAATGAGTTGTGTTTTAAGAGATGATTTTTCATTGGTAAGCTTAAAAGAAGAAATACTGATTTCTTTTTTCCCATTTGGTGGCAAAATCTCCTTTAAGACCTCTATGTGTCGAACCATTTCTTTCCTTTGAATAAACCAAGTTGTGATTCATTTCACCTTTTTATGTAGTAATCATTAATTTCTAAGAGATGCAATCTCATGTTTTCAAAAGAATATGCATTTTTTGGATCACAAAATAGTTATATAGGGCAATTTCTTTTGTTTTCATGAACATATTAGGGCATTTGTTGTGAAGATGTTTATATTTGAATTGAAATGAATTGGTGTGGATAAGAGATGGGTAACTTTTAGATCACTATGATAAGAATTACTTTTTATAACAAGGAGAATGGTCAAGATAAAAGGTTTGAAGAAGATCCATGGATAAGAAAAATGGTTTTAAAAAGTGAAATGCTCCGTGTCAAAAGAAAGTGGTGAAAGATTGTTCATGAAAACTAGTTGAGAGAAATCATTAGCCAGTTCTAAAGTTCAGTGAAAGAAATTGGAGAAAAAGGTTGAAGACATTTTTACCACAATTAAAGGTGCATGACATGGGCTTTTTTTTGCATTAAATGCATGACATTCATCTCATTCAATACATATTCAGCTTTGACTTTAGAGTTTGATGTTAAGAAAGAGAATTTGGAAATATAAGATTCTGACCATCGTTTAAGGAGAATTTTGAGTATGAGATTTCAATTTTCAATTGAGGAAAAATTTTTATGACAAAAGTGATAAGTTTTGGCTTAAGAAAATTTTCAAAATGAGATTTGCAAAAGTGTATAGCCTTGATTAGAAGGTGAAACTTTTCCCAAGATGAGATGTTTTATTTTCAAAGAAATGATTTTTAAAGTTTCAAAGCCTTTGATAAAGAGGAGCTTTTTCAAGGAAAAGAAATGATTTGTAAATCCTTTAGGTGTAATCTCCAAGACTTCCAGGCATGATTTATAAAGACTTCTAAGCATAATCTCCAAGACTTCCAAGCATAATCTATAAGACCTCTGGGCATAATCTTAGAAAAATTAAAAGTTTGAATTTTGTGATTGAATTTGAAAGTTGAGGAATGAAGGCATTGAAAGCATCTTGAGAACCTTTTTGCCATGATTAGAGTTTCATTCATGACATTGCATTGATGTATTGTATTTATGAAATTTGTTAGATAAGAAGGTATGATCTTGAATCTTGAAATGATGATTATTAAGAATGTGAAATGTTTTAGTGAGGGATAATTTTCAAAGATAAAATTTGAATTCTGATAAGATTTTGAATTTTGGTAGGAAATTTTTGAAAAATGAGTAAGGTAATAATCTTTGATTAAGGAAATATTTTGCAAAAATAAAGCCTTTTGATAAGATTTCGATCCTTATATGAGGAAAACTTTACGAAGATAAAGTTTGAAACCTTTAGATGAAGAAAATGATTTCAAAAAGATTTGTTAAACCTTAGTTAAGGTTTTTTTTCTAGTTTTTAAAGTTTCATCACCTCTATTTAGAGGAGTCTTTTCATTACAAGATAAGAATCTCTTATGCGAATCCTTGAGACATTAAATTTTATATTTGAACTTTTCAAATGAGAATCTTTGAATCTTGAATGTGAATCTCTAAGATTTTCAAATATGAATCTTTTAATCTTTAATGCAAATCTTGAAGAATTATGTAAATCTCGAGAACCTTTTGGTGAGAATCTCAAATCTTTGATTTGAATATTTGAATGAACCTCTGATCTCCTTCAAATAAGAATCTCTTTTACATTTTCATAGTTATTGAGCCTTTGTTTAAATAAGGATTTTAAGATGAGAATTTTAAAGTGTTAGAGACTCTGTTTAGATATGCATTTAAGTGTTGAGATTTGTGAAACCTCCGAGCATAGTCTCTAAGTCTTTCAAGCAACATTCATGAATCTTCTAAGCTGAATTTCTTTTCGTATTAAAATTCATAAGACCTTTAAGCATAGTCTCTAAGTTTCTTGAGCAAGATTCGTCAGTCTTCTAAGCTAAATATGTTTTTGTGTTAAGCTTTATAAAACATTCAAGTATAGTTTCTAAGTTTTTCAAGCAAGATTCGTAAGTATTTTAAGTTGAATATGTTTTTCAATCGAGATTTATAATACCTCTAGGTATAATCCCAAGTCCTTTGAGAAAGATTCGTAAGTCTTCCAAGCTGAATTTGTTGGGCAAAAATAAGAATATTTTTAATTCATTTCAAAAGTTGTTGAGCCTCGATTGAAAGGAGCCTTTTATATTTTTCAAAAGTTATTAAGCCTTTATTGAAATGAGCCTTTTGTACATTTTTTAAAAGTTATTGAGCCTCTGTTGATAGGAACTTTTATATATTTTTTTAAAATTATTGAGCCTTTATTAAGAGAAGCCTTTTATATTTTTCAAAGTTGTTGAGTCTTTGTTGTTTCAAAATTGTTGAGCCTCTGTTAAAATGAGCCTTTTATATTTTTCAAAGTTGTTGAGCTTCTGTTAAGAAGAGCCTTTTATATTTTTCAAAAGTTGTTGAGTCTCTGTTTAGAATAGCTTTTTACATTATTCAAAAAGTTTGAGTTCATGTTTAGAAGAGTCTTTTCCAAAAAAAAAAAAAGGTAAAGTGGGTTATCTAGATATGTGGGCTATCTACGCCTTTGCACAATTTCTATTTTATAGAAAATGCACAAAGAGAAGCAATTGTAGATGCCTTATTTTGTTTGGGGTTAATTTTGTAAGATAATTCTATTTATTTGTTTATTTATTGGCTTAGGTTTTGTTAAATTCAAAAACAAGAAAAGTTTGATTTAGTTTGAAGTTTAGTACTTTAATTGAAAAAAGGAATGTATTGGGTTGAGAGGTGGACTTAGATTAAAAATCCAAAATTGAATTTGATTAGAAGATTAAAACCAAGAAAACCTACTCCCATTGTTATTTGGATTAAAAGCCTACAAAAAGACACCATTGCAGTTTGTGAGGATAGATTAGAAACAATAGATAAAAAAGATCAGAGAAAAAAAAAGTCAATAAAATTTCTGGCAATATTTTTTTTTTTTTAGGTTTTGATTCTATTGAGTTCTCAAAATCTCTTTTTGGCCTTGGGTTTAAATTTTATGTAGAATTTAAAAAGGGTTTAGGTGGCAATCAATAGTAAGAGGTTGAGTAGTAAGCAACAAGATGTTAGATTTTAAAGAAAGAAATAGGGTTATTAGTCATAAAAAGGGGAAAGAAGCTAAAGACTTCTAAGAGAGTAGAGAAGCTGGAAAGTGAGGGTCATTGTCTGATTCAAAAACTTTTGGTTTTAACCCAAATTTTGGTAATTGGTTTTTTTTCCAATTTTTTCACTTGCTTATATATTTATTTATTTACTTACTTATATGTCGCATGTTAGAAATTTTACATTAGGAATATATTTATAGATTATTTGAAAGTAAGTAGAAAATGAAATTTTTAATTTTTGAAAATAAATGAAAATTCATCCAATGAGTAAATTTTAAGAAAATTGCAAGTCTGTAATTTTCTTAGAAGTTTCTAAGTAAGAGAACTTTTTCTAAATTCAGTTGAGGCATAGAAGGGTTTGGAAATTAATCTCAATATCATAATTTTTATTTATTTCTAATTTGGAAAATCAAAATTGAAAATAAATTATGGTGATTTAATTGCATGATTAATTAAATTGTGATTACATGATTATTGTATTTTATTGATTTGTATATTTTTATTTATGTATTTTATTAGATTGTGTATTTTATAATGTATTTATATGTATTTCTTTTCATAAAATATTCAAAGAATCCGACGATGAATTTTCTTCAAGCAAACAGATGTGTTACTTGAATACTCTTGAGGTGATAAATATTTTTAGGATGTTGATCAAAATGTTGAAGAAAATCTAAAAATATGTCAAATAGTAAAATACTTAAATTAACAAAAACAAATAAATTAATAAAAATGAATTAGAAATAAGAGACCATTGAATTAAGGTTAAAAAATAATTTAAGATTAATTAGTACCAATTTGTAGGCATTGTAAGAGTGTTACAACCTACCTTAGATGATATTGAACTCTTGAACCCAATTTTATTTAGAAGACCAAAACTTATTATTTTAGGGATTCACAATCAAGTTTAGGATAATCTTATAAAGGATAAATTTACTTAGGTAGCCAATCACATTTAGATAAAAAAGATTAGTGATGACTCCATGTGCTATGTCTAATGGGTTATTTGTAGGGCCTATACACATTAAGGGACAAAGGAAACTCATATATCACTACCGAGAGGATGCAAATGATTTTGGATATTGCCACCGAAGGAAGCTCTGATATTGCCACCGAGAGAATGCAAATGATATTAGATATCACCACCAAAGGAAACTCATATATACTATCGAGAAAACGTAAATGAGTTCAAATATCACCATCGAAGAAAATTCAAATATCACCATCAAGAAATCCAAATGAATTCAGATATTGCCATCGAAGTATACTCAAATATCACCATAGAGATAATGCAAATAACTTTAGATATCGCCACCCAAGAATATGTAAATGAGTTTAAATATCACCACTAAAGAAAACTCGAATATCACCATAAAAAATATGCAAAAGACTTCGGATATCGCCATCAAGAAAATGCAAATGTAGAGAAAAAAATTCAAATTCAAACTTTAAACTCGTATATCACCGCTGAGTGATTTTGAAGTTATCTCAGATATCACCACTAAGAAAATGAAATTCAAGCTTTAACACTTGGATATCACCACTAAGAAAATACAATTTTAGCTTTAACACTTGAATATCACCACTGAAAAAATACAATTTCAGCTTTAACACTCGAATATCACCACCGAAGAAAATGAAATCCATATTTTAATACTTGGATATCACCCTCGAATACTTTGAAAACAATTTATGACAACATTTTTCTTGATTGATACCGATTTCACTGGGTTTATAACTTTCACGCTAGCTAGATGGGCTTAAAGCTCTCACATTGTGTCATCTCATTGAAATTCCTAAAATTCTTGATCTTTTGAATATGGTTTTCCCTTTTTTTCTCTTTTTTCTTCTTTAATGTTTTCAAAATTAGTGAACATCAATATGATGCAAATGTCTTCTTTTAAAATGATGATGCAAATAAAATACAAATGTCTTTTACAAAGATGCCAATGAATACATCCCTTTTAATGATGGATAAGCTAATGATGCAAAAGCAAAGCCAAAAGATGCAAATGCTTAAAATTTTCTTTTCTTAATTGAAAAAACAACTCAAAATATGCAAATGCCCAAAATCTTCTTTTCTTAAATATTTCAAAGTTCTTTTTCTTTCAATCCCGAATTTTTCATTTCAATTCAAATCCTTTCTTTGCTGCTCATTTTCATCAATTTCTACTTTCTTTCTTCACAACTTGGATTTCTCAATTCTTCTTTTCATTTTATTTTCATCTTCAGATCAAACATGCATATGATCAATTTAAACTTGATGAAAGGGAATTGAAGAAAACAAACCACCAAATTATGGTGAAACTCAATTGATTAATTATACTTTTGTATTAAAAAGTGCTTCTCATGATGCCATTTATTTTCCTCAAAATTATTTTATTTTTTCAAAATCTTATTTCCCTTCCCCAAAAATATTTTATTTCAATGACAAAATTTTCACAAAAAGAATTTGCCTTAGACAACCTTTATGAAACAATATGACTCTTTAAGTCTCTAAAAAAAGGGTGATCATTATTATGCACATGTTTGGTTAGAGTGGCAATTCCATATTTTCAAATGGCTTAGATGTTAATTGTCAGATTGAGGTCTTGATTATCAAAAGAGACCTCACAACATGATGGGGAAAATTTAATTTCTATTTATCTAGGCTCAACAAAAAATTCCTTTGGAAGGTTTTTTTGAGGTACAATCAGATTTGACACCCTTTTTAATATCACAGTATGGTATTTTAATAAATGTCAAGATTGGCTGTGGTATGTTTAAGATCATATTGAAAAATGCTAAAATTTTCTATGATAGCCTTACACACATCTCAATCATTGGTTGCAATGAGTTTTCATGTTGCAATCTCATTTCTACTCTAGATTGCCCATTTTTGGGTTTTCACCTTAAAGCTTCATTATTTCATTATTTTTTTTTTTTGACAATTTTATCATGCACTCAACTACTTATGTGAAAGCAAAAATTTTACAAAGAAAAGAGGCAACAATGAAGTTGGTTATGAGGATTCTACAAGGAACAAACTCTTTAGTTCAAGTACCAATATTTGATTAAAATAGACTTTTTGAGATATGTAACATAGGTCAAGGTTCGAGGTTTTGAAAGAATGGATAAATAGGTTCAAAACATGAGTTTGAAAGTGATTAGACCAAGGATCATTTCATATTATGTGAAGGACTTTCCTTCGAGCATTTATCCTTTTTATTTCTTTAGTCCTAATATCCGATCATCTCCTTTCTTTTTTTTTTTTTTGGTACCATTTTCACTTTTTCTCTTGCATACTTCAACTTTTCCTGGAATATGTTCAAAACTTCTAAAATGCAATTTATCTAACATTTGCCTCTACAACATAAGGCACTCTTCCGTTGTTGTTAAAACATAACTTCATCAAATAGATCCTTCTTTGTATTTTTTTTGTAATGTAAAGGGTGATCCTTGGTCAAGGTTCATTTAGAAAAAATTCATTAGCCTCAAAGGGGTAGGAAATGGATAATTTCTTGTTTGTGAAAGAATGAAAAAGATGGGCATTTATCATCCCAAGCTCGATCACTTGTGTTGAAAAGTGATTCTTTGAAAAAATCAAATTTTGCTTTTATCACCTCTCTTTTTTTCTCATCATTTTTTTTGTTTTTTTTTTCTTTTTGGGATCATTTGAATATCCATAGTGCACGATGTAGCCATTGACCTTTTTTTTTTTCTCTTTTCTTCCTGTTTTCATAACTTAAAATGACAACCAATTTTTGTCCTATCTTAATAAGCCAACAAGGTTTATATGACAAAGGAAATTATATTGAAAGGGTTTATGTAGGTCCCAATTATGCACATCATCACCAAATCAGATAGTGGCATAAAATAGGTAGTCTTGGGATAATAGGAAATCATGATCTTTTGTTAACATGCCCCTAGAAAAAAAATGGTACATTTGTGTTTTTGTGGCTATTTGAATGACTTTGTGTTTAAAGTATAACCTTGACACCTATCAAATCACCAACATCTAGATAAAAAGAGCATCATATTTGTCTGATTTTCAAGAAGCTAAGAAGGTTTTTCCAAATTGATCATTTTAGTGTTTATTGCCTTGATAAGAGGTGTCACAAAATTCAAACTTGTATCCTTTGACACATTAAGGTTTTTCAAATGGTTTTGAGACATGAAAAGGACACTAAAATAGTTTATTTGAATAGATTCGTAATAACGACCACCAATGTTTTTTTTTATTATGAAAAGAAATTTTTTAAAAAAATTGAGACAAAAATGGAAAAAAACATTATCTCAATTAGCATTCAAATTCAAACTTCCATACAAGTCATGAAGTTCATATGCATGTCTAATACAAAAGTGAAAGTTTAAAAAGGAAACAAATAGGTCACATTTTTTTTTTGAATCAATTAACCTCTTTGCAACACTGAACGAACTATCCACCATTTACCCATAAAAGCACATAGAACCATTCTCTAATTCCTCTTCTAACCATTGTATCAAAATTATTCATATTGATGCTTTAACACTCTTAGTTCACCTCTTTTTCAATATATCAAGTTAGAGTGTCTTCAATATATCAACGATCTCTCTTCGTTCCAAACTTTATTTTTTTTAGCTTTAAGGAGATTTTTTACCTTGAATTTTAGTGTGGGGCAGTTCTCTATTGAGTGGCCCTAATTTTCATTGTGGTAATCACATTTTCATTAGGATCATACCATTATAAGTAATAGGGTTGAAGGGGTTCTAGATGCATAGGCTCTAAAAATTGATTTTGGATAAGCTAGGGTAACAATTCTATATAAGATATGGGAATAAGGTTGACAAGATTATTTCTTTTGTTATTTTGGTGCCTTTTTTTATTATTCCAAAGAGATTTGATTGATTGACTAGCAGGGGCATAGGTGCAGGTGTTTAGAGGTGAAAGCTTGGCTAAACCCTTAATTCATTCGAGTAAAGATTTGATGAGACATTATTTATGGCAGGATAATAAAAGGTGGCAAACTGGGTGAGGATAATATAAGGCAAAGCCACTATCTCATTGCTCCTTATGAGTTATAGTTTGCATATCTCATTCTTTCTTGGATGCCCCATCTTTTTTCGTATCTCTGCCATCAAGTTTTTCACTCTTAATTGCATTATCAGTTATCTCCCTAGAAATTATCATGTCCATAAATTCTTTATGGCATTACCAATCATCTTGTCATAATAAGGTGCTCAAAGAATGTTAACAAACAAAACTATGATTTTTTTTTTAGTGGTGGCTGAACTTAGGTGGCTGTTAAACTTAGGCGATGGCATCTCTCCATCTTTGAGTATATTCTTTAAAGCTCTTAGTAACTTGTTTCTTCATATTTTGAAATGACAGATGATCTTGAGCCAAATCTACAAAATGCTTGTATTGAGTTACAAATGCCCTAACGAGTTCTTTCCTAGAAATGATGCAAGTTTTGACTAAGCATATCTCTTAGCAGTAGACCCTCTAAACTATATTTGAATACATGAATCAAGAGTTTGTCATCACAAACATAGGCAACCATCTTCTTGTAATACATAATGACATGGGTCACTAGCATTTAGTCCCATCATAATTTTTAAATTTTAGGACTTTGAATTTGGAAAGAACAATCACATCTAGCACCAAACAAAGCTTCGATGCATCAATAGATCCATAAAAATGTATTCCTTCACTAACTCGAAGCCTCTTCTCAATGAGATTCATCTTTTTTTGGGTGCTTATATTTTTCTATTACTTTAAATGAATTATCTTTTAATTTTTCTAGCTTTTTAAGATCGTTAGGGATTTAGATTGGATCAATTTATCTTTAGGAATAGTGTATCCTTGGGATTGTCCTTGTGTAGTTATTGAAAGTATTTTAGGATGAAAATATACCCTAAAAAGTGGGGCTAGTTATGATTGTACTCTTTAGGATACTTGGACTTGATGTAAACCAAACCAACAAGATATGAGGAATCTTCAATTCTTCGATCATGGGCTTCGTCCACTTCTCCATTAAGATTTTTCAACATTTCCATTATCAAGGCCAAGTCTCTCCTCATTTCATTTTGAGCTTTCTCAAATTTCTTAAATTAGCTGTTTTATTCTTGCTCCATAGGAATTAGATAAATGGCAAGTTGTTTTTTTAAAAATTTAAATGATCCTGCTCTTGAACCATTATTACCTTAATTAAGAATTAAGATGAGGGGTAGCCACAAATTTATGCAAACAAAAGAATTTATATGAATGAATGGATAGATGCATGAGTTGAATGTTATCAAATAAAAAGCTTTTAAAAATTAAAAATCCTACTGACAACAGGGATCTCTACATAACACTCCTAAACAATCCTAAAATCTATTGCCTAGCCCTATATTTCAACTTTAATATCATGGTACTGCCATTGATTGGTTCTTCAATTTCTACAAATAGGCAATAAACTTCCAACAATCTTGAACTCCCCTTCATTCCCAAGACTTAACTAGCCAACTTTGATTAAACCCTGCACTTTATGTTTGAAAGTGAGGTAGCTTTTTTGTATAATGGCCTGTATTTCCATAATAATAATCACATCGAGCATCATCATCATACCATTTAAGATAAGGAGGTTTTAGTGGCTCTAGAAGAAAGGGTGCGACCAGATAGTTTTTAAAGAGTGTGGGAATAGCTTAGTGTAAGTCATGGGGATTGGATTAAAAGTGACTTTATCTTTCTTTTTACTCAATAATTTTTTAGGTTGAGTAGTTGTTTGTCTCACCACTGTAGGCCTTAAAATAGAATTAGGTGTATATGCTAGATGGTTTATTAGGAAACTTGGCTGTTGGATGGACTAATAAGCACTAGGGTTTTAGAAAGCATTGTTCATAATTGGATGGACTAATAAGCGCTAGGATTTTCGACACTTACGGTATAACATAAGAAATTTTTTTACCTTAAGAGTATTCAAAGAAATCACTTATTTCTTTTAAAGGCCTTCATCGTCAAATTTATTTTAATATTTTGAAAGCAAAGTAGATTATAATTTCTTTATACAAACACTGATGGTATGATTTTAAAAAAAAATTGGAGAAAAATTACCACTTGTGACATCCTTTTAATTCATCATTGATGAAAATTCTAATCTACTTTATAATGTTTATTTATTGTTTGTTTTATTATTAAGGTAAAAACTTTTATTAGTTAAATTCTCAAAATATTTCCAATACTTTCGGACTATTTTAAAAAAATCTCTTGTTTAAGAAATTTTGATAATGTCACCACTCATGACTTTTATTCTTATAAAATTTTACTTACCTTAACAATTTAAGTATTATATATTTTATTATTTTTTATTGAAAAGGTTTTCGAAAATCTTACCAACATTTTTGGCAAAATTTTGAAAAAAATACCTTTTTGTTATTATTTTCTTCATGTATTTATTTAATTCTTGCTATTTATTCGAAGTGAATATCAATGTTATTATTTTATATTTGAAAAATTCTAAAACATTGTCAACACTTTTATAACATTTTAAAAATCACCACTTGTGACTTTATTTTTTATTAATAATTTTTTAATACTTGAAAATTTCTAAAATATTTCTAACACTTTTAAAATATTTTAGAAAATTCCTTTGTCTAAATATTTTTAATAAAATCACCACTTGTGACTTTATTTTTTATTAATGATGTTTTATTTATTTTTCATTATTTATTTTTATTTATTTTTCTAAATTTTTTATTTTTTTATTTTAACATATTATAAATTGTAAATTAAAAGTATTAAAAATAACACAAAAATAGAAAAATGGAATAAATAACAAAAAAATAAAAATAAAAGTAGCAAAATTTCATCTGTCAATGGTAAGGCAATGTCGGTCAACTCTGGTCAATGTCATTGAAAGGGGCAGTTTTAGCCCGATTTAGAAACGGTTTAGTGACAATCCAATTGGGTCTAGTCTGGTTTGTTATGGTTCAATTTGATTAAGTTGAACAGGTCTGGGGAAGTTAGTAACAAGCCAGTTTACAAGTCGAGTGCGCAAACCTTGAGTCGAATCTGAGTCCACGCATTGATCTTTATCACTTAAGATGATAAAAACCAAAATTTTTTATTTCATTTTTCTTTTAGTTCTCTCTCTCTAAAAAATGAGAGTTTCAGTCTCTAAAAGGAACTAAGCCCAATCGACCACCTCCCATTTTCTAGATACCAATGACGTGCTGTTGTGCTAACCGTTACCCTTTCATTGCCAGTCACCATCGTCGGTCACTGGAAAACTTCAAAATTTATCATAATAGTTTTGTGTCCATTTGATGAATTTGGAAACAAAAAGAAAAAAAATGGAGTCATCACCAATCTTTTTTTAACTAGGTGCGATTGGTCACCTATTAAAATAAATCCTTTTAATAAAATCTTAAAATTGATTAAAACTTATTAAAAGCATAATTTTGGGGTCTACGAACCGATTTAGGTCCAGGAGTCGATTATATGTGGAAAATGATTAGTATCCCAACAATGCCTGTTTAAAATGATACCAATTAATTACGCGTTATCCATTGATTTTAATAAAAACAGTCTTATTTTCGATGTTTAATAACAATTTTCTTAATTTTCTTTGTTTATTGAAATTTTAATTTTTTTAATACCTTTTATTATTTATTGTTTCATTTTTTTATTCAAGAAAAATAAATTAGAACCTTTTTATTGAAATAATTATTAAAATGTTCCAGTACGTTGGTAACATTAGAAGAACTTTTTCTCACTTAGAAATTTTTTAGGCATCACTTCTCGAAATACCTTAGAATCTCATCTTCAGAGATTCAAATTTATTTTTCGTAAAAACCATGTTGTGCATGTAATGCAAAAAATGCTAGTATGTTAGTGCACACATTTTATTATTGATTTTTATTATTTATTTAAGTTTTTGAAGAAAAGAGGAATTTTTATTATATTAAAGATTTTCTATAAATATTCCAATACACTGGTAATATTTTTTAAAAAATCTTCTTACATAGAGATTTCTTAAAGCATCTTTACTCGAAATACTCTTAGAATCCCATCATCGGATAAAATTTTATTTTTCTCATTTTTTTATCACCTTATTTTTAATTTATTAGTTAATTTTACTTTTTATTAAAATAATTTTTTATTGTATTGAAAACCTTTTATAAATACTCCAGTACGCTGGTAGTATTTAAAAAAAAATTTCTCGCTTAGAGATTTCATAGGTATCATTACTTAGAGTACCTTCGAATCTCATCGTCAGGTAGAAATTTTCTTTTTTTTTCTTGCATTTTTTTATTATTTCTAAATTTATTATTTGATTTAAAAAAATTATAAAAAATTATAATTATGTATTTCATTATGTATTTATTATTTCAACAAAAATTTATTCTAACAAATTTAAACTTTTTACTATGCGTAAATACTAATAATAAAATTTAAAATAATAAAAAAAAAATTACCTGAGCTGGATCAGTCAACGATTCGATCAACGTCGGTCTAAGCTGGTTTAATCGGTTTGGCGGTTTGGCACTGGTTTGGTTTGGTCTGGACTGATTCAATGGGACTGGTCAGGAGTCAAAGGGAAAATGAGTCATCGGGTCAGGTGCACGACCCAGGGTTAGGTCTCGAGTCGGCACGTGGATCCTCTAAGGTTAAAATAGTGTCATTTTTCTTTTTGCCTAAACGACATTGTTTTGATGACCTATTTAAAGGCTAAATCAGCTTTTTTTTTTTTCTTCTTTTTCTTTCTCTCATTTCCTTTCAAACACTCTCCCTCTCTCTTTAGAAACCTAAAAATTGGTGACTATTGCGTTATGCCAACAGCCATTAGTGGTTGCCAGTCGTCAATTGATGATCGCTAAAAAATCCTAAAACTCACCAAATGAATGGTCCCAGCTTCTTGAGTCTAGATTTGAGCCTAGTTTTACGTAAAAAGGCTCTAAATGGCGGGGATCTGGCTTGGACAGTTTGGCCAAACTAGTTTTTTCTTATTTTTGTGGTATTTTTTTTACTGGCGTTGTGGTTCCCGTTCCAGGGACTGTTTTGTTTGTGTTTTGGTATTTGATTCTTTTTTTTCATAAAAATTTTTTTTGGAATCCAATAGTGAGTGTGTTTTTTTTTTTTTTTTGCAAAGTTTGCTTCTCCTTTTCATTGCCGCTTCATTGCTCTATCATAGAGCAAAAAAGAGAAGACTAAAATCTCAAAAAATCTAAGATTTTGGTGGCCTAGATTAGAGCAGTCACCGACTATCAGAATAGCTATCGATGGCTATCAGAGCTACTAACAGTATAGCTACAGATGATTGTCAGAATCACTGGCAGTGCAATTGCTGGCAGTCAACAGAAAAGCTGACAGAAAAAGAATAAAAAGAAAAAAAAAAGAAACAAATAAATAATAAATAAAATGGAGTCTACAGCTACCCCTATTTACCTATTTTTAATAATCAAGAATAAGGCAAAGACAAACAAACAACCATTTTATTCATAAAGAAATATTGAGCATAAAATCCCCCTTTTTTAAAAAAAAATTTAAAAAGCTCCTCTAATCAAAGGCTCAATTTTTGACCTTTTTTTTTAATTTAAAAAGGCTCTTCTTAGCAGAGGCTTGATGACTTTTGAAAATATAAATATTCTGCCCAAAGGACTTACGAATTTTGATAATGAAAGCTTCTCTAAGTAGAGGCTCAACAACTTTAAAGATTCATCTTAGAAAAAGCTCTTCTAAACAGAAGCTCAATAACTTTAAAAATTCATCTTGGAAAAGCTCCTTTAAGTAGAGGCTCAACAACCTTAAAAATTTTCATCTTAGAAAAGCTCTTCTAAGCAGAAGCTCAACAATTTTAAAAATTTCATCTTGAAAAGGGCTCCTCTAAGTAGAGGCTTAACAACTTTAAAAAAAATTCATCTTTTCTCGAAACTAATTTTTCATCTTTAAACAAGCAAATTTCTCCCTTTTGACATCTCTTATTTGATTATTATCTTAACCTGAAGATCAAAATCTTGTTTTTCATTAGGGAAAGTTCTCGTCTTTGTTATAACTACTCATGGATGCATGTATTGAATGCTCTAAATGTAATGCATGTAATGTAATCAAAATTATTCATTTTTAATTATGGTAAAAAGACTCAACATTTCTCACCTTTTTCTTCTTTCATCATAATATGTTTATCGTATGACCATTGTATTCTTCATTAACAACATCTTTCTTTTCCAAAAATCTACAACATGCATTCTCATCCTTTTTTTATCTGCCTTTGTCAACTTTTAAAAAGTAATATTGAGATATTCTGTGTTTGTTTTTTCATTATTTTAACTTTGAGACAAATAAAATGCAATCACACATTTCTCTTATTCATTTGTAAGGTGAACAAAGATATCGAATGAGATAAAAGAATGGATAGGTGTTATTTCTACGGGAAAGAAAACATATTTCATTAAACTAATAATAAGTGTATGGTAACAAAAGTGTTTGAGTCAAAACAAAGATGCCCAAATAATGATCATAAGATAATCATGAACAAAATATTTCAGATTCTTTTTTTAAAACCAAATCAGAAGACTCTTTGATTCTTCAAAACTCGTCAAATTACACTTACCCCCTATATTGTAAGTACATCCAAGCTATCTTTTTAGGTTTTTAACTTAGATGAGATTTTTTATTTTTTTATTTTTTTTCATTTTTTTTTCTCATTTTTTCTCAAGCAAAATATTTTTTTACAGTATCTAAATTCATTGGAGTAGGTAAATCACTTTCGTCCATTTTTGCCAAAATTAATGCCCCACCGAAAAAGGCCTTTTTCAGCATGAATAGGCCCTCCCAATTTGGTGTCCATTTTTCTCGATTGTCATGTTGATTTGGAAGGGTCATTTTTAGCACTAAATCTCTTTCTTTAAAGCGATGAGGGTAGATTTTCTTATCATGTGCTCTCATTATTCTCCTCTGATACAATTGGCCATAGCAAAGCGCTATAAGTCTTTTCCCTTCAATGAGATTTAACTGCTCATAGCGATTTCAAAATTTTGCTTCCTCTAGCTCTACTTCCATCAAAACTCTTAATAAAGGATTTCTATTCTGACTAGCAGCACATCTTTCATTCCATAAACCAAAAAAAAAGGGATGGCTCTAGTAGATGTTCGGGCTAATGTTCTATAAGCATACAAGGCAAAATATAGCTTCTCATGCCAATCTTTGTAAGAATCAATCATTTTCTCCAAGATTCTTTTGATATTCTTGTTTGCAACTTTTACTACCCTATTCATTTTTGGACAATACGATGTAGAATTACGATGATGGATCTTAAACTGAGTGCACACTTTATTCATCATTTTGTTATTCAAGTTTTTGGCATTATCAAAAATAATTGTCTCTAGAAGCCCATATTTGCATATTATCTCTTTTCTTATGAATTTGCATATCACGAATCGGGTCACACTAGCATACGATGTAGCTTCTACCCATTTTGTGAAGTAATTAATCATCACAAAGATGAATCTATGTCCATTCGAAGCTTTTAGAGTGATGGGACCACTGACATCCATGCCCCACATAGAGAATGGCCATGGAAGAGCCAGAACGTGCAATACTAATGGAGGTGCATAGATCTTATTAGTATAAATTTGGCACTAATGGCATCTCCTAGCATAATCGATATAGTCACTCTCCATTGTCAACCAATAATAACCAGTTCTCATGATTTGTCTAGCCATCATATGACTGTTTGCATTTGCCCTACAGACTCTGTCATGTATTTCTTCAATAATCTTTTTTGCTTCATTTGCATTCATATAACTTGTTCTTCGACACCCGAGCAATGTGCTGGTATATCTTTCACATCCAGCATGATAGGTTAGATCTCAGTATTTGGATTTATTTTGATTATTATAGCTAGAGTGGCTAGTGTATCAGCAATTTGGTTATCTTTTCTAGACAGATGCTCAAACTAAATTTTTTTAAATTGCTTGACCAACTTAGAGATGTATTTATATTACCAAATTAACTTAGAATCTCTTGTTTCCCATTCACCTCATAACTGATAAATAGCTAGAGCTAAATATTCAAACACATTCAATACTTTGATCTTTTTTTCGATTGCTGCTTGCAAACCCATAACATAGGCCTCATATTTAGCCACATTGTTTGTGCAATTAAATTCAAGCTAGCCGTGATAGGATAATAGTGCCTATTAGGAGATATCAAAATTGCCCCAATACCATGACCTAAAGCGTTAGTAGCTTCATCAAAATACATTCTCCAAGACTCCTCAATGGATTCATTTTCTTTAATGACCATCACATCTTCATCAGAAAAATCTAGTTTCATTGGCTCATAATCTTCAATTGCACAATCGACAAGGAATTCGGCTATTGCACTCCTTTTAATAGCCTTTTGAGTTACATAAACAATATTATATTTGAAAGTACAACTTGCCATCGTGTTATTCTTTATGTCAATGAAGGTTTCTTGAAGATATACTTAATAGGATCTAACTTTGTTATGAGCCAAATAGTGTGATAAAGAATATATTGCTTGAGGCTTCAAGCTATCCAAGTCAATGCACAAATATATTCTCTAATGGTGAATACTTGGACTCATAATCAGTGACTTTCTTGCTCATGTAGTAGATTGCTCATTCTTTCTTATTGGTTTCATCTCTTTGCCCCAACACACATCTCATTGAATTTTCATGCACTGTTAAGTATAAAATCAAAAGTTTCCCTAGGATGGATGGTACCAACATAGGTGGATTTGATAAGTATTCTTTGATTTTGTTAAAAGCTTCTTGGCATTCATCATTCCATTCTCTTGGATCATGTTTTCTAAGAAGCTCGAAAATAAGATCGCACTTATAGGTGAGTTGAGAGATGAAATGAGAAATATAATTCAATCTTACCATAAAGCCTTGTACCTCTTTTAAGGTACGAGGAGGGGATAAGTTCTAAATAGCCTATATCTTATTTGGATCAACTTCGATTTCTTTCTCATTGACCATAAAGCCCAATAGTTTTTCTAATTTAGCACCAAATGTACACTTGGTATGATTCAGCTTCAGCTGAAATCTTCTTAACCTATCAAACAACTTCTTGAGATTGAGTACATGATCTTCTCCTTCATGAGATTTTGTAATTATATCACCCATATATACTTCTATCTCTTTATGCATCATGTTATGAAAGAGAGTCACCATTGCTCTTTAATAGGTGGCATAAGCATTTTTCAACCCTAAAGGCATGACCTTGTAACAAAACGTCCCCCACATGGTCATAAATGTTGTTTTCTCCATATTATCTTGAGCCATCTTAATTTTATTGTAGCTTGAAAAGCCATCCATAAAGGAAAATGTGAAATGTCTAGCAGTATTATCCACTAGAGTATCGATATAGGATAGAGGAAAGTTATCCTTGGGACTCACCTTATTTAGGCCTCGATAATCGATACACATTCTCACATTTTCATCCTTATTGGGAACTAGCACTATGTTGGCTACCCATTCGGGGTGTTTTGCCACCTCTAAAAATTCGACATCAAATTGCTTTTTCACTTCCTCTTTAATTTTCAGCAACATCTCCAGCTTCATACGCCTTAGGTTTTGTTGTACTAGCTTGCATTCTAGTTTCAAAGGTAATTTATGCTCTACAATATCAGTGCTAAGTCTTGGCATATCTTGATAAAACCATATGAACACATTCACATATTCTCAAAGCAGTTCTTCTAGCTTTTACCTTTTAGCTGGTAAAAGGGATGTACTAACTTTGACCTCTCTTTTATTTTCATCATCCTCTAAATTCACTAATTCAGTAATTTTCTGGTGGGGCTCTATTGGGTTATCTTCATGTTCTATTAATTTTAACAAATCAGGAGGCAACATGTAATTATTTGAATCTTTTTCATTATCAAGTTCGTCAACATAAATTAAGTTTGCAAAATGAATCCAAGATTATTGTCATGAATATCTTCGTGTTCATTATTTGGGACCTTGCAAAGGGTCAAATGAAAAGAACATTGGCACAAAAAAATGAAATGGCAAGAAAATGATTAAGGTAGAATGAAAAGGGAAATAATTCAAATAAGTGAAAGTGAAAACAAATAGAAGAAGTGCGAATGCATCTTCTAAGTCTTTTATTAAAACAACAGACATAAACAAGTCACAAAAGATCTCTTAGTGCTCGTAAAAAGCAATTAGGGATTTAAAGTTCCACAATACATTACTTTTCAAAAGTTTTAAAGACAACAAGTAGCTCTATAACTTTCCAAATGAAATTTGAAGGATAAGGGTGCACAAGCAGCTTTTCATTTTGACTTTTCTTTTCCCCGTCATCCATCGTTTAAATGGCTAGATCTGAAAACTCTTCCATAAATTCTGCACTTAGGGCTTCAAGCGAATCTAGGTAGATACATCCTCCCGAACGAAATGAATTGTAGAGGTAGAAAATGACCATTGGCTCTAACTCTGGCTCATATCCCCTGAGATTAACTATTCTCTTTTCTTTTTTTTCATTTACCATTTTCATTATGTCCCTTATTGTCAGTTTATAAACCAAACTAAATCTATCTTTTTTTATATATATATTACTGGTGACTTTGTGATTACTGTAGATTCTTTTCAAGTCCAGTTTCAGGTTGCCATCCCATCCTAGTAAACTGCTTGATGACCATTTTAGTAGTCGTAGATAGGTGCAGTGAATATAATTTAGATCTTTCAATCCTATATGTTGTATTGGCAATCTCGAAAGATTTGTAAGAGTACTTTAAGGCTTCATCTGTTGCTTCCACATAAAGAGTATTTACTGGTTGAGTTACTAGTAAATCTTTTTCTCTTACCACATATGTCAATTTTTCATCAATAATGAATTTGACTTTTTGATACGATGAGGATGGAACAACACTTGCCATATGGATCTACGGCCTACCCAACAAGTAATTGTATGAGGGAGAGATATCCATAACTTGGAATTTCACGTTGAAAATGCATAGGCCAATCTGTAATAGCATTTCTATATCTTTTAGCACCTCTCTTCAGGTCTCATCAAAAGCTCGAACTATTATATGGATAGGTTTCATGTAAGATCCATCAATAGGTAGTTTTGTTAAAGTAGTCATAAGTATAACATTGATGGATGAGCCATTATTGATCAAAACCTTAGCCATTATATGAATTTTGCATTTTATAGTAATATGGAGAGCCTTAGTGCTTCCTCGATCTTCAGGAGAAATTTTTTTATCACTAAAAGAGATGTAGTTTGAGATTATCGTATTGCTAATAAGATATTCCACATATTTAACAGAGACATTGTGAGACATATATGCTTGATTAAGCACCTTCATTAAAGCATTACAGTGTGACTCTAAGCTAAGCAATAATGATAATATTAAAATTCTAGCTGGCATCTTATTCAGCTGTTTTACCACACTATACTCGTTATGTTTTATTGGCTTTAAAAATTTACAAGCTTCATTCTCAAAGATTAGCTTCGGACATTTTTTATCTGAGATTGTAACAGGATTATTCTGACTTTCTTCTTCTTCTTTCATTTTTACTTTTTTTTTTTAGCTTTCTCTAAAGCTTATAGAGTATAACACCTCCCATTTCGTGTTACACCTCCTTGCCCATTATGTTTGTAATATCTGAATTAATTATAACATCACAATTGTACTTTCACAATACTATTTTATCATTCTAATATGAAAAAGGGCTATGAACTTTAATTGTCACTACTGGTCAGGAGATGGGCTTTTCTAGCCTCGATGTCAACTTCTCATCATAACATATTGTTATTGGTCTATGCATAAACTTATTCTTTGAATCAATGGTAGACACTTCAGCTTTTATCAACTTTTCTCTTTCTTCATAAAACTCTATTTGACCTATATCCATTAACTTCTGCACCTCTTGATCGAATTGGTTACAACTCTTGATAGAATACCCCAAAGCACCTTTACGATAATTATAGCTCTCGATTGAGTTAATCGCTTCAAAGCAATTCTGAGGTTCTATTGACTTCAACATATTAGCCTTAACTAAGGCTTCAAACACCTTAGCCATCGGAGTTGTAACTTCATCTATCTTTTCCTTCACGTGGTTTGTTTATCCCTCAATTAAGGCATTTATTGATGGTCTAGTATAGTTCAGTAGAAGGTTTCTAATAACATTTAGAGTTTCACGTTGGCTGATATCAAAATTTAACACCCTTTTATTGATTAACCCTAGCACTTTACATTTCAATATGGTATAGTTTTTAGTAGAATAGCCCGAGTTTCCACAATGATAATCATAATATGCATTAGAATCATACCATTTGGGACATGAAGGTTTCAAAGCTTTCATAATAATTGGGGCTAATAAATGTTTCTTAACAAGTTAAGGGTACAAATATGTGTATGTCATTGGTATGGGATCGAAAGTGGTTTTTTCTTGGGTAGTTCTCGGGGTTTTCAGAACATTACTTGGATTAGGCCTCCATTCTAGTCTTGTAGGTACAATACGATGGTTGTAAGTAGGTGTCCAAAAGGATGGCTGAAAATAGGATGGATAAGTTAGTTGTGATAGTGGCTGGTATGGTTGATATGGATATGGAATGGATGTAATATTGTTTATAAGAGGGTAATGGGTTCAATACAGCAGTGTAGGATATGACGTGAAGCCTTTTGAACTGTTGCTCCATATAGTTCATTGCTTGGGCTTCATTTTAATTTTTTTTCGATGCAGCACTTCTCTTTACACCACTTGTTTCTCTTGCATCAAGCTTGCCATTTTTATGGCATTTTCAAAAATCTCACTTGATATCACCATATCTATTAAAATTTTTGGTTGTATTGCCTATCAGTCTCTCATAGTATGATGCTTTTAGGGTATTTACAAATAAAATAGCTTTTCTTTCTTAGTGAGGGGAGGTTGTACTTGTGTGATCATATCTCTTCATCTTTGTGCATATTCTTTGAAGCTCTCAATTGCTTTTTTTTTTGTACTTTGTAAAGATAAACGATCTAGAGTTAGATCCATGACATGTTGATATTGTATAACGAAAGCCATTGTGAGCTCTTGCCCAAAATAAATATAAGTCCTGTCTAGTTGAACATACCATTTGGCTGCAGATCCCTTAAAGCTATCTTAAAATATATGCATTAACAACTTCTCATCGTGAGCATGTGCCACTATCTTACGACAATACATGATGACATGAGTCATTGGGCATTTTGTGCCATCATATTTTTCAAATTCAAAGACCTTAAATTTAAGTGGAAGGACCACGTCTAGAACTAAACAAAGCTCGATTGCATCTATGGAGCTATAAAAATTCATTCCTTATATGGCCCTAAGCTTTTCTTCCAATAACTTTATCTTCTGCTAGGCACTGGTATCTTCTACTTTCTCAGGTATCTTTATCCCTAACTTTTTTTTCTCTTTATGATCATCCAAGTCAAGAACCAAGATTGGCTCAGGTGATTTTTTCATCATAATAGGATTAGTAAAATTTTAGAATTGTCTCGGAGCAAATGCTAATGTCATTTCTAGATAAGATTGGAATATCCTTCGAGAGTAGAAATTTGAATTCTAATTCCTTGAGAAGGTTGGGTTAGCTACGGCTCAAACCTTGGAGGGTATATAGGATCCACAATATCTGACAATTGCTCTTGAAAGTCAGGATTTCCTTCTACCATTTTTCTTTTGTCAAGATTCTTGAGCAAGTCCATTATCTTATTAAGATCTTCTTTTAGTTCTTCTTGAGCTTTTTTTATCCTTTCAAATGACTAGCCTGTTCTTGTTCCATGATTCTTGTTTGAGCTCTTGTCTTGTATGAATTGCAAGTAGGTTAAGTCAAAATTTTTAGTGGACGAGCTATTCTTGAACCTTTATAACCACAAAAAAAATTTTAAAAATTAAAATGCCATGTGTTGAAAATTTTATTTAAAAAAAAAAACAAAAATGGTGTGCATGATGCATGAATGCAAGTGGAAGATATTTGCTCTTAGACAAATTTCAACACTAGAAATTTTCATTAATTCCATACAACTTTGCTATATAAGATTTATCATCCTAGAATTATATCCATAGAAGCAATTGACTTACTCATAATGATCATTAGCTTCATCTAGAATGTTTACTAGATGCTGTCCATATTCTCCTACGATATCGACTTCTTTTCTTAATGCTTTTACCTATTCAACAATCTTTCATGCCTTTTTCACTGCCCTGCAAACTTGATTGGCCATGTGTTCTATATACTATTATCTTTTCAGGCTTTTTGCTCTCCATCTAATATGGGCATCTCTTTTCAAATCACATGCAAAGATCCAATCTTTTTCCTTTTCTGCCATTCATCTATTATTGCTAAAATATGGTTTTTATGGTCTTGCAATTGCATCTCCAACCCTTGGATCACGTGGTGAAGTTATTCTTTTTCATTTAATATTTCAAAGTGCTTTTTTCTCTCTTTTGTGAGCATGGCTTGCAACCTTCCTTTTTCTTTTTTTCATTTCACCAATCTTGCTAAAGTTGTAGAGTATAACCTTTTCCAATTTTGGCATTCTTGAGAAATTCTAGTGGCCTCCTCTTGCTTTTCTTGAGCTTTGCCCTTCCATTGATTCATTTTCTCTCGGAGCTCATCCATTTCATGTTGCCGACTACGGTAAGACTTGGTGACTTTTTCAATTTTGAATTCGACTCATAATCTCTTATTTTCTTGGTGTAGATCTTTCAAATCATTATTGATCACATCTTGTTCTTTTATGACTTTTTCTAATTTGCTATCTTGTATCTCTATTTCATATTTCAATTGTCACACTTTCTCAAAAAGTCTCAAATTTTCTCTTTTTATTTCTTTCTTTTTCAGTTTCTAATTCTTTCCTGACAAGCTTGACTTCTAATAACTGCATTTCTGTTGAAAAGTTAGCTGATTGATATAAACATTATCAAGAGGAAATACTATGTCTCTAAGTCGCCTCACTTTCCAAATTTGATAATCAGGGGTGACTTTGTTAATGAAAGGCCCTAATCTCATTCTTCATATTTTCTTTCATGCTTGGATCAACTACTTTGAGGTTTTTGGTGGATTTGGTTCCTTATAAATGAATTCTACTTGGATCAGGCCATGGGTAGTAAGAACAAATTGCTTTTCACCAAATTGCCTAAGCGCCATCAACGGAGTGTAACTCACAACACCTCATAGCCCTAACAGTGGTATCCATGGCTCATTTCCTCCACGATACAACAAAGGCACATAAGGCATCCAATGTGTCATCCATTCAATTTCATCCCCAGTTTCAGTAAGCCTTCGCAAGAAATGAACCCACTCTTCCTTAGTCTTCAATGTTGGCAATTGACTTTTATAGAACTCTTCAATTAGTGATTTGTTTTAGAGATATGGCTTTGATAATGCACGCTTTCGCACTTGAAATGACTTCTAACCCACACATATAATAACAATACACACCCTATAAACCATTCTTTTCCATTATGTCGATAGAAATTCAATGACTTGATGGTTTCAGCTATGTCTACTAGTGCGGGATTAATTGCTTGGGTTTCAATTTGCTCAAAAAAGTCTACCATAGTTATCTCAATGTAACCCAAAGTCTTTGGAAAGATTACCATGCCATACAATGCTAGAGCAAACATAGCCATGCCTTGATCATCATTTAAATGCCCTTGAATAAAGTTTTGGAGAAAGTCCCAACAGATGCTGAGATATTCAAAATTAGGCTTTGTGAATGAATCAATGGTTTCTACTTTAATCCCTATAAGCTTGGCCAACTTTTTACGATAACTTGATTTTAGCTTTCGGGTAAACACTTTATCCAGACACTATAGTTCTATCCCTAGCAAAACAGAATACTCTTCAATAGTTGGCACCAAATCTTCCTAATTAAAAGTGAAGCATCTATAGGACGGATCCTAAAACTGTATGGCTGGCCTAATCAATTGTTCATCCATCACTATCGAAATAAGGGATGCAATATGCCCATACTTCTTGCAAAAGTTTTCTTTTCTCTCTTTATTTAACTGACCCCAGATGATGGCTAAGTCTTCTAAATCATTCTGTGTAAGATCCAAATGCACTTTCTCGAGTAACTCAGACACATAGCTGATAGGCAAGCATTCTCTACTCTTTTATTGGGCTTTTTTTGACTAAACATATACTTCATTATACGGCTCACATGAAACACTGACAGAGGATAAGCAAATTTATAGTTCTATGGGATCCATGAAGACTTTTTGAGAGAAAGATGTTCTAGAGCAAATACCTTAATGTAGAACTATATGATATGATTAATTTAAAAAGAAAAAGAAAACAAAATTGAATTAGTGTGAGGATGTGATTTTAGATTAATTTTTTTTTTTGTTTTGAGATTTTTTGTTTTGTTTTGTATTGTATTACACATAACTTTTATTCTTATACATTTTGGACTTAGGTATCTTTTACAAGAGGGTGGGCAAGGCTCTACCTAAGGTTAACTTCCTAGGCTTCTTGCATGCTTGGTTTGGGTTGACATGCATCTAAAGGTTATCAAATTATTCCTTACTATCATCCACGCTAGACTAGTAAGGCACCCCAATCCTCACCTATTATAGGCTACGAATGGAAAGGATTCAATTTGAGTGGAAGTATTTCGCTTGCCATTGCAGAGGTTATCACTTCACGAGGGCATGGTACTTTACTTCATCCTATAAGAGATAGAGCCCAGATATAAAGTTCATGCATGAGATGCATCATGTCATTGTGTGTGCATATATTTTCTAATTTATTAAGAATAATACATAAAAAAAAACAATAAAAGAAATGTGTATGAAAATATTTTTCATTTTTTGGTTTGTTTTTTATTTGTTTAGCTTTTTTTTTATTGAAAGTAAAAAGAATCTAGGAATTAAAAATTAAATACTAATTAAGACTATTTAAATCAAAATTTGAAGATAACACATAGTAAATTTTAGCTTGATTCTAAAAAATAAATGGCATCTCCAATGGAGTCGTCAAGTTGTTGTAATGGTTTTGTGTTCACCCGACGAATTTGGAAACAAAAAGAAAAAAAAGGGAGTCACTACCAATTTTTTTTTTAGCTAGGTGCAATTGGCCACCTAATAATACACATCCTTTGAATAAAATCTTAAAATTGATTAAAACTTATTAAAAGGATAATTTTGGGGTCTGCGAACTGATCTGGGTCCAGGAGTCAATTACGTATAGGGAATGATTAGTATCCCCACAGCACCCGCTTAAAACGGTACCAATTAATTATGTGTTATCCATTGATTTTGATAAAAACAGTCTTATTTTCGATGTTTAAAAATAATTTTCTTAATTTTCTTTGTTTATTGAAACTTTGATTTTTTAATACCTTTTATTATTTATTGTTTCATTTTTTATTTAAGAAAAATAAATTAGAACCTTTTTATTAAAATAATTTTTAAAATGTTCCAATACGTTGGTAACATTAGAAGAACTTTTTTTCACCTAGAGATCTCTTAAGCATCAATTCTTGAAATACTTTAGAATCTCATCCTTAGAGATTCAAATTTATTTTTCATAAAAACCATGTTGTGCATGTAATGCAAAAAATGCTAATATATTAATGCACACATTTTATTGTTGATTTTTATTATCTTTTTATTATTTATTTAAGTTTTTGAAAAAAAGAGGAATTTTTGTTATATGGAAGATTTTCTATAAATATTCCAATACATTGGTAATATTTTTAAAAAAATCTTCTCACCTATGGATTTCTTAAAGCATTTCTACTTGGAATACTCTTAAAATCCTGTCATCGGATACAATTTCCTTTTCCTCATTTTTTTATCACCTTAGTTTTAACTTATTAGTTAATTTTACTTTTTTTAAAAAAAATTTATTGTATTAAAAACTTTTTATAAATACTCCAATACACTAGTAGTATTTAAAAAATATTTTCTCACCTAGAGATTTTGTAGGTATCACTACTCGAAGTACCTTTGAATCTCATTGTCGGATAAAAATTTTCTTTTTTTTCTTGCATTTTTTATTATTTTTAAATTTATTATTTTATTTTAAAAAATAAAAATGATCAAAAATTTTAATTATGTATTTCATTATTTATTTATTATTTAACAACAATTTATTCTAACAAATTTAAACTTTTTAATATGCATAAATACTAATAATAAAATTTAAAATAAAAAATAAAAAAATAATTCAAAATAATCAAAATAAAAAAATTACCTAAACCAGATTGGTCAACGGTCTGGTCAACATCAGTCTAAGTCAGTTTGATCGGTTCGATAGTTTGGCATCAGTCTGGACCAATTCAACGAGATCGGTCAGGAGTCAAAGGGAGAACGAGTCGTTGCATCAGGTGCGTGGACCTCGGGTCGGGTCTGGGGTTGACACGCGAATCCTCTAGGCTTAAAACGATGTCGTTTTGCTTCTTGCCTAATTGGCGTCATTTTGATGGCCTATTTAAAGGCCAAATCAACTATTTTTTTTATTTTTCTGTTGCTCTTTCTCTCTCTTCCTCTCAGACACTCTTTTTCTCTCTCTAGAAACCTAAAAATTGATGACTATTATGCCGTATCGATCGTAGTCGATGGTCGTCAATTGATGTACATCGATCACTGAAAAATCCAAAAACTCACCAAATGAATGTTCCTAGCCTCTTGAGTCCAAATTCTTGCTTAGTTTTACAAAAAAAAAAAAAGGCTCCAAATAGCAGAGATTTGGCCTGGACGATTGGGCCAAATTGGTTTTTTTTATTTTTGTGGTTTTTTTTTTTACTAACTCCGTGGTTCCAGTTCTAAGGACTGTTTGTTTTATTTGTGTTTTGGTGTTTGATTTTTTTTTTTACATAAGTTTTTTTTAGAATTCGACAATGAGTGTGTTTTTTTTGTGGGGTTTTCTCTTTTTTTTCTTTGCCGACTTCATTGCTTTATTTATAGAGCAAAAAAGAGAAGACCAAAATCTCATAAAATCTAAGATTTTGGTGGCCTAGGATTAAGGCTGCCACAAACTATCAGAGCTATCGATGGCTGTCAAAGCTGCTAACAATGCAGCTGTAGGCAGGTATTAGAATCGTTAGCAGTGCAACTACCGGCGACCAGTAGAAAAGCTGCTAGAAAAAGAAAAATAATAAATAATAAATAAAATGGTGTCTACAAAATTTTAAAAAAAAACTTATTGGCCTCTTAAGTTCTTATTTGGCCTCATTTTCATAAGGAACGGCCTTAATCAATGTAGAACAAGGCCTAAAATTTTGGCCAAAATGATTTTCTTTTGTTTTTCGAGTGTTTTTTTTTTTTTTGCTAGTTTTTGCATTGTGGTTCCTCGTTTTCAAGAGATATGGTTGAATTTTTCTTTTTTTTCGCTAAGGTTTTTTTTTTTTTTGAGAGGCTATTGGTGTTTTATTGTTTCAAGAGAAATTTTTTGTTGGTTTTTGTTTGGCAACTTTTTAGTTTGAATGGAAGTGGTTGTTGCTTGAAAGTGTTGGGATTTTGATTCTTATGGTAGCAATGGGATTCACGATGGTTTGGATAGAAGGCTGTTCGATGTCTTTTTTTTTATGGTAGGTTGGTTTGAATGGAGGTGGTTGGTGGTGGTAAAAGGCTTAGGCAGAATAGGGATAGGTGAGGTATGGTGGTATGGGTAGGCTGGTTGTGATGGTGTTTGATGATGGTATTGGCCATGAGTCTGATGGGGCTAGGCAGAGGATTGTGAAAAAGGGGCATGGTAGTGTTGTTTAGGTTGTCTTTTTTCTGGCATGGTGATAGAGATGGTGTTGGCCATGTGTGTGGATGATTTAGGTAGGCTCAATTTAAAGAATCAATCTATGAAGAAATTCTAAATTTTTTAGGATTTGGAAAAGACTTTTCTCCCTTGAATTGTGCTGCCAAGTTAGGCAGTTGCAGGGTGGGCAATAAAAAAAATTCAATAACTAAATTGCTAAAATTTGACTGTTTAAAGGTTTTCAAAGTTTTCTATTGCTTCTTTTTTTTTTTAAGATTTATTAATATAATAATTGAAAAACATGATTAAAATACTTAGATGAGTTTAAAATGGACACATTAAAATCACGAATGCAATTTGAATTTAATTTCGATTAGTTTAGATAAAATTAAGTATCTACAACAAACTATGACTCTTGATTAAAAAAATTTAGATGCTTATGGTAGAAGATAGTATTCAAATAGTGATGTTTTTGAACCAAATTACTCATTTTTTAATCTTTCTAGGCTCTTTTAAAAAAATTATTATAACAAAAAAGATATTACTTTGTAATGCATTTTCAAAATGTTTTTGGCTTACATTTTGAAGTTTTTTATTACATCTATTTATGATTATAGGCGATATTTTGAATTTTTTATGTTAACTATTTATGTTTTTATTTTATCTTTTGAACTTCTTAACAACTAACAATTTATGTTTGTTGATTCCATTTCCAATGATCTTAAGGTGATTTTAGCAGTTTTTTATGCACATAATGTTCAATTTAGATTAATAAGTGAACAAATATAATTTTTTATTGAAAAAACTCGACCCCAAGCAAAGCTGAGGATGATTTCTAGTATATATTAAAATTATCCCCATACGTGAAATTCCTCAATTTTAAAGACATATAAGACATGAAAAATAATTAAAGGGTTAATTAAGGTATGAAATAAATTAATTAAAAGTGATTTTGAGAAAGAACTTTTAGTATTTTTTTTCTTTTTTAATTTAATTTAATTTATTTTTAGTTTATTTATTTATTTATTTATTTTCTTTATTGATTTTCATATTTATTTGTTTAGTTTTTATTTATGTACATATTTAAAATTTTATATTAGCAATATGTTTTAATGATTTGACAACATAAAAAAACTAAAAATATGTGTTATACAAATAAATTTATAAAATTTTTATAATTACATTTATTTATTTGTATCACATAGATTTAAAAGTGGTAGTAAATGAAAATTTTTTCCAAAAATGAAATTAAAAGAAAATTACAAGTGGTGTTTGAAATTCCTATGTGATTATTTTTTTAGACTCTTACTAAAAGTGTTTGAAAGATTTTGGAAGTATTTCAAAAAAAAAAAATGTTTTGTTTATTTTTAACAAAATATTTGGTAAAAATAAAGGTTGATAAAATAAAAATAAAAATAAACTTTTTTATAAAATTTTAAATTAATCCGATGACGCAACCTCTTTAAGAAATTGAATAAGTTTCTTGAATATTCCTTAGGTGAAAGAATTTTTTCAAAATTCTATCAAAACATTAGAAATAATTTAAAATTTTATTAATATTTTAAATAATGAAATTTAATTAAGAAAAAAAGATCATTTACATAAGTTCCTTTTAAGATAATATAAAATTCATTGATATCATCTTTTGATAGATATTGTAAGAGTACTAATACCTTCTTCTCACGTAGATTAATCAATAACATACAATAAAAATGGTTTCCAAGTCGAGATAACTCTTAATTGAAAGATAGGCTCAATTAAGCTGTCACATTACTTTCAATTTGTCAAATAACTATTGTTTATAAAAACATTTAATAAGTCGTTCGGTTTAGCTAATTATAGTGTCTTAGGTTTTAATTTGATTAAGAAATGGTGAGTTAGACATTAATTGCATTTGAAAAAAGAAATGTAGCGTTTATCTAATACTATATTGTAATTGGATGTTTTTTTTTTTTTATAGGTTTTAAGTTTTAATCATTTATTATTTATAATAAAATAAAATAAAAAAATATAATAATAATGATAAATATGAATATAAATATAAAAAGATATAAAAATAAAAATCATGTTACTTTTCTTTTTTCTTTGTTTTGTTTTAAATATTTTTATAAAAAATTTATAATCTAAAAAGTTAAAAAAAAATCATATATTTTGATCAAATAATTAATAAAAAAATACAACACTCATTACATAATATAGAAAAAATAACAAAAAAGTATAATTGCTATATATGAAATACTATATATATTTTTTAAATTTTAATATATATATTTATAATATTTTTTGTTCATTTTATTTTTAGTATTTTTATGTTGAAATAATTAGCCTACCCCAGTGTAGTGGGACTAATTCTAGTGGTCTATAATTGCAAACTCATTTTATGTTAAAAAAAAAAAGGAAGAAAAAAAGAGCATAAATTCAATGTCAAAGACGACCTACTTTCGCTATTTTTTTTTCTATAATGCAAATTATGATTTTTTTTTTCTATAAAGTAAGATAATTAGTTAAAAATTATGTGACTTAAAATATTGATTTTGGTTGAAGTGTAGACTTTGATTATCCACTATGTTACTTCATCGTCGACATACGTTTTTCTTCAGCACAAGGGTTGAAAACCTGTTAGCTTCTCTTGGTGGAAACTTAACAAACTAATTCATCAAAATTTTAATCTCTATCCTTTTGTTAGGTAGTACATAATATATTAATCGCAAATCATGCGTCAGCTCCTAAATATGTTGATCAAGAAATTGAAATATATAGCTAACAAATAAAGATATATAATTTAATTATGAGTTTAGTATTTGATGTTATCATTTCGGATTTTACTTGGGAACACAGCTAATTTTTGGTACAAGAAAAATATTTGATGAAGTAACGTCCAAAATTGGAACAATATATGTTTAATGAGTTACTAGAAGGATGGTTCTCCAATTAGTTTAGGTCAAAAACTTTACTTTCGGTTAGCAACATCAATTAGTCACCATGGATAAAATTTAAAGATTGATTGACTATTTTCATATACTTGGGTTAATATATAAAAAAAAATATTTTACGTGACAAAATATCTATTAGACTGACGATGAAATATATATATATATTAAATCAGTTAGACTGAGATAATTTTGTTCGTGTGAAATAATAAGGGCGTTTTCATCTATTGTCGAATGTTTTAGGTTGAATGATAAATGTTAAAATTTAATATGGTATCCATTATCGTCCTAATTTCGTTATAGAATCATTATTTTTACTCGTGAAATTCATATAAGAGCTTCGTTTCTCTTGTACCCGGTAAATGGATTTTCTACTCTCCTATAAGAAAACGAGTCTCTTGCAAGCAGTTACATATGATTTAACAACAACAATACTTTCTTTCTTTCTTTCTTTCTTTTTTTTTTTTTTTTTGTAGAAAATGGAAGAGTATTTTATTTTATTTAGCTTTTGATTAAAATTGAACCAGAATGAAGGTTAATATCAGAGAAAGAAAAACAAAACAAGTAACCATATGGGATGAATGATTCACTAATTCGTACTATTAAATGGACAAAGACTCGGACAACTAAGTGGCTTCAAGTAGACAATTAAGAAATAAAAGAGTGATAAAAGAAGTTGTCTGTATTATATATCTTAATAGTAGCAGTTCCTTTCTTCTTGTTATCTTAAAAGACAATAATAGTGTTGTCGTAATCTAAACTGAAAGAAATAAGTGACCACTATAACGGAAGTTTAGCAATTGGCCGACTCAATCAGTTACCCCAAAAAAGGACTATGAGCTCATACCACAAAAACAAATGGAAATTAAAACAAATGGATTGCATGATTTAATTGGTAGACATATCTTGTCATTAGTTGAATACACAAAGAAAGATCAAGACAAACAATCATGCTTATCACAAAGGTTGAAAAATCGACATAAAATATTTGACTTGAGAGCTGTAAAAGTGTAAATTATTTCATCGACTGTTATAATTTTCAATTTGTTTCTCTTTTTTTTTTTTTTTTTTTTTCTTTTTTTTTAATAATCGAAGATACAATTTTAAAGAAATGGCACAATTGCATCCTGCTCTCTTCGCTATGGATATGTGGGTAGCAAATGTGTGAGCTCAGGTCATAATGTTTCAGGTGGCTTCAGATCATGTTAAGCTTGATCTTGTCGCTCAAATCACTTTTGAGTTCAAATTGTTTCAAATGTGGATCAGGTTCATGCGATTCCGGTCATTATAGATTTTATGAAAGATGTAAGTGTAACAACTCAAACATGAAAAGTTGCAATTTTTTTAATGAAGTTTTATATAAAGTAAATAAAATCTGTAATTCCCAAATTTTATGGCGTGTATCATTTGGTTCATCAAGTTTAAAACATAATTTGTTGGTCTTTTAAATTTTCAATGTTGAATAGAAATGATTTTTCCATGGATTTATTAACTTTATGGTTAATTGTTTTCATACGACTCTTGATATGAAAAAAAAAAAAAAAAAAAAAAAAAAGTGTATAGCGTGATTGATGTGACAATTGAAAGAAAAATATGAAAATAAAATAAAGCATTTATTTAATTGTTTTCATTTTTGATAATCAATTAAGGAAAATAATTTTTTTATTTTTAAATATAATATAAAATTTTAACAAATATTAATATTATAATTCAAATATATAAGTTTTTAAATTTATATTTTTTAAGTAGTTTTTATTAAAAATATAATATATTTTTAATATATTTTATCAAATATTATAATTTAAAATAAACAAATTTCAAAATTTTCTTTTTAAATAAATTTTTTATTTTTAATAGATTTTATCAAAATTTATACTTTAAAAAAATTTTAAAATTTTCTAATTTCTAAAGTTTTTATTTTTTTTTTAATTTTTAGAAAAATATATTTGTTTATTTTATGTAGTTTTACAATTTAAAATAATTAAGTTTAAATTTTTTATTTTAATAAACTTTATTTTAAATTTTCTAATTTTAATTAGGTTTTTTAATAACTTTTTATATATAATTTTGATTTTTAAAATTAAACTTAGATACAAAAATTATAAATAATCTCAGCATTCACGTACCTATCATTTTTACATATATAGGACGTCAACTAATCTTTAAAATCAGATTTAATTAAGGGGTTTTTTTTTACAAAAAGACTATTTTGATGCAACATTGAAAGTTTGAATACCAATAAGTGACATTTAAAAGTATAAAGACGGAAAAAATATATGACTCCAAATTTAAAAATTATAAGTGCTGTTTACTTTTTGAATACTATTATACTCTAATCTTACATTAAAATATTTTAAGAATTTGATATAATATATAAATTAAGATTTAATTTTAAATTTATGTGACATTTTTTACGAAATAAAATCATAAGATTTTCGAATAAAAAAAGATAGTACCTTATAAGTTAATTACACATTCCACAAGATCTTATTTAATATATATATATATATATATAACCTCAATCTGCCTAATTTAGATTTGGAATGACTTGAACCCTAAATCAACTTAAATTCAGAATAAATTGAATCTAAATCGACTCGAATCCAAATGATTCAAAGTCAAGCGAAATTTAACTAGTTTTAAAAAGTTAATCCAAAATTATTATAATTTAAATAAAACGTAATTAAATTTTCTTAAATATTATTTTTTTTTAAATAATGAATATAGCACAAATTATTAGTCTACTAGCGTATCATTAAATTGCTAGAGCATTTTGGTTACAAATAAAGCCGGGCAGAGATTCCACCCAAAGTCGTTGTTTTCCAACAGTGCAAATCACTTATGGCAATATTTGGAGCCAAAGAATTAGCAGACCTCCTAGCTAGTATTACCTAACTGGCAATTTCTACATTGTGAAGCTAAGTCCGGAATGTCTAAAACTATTCGTTGCTCTTAAAATCTCAGCTACGGCAAAATAAGCATCACTTTCCACCATGTTTAATTAAATTAAAACCATGTTCCATAACTTTCCACTTATAGTCTACTACTACTTAATAACTTCAAAGTTACAATATCTGTTTTCTTTTGTAATTTTTACTTTTTTTTTTTATATATAATTTTAGATATATTTTTTTAAAAAATTTGTGTAAAGCAAATTTGATGTGATTTTAAAAATAAAACACTCAAACCAAAATTCATCGTATCCCGGATAATTCAAGTTTGGAATCCTAAATCATAATGTAAAGATGATCCGAACTTGAAAATAATTAAAATTTCTTTCACCCGATTTATGTCAAGAGGTTCTTGACTTGAATCATTTTTGTTTCCTTAACAGGTTCACATGATCATGATCTGTGCATTTGTTGGATTTTACGGACCTTAATAAGGGTTGTTGTTGAATAATTATCAGGAGTGGAAATTGAAATGAGTGGGGATGAAGCCCCCAAAGCACTCAGTTAGACCTTGAGGCCAAACCCCAAATGAGTGCACCCCAAGTAAAGATTCCAGCACATTTCTAAGATAATTGGCTTTTTTGGACCAATAGTCTCTGTTGGACTTTTGTTGTTTGACCCATTTGGACGTCAGAGAGATGAAAAAAACCATAATGAAAAGAAATAAAACTAATCGAAAAAGGAAACCTGACGATGCTAGCAAACTTGTGTTTTATTTTTCCTTGCTAAGCTGGGTTTTACCATTCTAATAACAGGATGACGCTGTCTTGTGCAATCGAAGAGTGAGCAATAAGTGAACTAACGCAAGTGTCACTCTCACCAAAACAAAAGAGTGAGCCATAAGTGACACCATTTTATACTCCAATTGACAAACATTGTTTCATATTTATTTAATATCCGTGTGGGTGGGGCGCTCTGGGACCCTTGGTGATCTTATATTCTTTTACTTATTGATAATGTTAATTTGTCTTACAATTTTATGCTTTTGAATATAACTGTAAGAGGTTTTATATTTAATACTTGTACGTGTCAGTGAGATATTATCTCATTAATATAATTATTTTAAAAAAATTAAACTTTTGTGAAATTATTTTAAAAGTTTGTAAAAATTTATTGACTTCATATATGATTTACTACTAATGTATTATACATTAACTATGTATCAATTTTAAACTTTAACTGTAATTGGTATAACAATTAAAAAAAAAAAAAGACTATTTCTATTTTACATTTTACTTGACATTTTTCTCTTTTCAATATTCATGATGCTCTTCACAGATGGCAGTTACCCAAATTTGGGACAAAACATACTCAGAGTGGGCCTTGTCATGTTACATGTTCTGCCATTTAGCATGTTAACAATCCCATGCAATTTAGTTTCACTGACAAATCTCTTTCGTATTCCTTTAAATAATAATAATTTAATTGAAAAGAGCGAACCTCTTATTCTCTCAATTGGAGTGAAATTAGGAGGTGGTGATAAGAGGCTGATGAGGTGAGTTTTGGAAGGAAGAATACAATAGGCAACAAAAGAGGGAGTGGGGGAATTGGGATGGGCCATCGCTGCTGCAGCAAACAGAAGGTTAAAAGAGGTTTATGGTCTCCTGAAGAAGATGACAAGCTCATCAAACATATCACTTCCCATGGCCATGGAAGTTGGAGCTCTGTTCCTAAACTTGCTGGTATATATTATTCAGCTCAAACCTCTTTCCATTCACAGGACAACAAATCATATTAAACTAGCTGAGAGAGAAAAATAGAAATTGTTATAATGAATTTGTAAATGTTGTTACTGCAGGCTTGCAGAGATGTGGAAAGAGCTGCAGATTGAGATGGATCAACTACTTAAGACCAGACCTCAAGAGAGGTTCCTTCACAGCTGAAGAAGAACAGATCATCATTGATGTTCATAGAATTTTAGGCAATAGGTAAGGTAGCTAAGGATTCGTTAATATATATATATACACACACCTATGATTTGGACTTTTCATTGAATGTGTTTATATATTTTTGACAGATGGGCTCAGATAGCCAAGCATCTTCCTGGAAGAACAGACAATGAAGTGAAGAACTTTTGGAACTCTTGCATTAAGAAGAAGCTGCTCTCACAAGGCCTGGACCCAAAAACCCACAATCTCCTTTCTTCTCGTCAAAGAGCCTCGAATAAACTTGCATGCCATTATTCATCATCTCTACCACAACAACAATCCTTCACAGTTTTCAATATGAGTTCACAGAATAGAGATGCCAACATGGTTATGATGAACCCTCCTGTTCTTACACTTCCTGCACCACCACCACCTCCTCCTGATCAATCCATGGCAATGCAGATTGCTAACTCTGAATGTGAAGGCCATAATGTTCTTGGAACTTGTTATGGTCAGAATCTTAATGAATCCACCATATTCCCTTATGGTTCGTCCATGGACAGCACGATTATTACATCTTCATCTTCTTCCTCAATTCAATTATGTGGGTTTAATAATCTCTTGGACGAAAATCCTTGCATTTGGGATGCTAATGCTATGGTTGAAACCTTTGAAGAACCAAGAGTGGAAGGGGTAAAACCACAAGAACAACAACAACAGCAAGAGAAGGAGAAGATTTCCGAGATGGCAATGGACAAAATTGATGAAATGAGTATGGATGCTTCATTTGAGAATTGTAGCTTTGACCTGGGCCTTCTTGAGTCCACACTCTTCCCTCCAGCAATGTGTCGTGATTTGAGCTCCATGGATGATTTTGCATGGAACTTTTAGGCATATCCTTAATTAATTTTGTGCATATATATAAATTACCCTTACGGCTCTACCAGGTTATGCATTCCAAATATTTCATGGAACTGCTTTTCCTCCATGCTTATGAAATTTATCATTGATTTTACAGGTAGGGTGTTTGACTAATTGGATTATTTGAGGTCATTTTCCTTTCATATAGACTAATTCGGTTTTATTTGTGGTATTATATATTGTGGGTACATCTATAATCTTAATTTTCCTTTTACACAATAATAATGTAACAATTAAGGTTTTTTTTTTTTTTTTAAATAAATAACAATTAAATGTTCTTAACTATTTCGTCCAAATTCACAAAGTTTAATCCTATTGCAGAGTTTTGTTTTCATTTTTAAGATTCAGCAGCATTTTAAGAATAAAATTTTGAATTTACTAAGTCAATATAAAAGATTATGTAAAAGAATGTAGTGTTAAAATAGATGAAAAAGAAGGTTAAAGACAAATAACTTGATAAAAAGGAAAAAAAAAAAAAAAGGCTTAGTAATTAACCTTCCTTAGGAAGGATAAAGTTCAAAATTGGAACCATTGTTTTGCTTTGGACATCCTCATATGTTAATAAAATAATAATAATAATAAAACTCGTATAAACGATGCACTATACTCACAAAAAAGTTTGGAATGTTTTGATTCAAGCAGTTACGTATTAATTCAAGTGTACGCATATTCCAACTTATTAATTAATTGCTCACATCACAAGTAGGCATATCGTATGTACCAATTTCACAATTTTGTCAATGGTCATTTTTAATAAAGAAGCATCACTACAACAAATCTAGTCATTTATGATAATTTTTCTAAACAACTGTAACATTTTGTCACACAAAATATGTCAAACATGACAAATACTGTTATTCATCACATTTTTATGCTATTTTAATATTCTATATAGTGATATATAAAATCATCACATGATAATGTCACTAGAAATTTGCCACTAAAAAAGGGTTTTTTTTTTTTGTAACATTTCGAATTTTAGGTGACATTATGATTTTTGTCACTAATTGAACACTATATCAGTGATGTATTGCATATCATCTTTTTTTGTAATGAAATTTTAATAGGTGACATTATGTGTTATTGATGACAATTTTAGTTTGTTATTCTCTCAAGAAAATAGAGTGACGTGCACATTCATTACTAAAAATTAATTATTATTGAAATTATAATTTTGACACATAAATGTATAATATTATATGAAAAATGGTGTTATTTATCGTCACTAGTAAATTCAAATCGGAATATAATTTATGAGTGACAATTTAACTTACACTAAATGCAATTAATTAATAAATGGTTTTGTTTTTACATATCTGAGAAATTTTTAATTGAAAAAAATAGATTAAATATTGCATATAATAATTTAATTTTTAGGGCTTTTATTTATATAATTTAAAAAATTAAAATACACATTTTATTATTAAATTTTCTAATTAAAATAAACCAATTATACAGTGACCAACAAATTAACTAAAAAAAATTAGCACCGATTAGCGAAAAAAAAAAAAAAAAAAAAAAAACCTCCACTGCAAAAAGAATGAATTTTTTAATGAATTTTTTTAAAAGCTAAAAATAATTTTTTTCTACACTACACTAGCTGACTTTAAAAAAAATTAACATTTAAAGAAATGTTATCAAAGGAAAGCGTTTAATTAACGTTTTTACAAGAAGGATTCTTTTACTAAGTTATTTCACTTACCAAGTTATTAAAAATTTCCCCTCAACTTCACCGTTTAAAAGGAAGAAGGATTTTTATACTAGATATTTCACTCTCCCTCCGGAAACCTCTAAAAAGAATCTAATCAATTTTTATTTGTGCGTTTCGTCTTCTCTAGAGTCCAACCGCCCCTCCGTCGTCTTTTTCCAGTTTTCAAATTCTCTATCCAAAAGGCATATAAAGCATATTGAGCTGATGTATATCGACTAAAAGCCAAGGTTCGTATTCAATCCATTCATAATTATTTGGCTTTCCTTTTAATTAGTCTTTGGTACCTGTGTTTGTTTTGAAAGCAATTCTGATTTGAATGTAGTTGTTTGATTGCTCGTTTGATAGGCAATACTTTTCTTCGGTCAACAATTATGCTTCTCTAGTTCGGTTAACAAAGAAAAGGGGAAACCATTAAAATATATAAATTTATTGATTTTAGAAACTACATATTAATTTTTTGTTAAATGTAAAATATAAGCATGCCTAGATGTGGTTTTAAAGTATGGATATATGTGATCTTGTTATCACATGGTAAAATTCACGTGGCACCTGATCTTTATGATAGTGTGGGAGTCATTTTAGTTTTGAGATTTCTGAATTGTCTGTAATCTGTACATACTGCATTACAGTAGTTGGAAGCAATACCTCTTTTGTGAAAACAGAGGATACCAGAACGGCGAGGGTTAATGTTTCAAAAAGTAAAAAAAAAAAAAAAAAAGAAATGTAATTTCGTATTTTGTATGATCTGAGACATAGTATTTTATTTGTTTAGTTATATGTTATTTCATAGTGAATGAATTTCTAATTTAGTTTAGTTATGAAGCAATACAAGCAGTCTGTACTTTTATTTTTTATTTGTAGCAGCCAAGAAAAAGAAATGTCTCTCTTTGGCTTTTTCACTTGAAAAATCACAAACAAAAACAAGAAGAACTTTAGTATATTTTAGAGTTGCATTATTTCTTCTTTGAAACTAACAAAAGCCTTTAAGTGATGCACTAGCCTTAGGTTATGTCAGAGCTAAGTTTATAAATGTTTGACTCTTAATCCATTTTACATGCATGTTTAGGAACTAAGAATATTGACAATATATAATGTTTTGGATTTTCTCATACTTGTTTCAAATTTAATTATTATGTTATACTTCAACAAATATCTCACATGCTTTGTGTCTTGATTTTTATATATCCTAGTTTCAAAAGGTAATTTTGTTTGGTGTTAAATTTTTTAAGAACAAACTATTAACATGAATAAAAGTTGGATGGTGGAGTACAAATATTCTAGCAAATATGTTTTTGGAGTTTCAACTTTCATGAAATTTGTTTACACCAATATGGGAAAACAATGAAAATTTTGTCATCGTTGAGATTGCTTAGATGTATTTACTAGATGTTAGGTTGAAGTTGAAGATCATTTGCTTTTGAAAGGTATATCAAAGAGCTACAACAACCAGATTTATCATGGTGACCAATTTGATTTCAGGACGCCACCTTTTAGGAATCTAGTTGATGGGAATACTAGTTCCAATGAAAAAGCAAGTTAATGATGAACCTTTGGATGATGGAATGTATGATCTATTAGAAGATCTATTAGAACATGTTTATTAATAAGTATCGGTAAATATATATAAAAAAAAAAAGTATAATGCTTGTATGCAATAATGGGGATCTCATAATTACAACTCATTGTAATTACTTTAACAAAGCGTATTTATTTCATGGATTTCATCAATAAGTAAATATTAACAATATAAACAAACTTGGAGATAAAGAAAATCTTTAGTTCTTTGATAAAAAAGAAAAACCTCAATCGATAATGATAATGTATGTCATAATAGGCGATCCAAGAACTAAAACATCTTGATGACTTTTTTTTTTTTTTTTATAAAAAAAGAAACTCATCATCAATCTTTTCTATTTAAGTGTTGTTGTTTACTAAGAAAGTTTATTCTTTTATTAAAATCTTAAAATTAATCAACATTTATTAAAATATAAATTTTTTAGTTTGTAAAAAAGCAAAGTTAGTTATGGAAATATAATTATGTGTAAGAAATGTATTAGCATCATACCCCATAATCCTCCTTCAAAAAACAATGCGTACTTGAGATGCGAGCAACTATATATATGTAAATCCAACTATCACACCCCAAATCCATGAATTTAGAATATAATAACACTGCATACTTATAAATCAAATCTCATAAGCATGCAAGGTAACAAATATCATACTAAGTCAAATCATTACCTTTAAAAATCTCCAAAATTTGCACATTACAAAATCTCAAGTCTCCAAAATTATATATGATACAACTTGATCAATGGATACAAAATATTTTAGCTAACAATCTTCTAAATCGATATCAAAATGGTTACTTCAAAAGTTACACCTAGCAAAGGATAGATGTTAAACTTGCTAACAAAGCACTCGTCAAAACTAATTCTCTGAAAGTGTAATTATTGAAATCTAAAAAATAAGAAAAAATAAAAAATATGAGTAGAAAGGCTCAGCAAGAATCCAACATCATCCAGTTGGATTAAGTGTGCTAAAAATATTTAGGTCAAAATGTTAGCTTTGAATTGATCTAAGATTTTGATATAACAAAACATTAAGTTAAATTTATGATTTTCAAACTTATTTATTTAGTAATTTTTCCTTGACATTATTTTTAAATCAATTTTTGAAATATTAGTAAATATTATTAGACCTTAATTATTCTCTACAATTCATACTCTTAATCGAATATTATTAGTAAAAATATGTTTGAGAAAAATCAACCTATTTTCCTTGGTAAAAAATGTCAAAATATGCAAATTTGAAGAAAGGGATCAATTCCTTCATGAATAAGATCGATCCTCTATTTCTAGAATGCTCTTCCACTATTTTCCTAACATGAAGATTGATCTTCTCAAGTTAGAATGCTCTTCTTCTATTTTTCAAGATATAGGATCGATCTTAAAATCGATTCTCTCATTTCTAATGGCTATATCTTTTAGTCTGGAAACATGATGATCAATCCCAAAATTGATCCCCCTTCACATAAGAAGTCTGAATAAAAATAAATTTGAAGGAAACAACAACTCTTTCTTAATTCCAATGACTTACAATGGTTAGAGATAATCTCCCACTATAAAAGGAAGCCTCCAACACACTTTAAATAAGAGAATGATGAAACAAAAGCTTTAAATTAAGAAATCAAGAGCTTTTAAAGTCTATAATGCTTTAATGCCATTTTTTTTTTGTAATCCTTGTTTCTAATTTTCATTTGTCTCTTCATCGTCATGCTTAACATTAGCAAACGCTCACCTATTAGAGGTTTTTACTAGTTTGCAAAAGCTTTTGTATTCAAAGGGGACTTAATGAGTTAAAAGGTAAGGTATCATCTTGAGAGTTATGTAAAGGATTAAGTAGAATCTTATAAAAGGGTAGAGGTTGCTATCTTGACCTTGACACGATATGGATTGTAATTTGTATAAGAACATTTTTTACTAGTGGATTTGAAGCTTGGCTAGGAAAGCTAAATGAAAGGAAATAGGTACATTTGAAGAAAGTCCAAATCTCTATAAATTCTTATATTTGATTCCTTTAGTCTTACTCTTTTATTTTTCATTGTTGTTTATTTTTGCTTTAATTTCATATTCTATTACATTTTAAAATTTTCATTTACATTTGTTTAAAAATTCATTTTTGGGAAAGAATTTGGAGGCATTCCAATTCACCTACTCTTTAATTGTTATCTACACTTTTAGCTAACAATTGGTATCAAAGCTTAGACTATTTTTTTTTTGTAGGTTTAACAACCTAAGAGTAATCCTATGACTCAACTTTTTTATACAACATTTGGTGAATGATAATTCATCATGAAACCTCTTATGTTTGAAAGTTCAAAATACATTCAATTGAGGACAAGAATGAAAGCTTTTGTTATGGCTCATGACATGAAAGCATGGATGATTCTTAATAAGGAAATTGACATTCAAACATATGATGAAGAACTGGATTAGAAGCACTTAAACTTTATGCAAGCAAATTACAAGGCTATGAACATGCTATATTATGCCATGATGATGAGGATTCAACAATGATGCAAGTTGCTCCATGGCCAAAGAGATATGGGATAAACTTGAAGAAATGTATGGTGAAACAAGGAAAAAAAAAACAAAAGAGGAATCAAGTGCAAGCTACTCTTAAAACCAAAATATTTATGTTTCATGGCTTTTTAAGAGCCCGAGGTAAATTCTTCACCTTGTAATTCAAGCTCTTATACTTTTGATTAATTACAATATGCTTCTGATGAGTTAGCTATGGAATTTGAGTTAATGAGTTTGAAATACAAGAAAATGATTTCAAGATTGAACATAGATAATGAATTTTTTACAATAACAAATGACGATTTGGAAAAAAAAAATGAGAAATTGAAAATCAAATTAAAATCTTGCTAGAAGAAAAATAAAATAATAGAAAAAGAAAATTTAGATTTGAGAACAAAATTTGAAAAATTAATTAATAATCATGAAGTTTTAGTTAACCTTTTACATGCTAAAATGACCAAATATAATCGTTGTAACTTTCATAATCATATTATATCCATTTGTCCTATTAAAAGAAAGGTTCCACTAAGAATTAGGCAACTATGGATTCATAAAAAACAAAGAGATATAGTGACTAACCCTCAAGAACCATCCTCAAGATAAAGAATTGAACCATCATCTCCAAAATCTATATCATTCACTTTTTCCTCTATGGATGGTCTATCTAGAGAAAGCTCTAAGAACAAGGTGTCTATAGCTTGGGGCATAAGATCATGGAATAGAAAAGCTATTAGACAAGTGAGTTCTTTCCTAATCAATCCCTCCCCATCCATAAGCTTAATACTAAATTCAAGAAGTAATGTGTCAAGGGCTTAAGTGATCTATCTAGTAAGCTTACCTCATCAACACATTTATCCACATCATGTATCTTCGCACAATCGCTTAAGTGATCTATAAGGAACTTGGGAAATGACATGAGTGGAATATTAAGCTCAACTTTTTCTTGAATGCTATCATTTGTCTTAACTCTTCTTAATGATCTATCATCATCAACTTCATTAGCCACAAACTTATCCTCTACCTCCATTACATATCTTTTAACAACTTTTACAAAATATGGTGTCACCAACACAACGAGCTCATCATCATCATCAATCCATATCGGACTTATTCTCTTCTAATGATTCCTTAATGTATGCTCCTCTTTCTCCTGTTTAAGGTTGTTGACCCATATTATTAGGCATAGGATTTAAAAGGCAAATATATGAGGTATGTGCATTTGACCATGTTACTTAGAATTCCTAATGTATGCCTCTAGGTCTTGTTAATATTTTTCTTAAGTTTGGAGCAACTTAGTGAACATCACTTCAAAGGATGGTTTCTTTTCAAGTGTGGGAGGTGGTAGTGAATATGGTGTTAATGGAAAGTGATGTAAAGAGGAATGGTGTTGTAATGAAGAAAAATGTTGTTGTGGTAGAGCATAGCTTGGCACTTAAGGAACTTGCAATGATGGTAGAAAATAATGGGGTGGTAGAGACCAATCCACATCAGACCTCTTCTCCTCAAATTATTCTCTTTTGTATGCTCTTTTGTCTTCTCTTAACAAGGTATTGACTCTATAATCTTAAGCATAGGATCTAAAAGGTAAGTATTTAAGGTATGTGTATTTTGAACATATTGCCTAGAATTCCTAATGCATGCCTTTAGGTCTTGTTGGTATTTTTGTTAAGTTTGGAGCAATTCATTTAACATCTCCTCAAGGGATGATTTCTTTTCTTATATGGGAGGTAATAGTGAATATAGTATGGATGGAAAGTGATGTAAAGAGGAATGATGTTGTAATGAAAAAAAAATGTTGTTGTGGTGGATCATAGCTTGGCACTTAAGGAACTTGCAATGATGGTAGAAAATAATGGGGTGGTAGAGAGTATTGTGGAAATGAAAGTTCAATAGGATAAGTTGAGGTGTACTGAAGTGGTGAACTAAAGGTGTCATAACATCTAGATCCGTAGACCTATCGCTAAGTATTGACTTAAGAAGTCGCCACCAATCTTTTTTATTTATGTGCGATTGGCCACCTGAATGAATCTACCCCTTTTTAAAGAGAAATCCTAAGTTTGGCTTAGGTATCTTTAAAAGGTAATTCAATGTCTGGAAAATTAGAACTAGGTCCAAGAGTACAATTATGTGTAAGGAAAGTTATAGCACCCCTATGACACCCATCAAAAGATGGTACCAGCTTGATTTCGTGTTATCCATTAAGTCTTAAAATTTTTACCAAAGTAATTAATTATTGGGAATTATTCTTAATTGACTCCAATACTTTTGGTAGAAAATTAAGAAAACTTCTTCACCTTAATAGTATACAAGAAATCTACTATTTCTCTTACAAAAACTTTGTTGTCGAATTATTTAATATTAAACAAGAAAAGAAAGAAGAATAATGCTTGACCTTTCATAGGGACTAATTTGTTTTACTTTTAAAAATTCATCACTTTATGCCAGGAAAACTGATACTTTTAACTCTTCTTTAAAGCATTTTGAAATTTTTATTTTCAAGGTAAATTGATATTTCCAAATTTTCCTTAAAATGTCTTTTTTGAAATTTTTATTTTCAAGGAAAATTGATACTTTCAACTTTTTCTCAAAAATATTTTTTAGAATTTTTATTTTTAAGGAAAATTGATACTTTCAACTTTTCCTCAAAAGATATTTTTTGAAGTTTTTATTTTTAAGGAAAATTGATACTTTCAACTTTTCCTCAAAAAATATTTTTTTCATTGAAGTTTTTATTTTAAAGAAAATTGATACCTTTAACTTGTCCTCAAGAATACCCTTATTGCAAAATTTCATTTCAATGGAAAATTGATACTTTCAACTTTTCCACAAAAATATTTTTTTTGAAGTTTTGTTTTTAAGAAAAATTGATACTTTGAACTTTTCCTAAAAAAATATTTTTTATTGTTTTTATTTTTAAGAAAAATTGGTACTTTCAATTTTTCCTCAAAAATATTTTTTAAAATTTTATTTTAAGAAAATCATTGGAAATTAAAGAATGTTTAATTAAATAAATAAATTATTTCAATTTAATCAATAAACAAATAAGCAAAAATTAATTAATTAATTAATTAATTAATTAATTAATAGGATTTAAAAGAAAACCTTGGTGTGGCTCGACTGAGCTTGAATGAGATGCGGTTCCAGAGACAGACACGACTAGGACGGCTAGGTGTGTGGCTCAACTCAACGGCTCAGCAGGGAGGATTAGAGCAGGTTGGCTAGTTAATGCGCTACGAGTCGAGTCAGACTTTGGGCAACGTACGGATCCTGTCCACTTTTAGCTTCGCTAAAATAGTGTCATTTTCAGGTAGTATAAGAGGTAAAAATTTCCTTTTTCGTTAGATGCTTCACTGCACTCTCTCTCTTCTCTTTCTTTTATTTGTGTCTCTCTCTAAGACATGAAGAACTCCAGTGAATCTCATTGATTTCTAGATTTTTATCGTCAAAAACTAGATTTTTGGTCTAAAATTCATCGAAAAACTTGAATTATCACTGGAAAATTCAACCTAATACTGGAATTTCCAAAAAATTTCCAAAAAAAAATACAAAAAAATCCCCAAAAAGCTAATCTTCCAACCAAAACAATAAAATCACCAGAAACTACTTCAGAAAGCCATAATCCTCTTAAAAATTTTTTTTATTTTCTCTGATTCCTTCCACTTTTGTTCATTTTCTCCCCCATTTAGGAGTGATTGCTGGGGTTTGTATAAGCCTTGATTCACCCGATTATATGAGGATTTAAAAATCAAAATCCTCATGTATTTAAAAAAAAAAAAAACCCTATCCTTTGATCTGTCTATCCTCATTTTAAAAACAAATCCCTTTCTGATCGTAGTTTTAAAATTTAAACTCATCATCCTAGAGTTTTATCAGGATTAAAACTTTACTTTTAGTTTTATTTTTTATTTATTTTTTTAACTATTCTTATCTGAAGAATAAGTGGGTATCTACAGTTGTCTCTCTTTGCATATTTTTTGTGAAACATAAATTATACAAAGATGTAGCACCCATCACAATCTTATTCAAAAAAGAGAACAAGCCAAACTAATTTAAAGCATGAAAATGGGAGAATTTGGATTGAACTAGAATTCAAGATGAACGACTTGGACTAAGTCGAGAAAGGACTTGGCACCAACAAAAATCTAGAAATGTAAGGACTTGAATTGGACTAAAGTCTAACATAAAAAAGTTAAACTGAACCAAAGAAGGACTTGGCTTAGGCTGAAATACAAAACAAAATGACCTAAACTAAATTGAAGAAGGATCTGGCATAGGCCAAAATCCAAAATAAAATGACATGGACTGAATCAAAGTCTGAAATGAATAACTTAGACTAAACTAAAGAAGGATTTGGTATAGGCCAAAATCCAAAACAAAATGACTTAGATGGAACCGAAGTCTGAAATGAATATCTTGGACTAAACTGAAGAAAGATCTAGCATAGGTTGAAATCTAAAATAACATGACCTGGACTGAACCAATGTCTGAAATGAATAACTTGGACTGAATTGAAGAAAGATCTGGCATAGGCTGAAATCTAAAACAAAATGACTTAGATGGAACCAAAATCTAAAGTGGATATCTTGGACTAAACCGAAGAAGGATCTAGCATAGGTCGAATCCAAAATAAAATAACTTGGATGGAACTAAAGAAGGATCTGGCGTAGGCCAAAAAATAAGATAACTTGGATGGAATCAAAGTATGAAACAATTGAAAAAGGATCTAGCATAGGTTAAAACACAAACAAAATGACTTAAATGGAATCGAAGTCTAAAATAAATAACTTAGACTAAACCAAAGATGGATCTAGCATAGGTCGAAATCCAAAATAAAATGACTTTGACTGAATCAAAGTCTAAAAAATTGACTTAGACTAAATTGAAAAAGGATCTAGCATAAGCTAAGATCCAAAACAAGATGACCTGGGTGGAACCGAAGTCTGAAATAATCTTGATTAAGCCAAACATTAGTACAGGTTATATAAAAATTTTGAAACGATTGCCGTTTCATTCTTGAAAATTTCAGTCAGCTGTGATGTCAAAACATCTTCCTATAAAAGCAAATCTCATGACATAAATATACAAAATGCTATGCAATGCTAATTTTCCCTAGAATGCATAAAATGTTATGAGGTATCGGGCTTATCTGATCATGGTAAAAAGATTCTCAAGCTCTTTTTTATTTTTATTTTCTTGCCCATTATGGATCCTTCAACTTCTGAACACATTTGGTTAAAGAATCAAACTATCATTGTCTTTTAGTTTCAACCAAACTAAGATCAACATTCTATTAAGCTCCCATTGCTTTTATTTCACTTGCCCATGCCACTCTTAGCTTTTTAAAGTAATAAAGAGAATTTTTGTATCATTATTTGTTCATTCATTATCGTTTCAATAAAATGACAAATGTAAAGTAATTACACATTTTTTCTGACCCATGTAAAGAGGTAGATGAAAGAAAGAAAATGAATGAGAAAAATAAAAGAGGTTAATGTCCACATCAGAAAAGAAATGGATTTTATTAATTGAATGGGACTAGGTTACAAAAATGGGTGAAAGTGGGCTATCAGATAATCATGATCAAAGTAACCTAGAGTTCTTATCAAAAACTATCCAACTAAAGTCCTTAATCCTTTCGAGTTCATCAAATCACACTTGCCCCTTGCACTATGAAAGTAATATCTTGAACCTCTATGCTACCTTTTTAGGCTTTAAACTTAGATATCCTTTCCTAACTCCAATTGCTCTTTGTGGGTTTTCAATTTGAGCCCCCATTTTTTAGAACTCAAATTGCCTTTTACGGGTTTTCAATTTGAGCTTTTTTTTTCTTTTTTTATTTTTTTAACTCAAACCACATTTTACGAGTTTTCAATTTAAGCTCTTTTTTTTGTTTTTGTTTTTTTTTTTTTTAACTCAAACCACCCTTTACGGGTTTTCAACTTGAGCTCTTTTTTTTTTTTTTTTTTTTGAACTAAAACCGTCTTTTATGGGTTTTCAATTTGAGCTCTTTTTTCTTTTTTTTTTTTTGAACTCAAACTGTCATTTACAAGTTTTCAATTTGAGCTCTTTTTCTTTTTGTTAAAAAAAGTACTTCTTTATAGCATTTAAATTTATTGGATTGAGCAAGTCTTCTCCATCCATTTCTATTAGGATTAAAGATCCTCCTGAGAACACTTTTTTGACAACATATGGACCTTCCCAGTTGGGAGTCAATTTTCCTCTATTGTGATGTTGACTTGGGAGAATCTTTTTTAGAACTAACTTTCCTTCATGAAAACATTGAGGTTGAATTTTCTTATCATGCGCCTGTATCATTCTCTTTTAGTATAATGCCCATGACATAGCGCTGTCAATCTTTTCTCTTCAATAAAATTTAATTGCTTATAACACTCTTGAATCCATTTGGCTTTTTTCCAAATCAACTTCCCTTAGGAGTCTTAAAGAGGGAATTTCTACTTCTACTGGTAACATTGCTTCCATCCCATAGACTAAAGAAAATGGGGTTACCTTAATAGAGGTACGTATTGATGTCCGATAAGTGTGCAAAGCAAAAGAAAAACTTCTCATATAGGTCTCGATATTTTTTCAAGAATCTTTTTAGTATTCTTATTTGCTGCTTCTACTGCCACATTCATTTTTGGATGATAGGGTGCCAAGTTATGATGTTTGATCTTAAACTGGGTACATATCTCCTTCATTATCTAATTATTAAGATTCTCGACATTATCTAATATAATTCTTTTTAAAAGCCTATATCTATATATTACTTCTTTCTTAATGAACTTACATACCACCGATCATGTCACACTAGCATATGATGCAACTTCAACTCATTTAGTGAAATAGTCAATCATTACAAAAATAAACCTATGTCTATTTAAAGCCTTTGGCATGATGAGTCTGATAACATCTATGCACCACATCAAAAATGGCCATAGGGGTGCTATAACATGTAGAGCCTTTGGAAAGGCATGCATTTTATCTATGTAGATTTGGCATTTATGGTAGTTTCTAGCATAATCTATGCAGTCACTTTCCATGGTCGACCAGTAGTACCCTGCTCTCATAATTTATCTTGCCATCACATGGCTGCTTGCATGAGCTCCACAATTCCCATCATGAACTTCTTCCATGATCGTTCATGCCTTTTTCACATTCACACATCTCAAGAGAACTAGATCTCGATTTCTCTTATACAAAATATTCCCGTCAAGGAAAAAACCCATGGCCAATCTCTTAATGATCCTCTTATCATTTTTAATTGCATGCTCTAGGTATTTTTAACTCTTTAGATATTATTAGATGTCATTATACCAAGGCTTCCCGTTAATCTCCTCTTCAACATTATAATAATGCACTGGGAATTCTCTCACATCAAGCTTAATAGGTTGAATTTCAATATTTGTCTTCATCTTGATCATAGCTACCAATGTGGCTAAGGCATCAGCAATTTGATTGTCTTCTCTTGGTAGATGCTCAAATTGAACCTTTTCAAACTATTTAACCAAGTTAATGACATACTTATGGTATTTAATCAACTTTGCATCCCTTGTTTCCCACTATTCTTTTAATTGGTAAACAACTAAGACTGAATCTCCATAAGCTTCTAATACTTTGATTTTTCTTTCAATTACAGCTTGTAAGCCCATGACACAGGCTTCATATTCAGCCATATTATTAGTGCAATTCAAGTTCAATCTTGCTGTAATGGAGACATAATTTCTTTTTGAAGATATCATGATTGCCCTAATTCCATGCCTAAGGCATTTACAACTCCATCAAAGTACGTCTTTCAAGATTGCTCCATAGTTTCCTCATCAACTTGAAAAACAACCATTAGGTCTTTATCTGGGAAATCAAGCCTCATCGGTTCATAATCATTAGCAGCCCATTTTGCCAGAAATTCAGCTATGGCACTTCTTTTGATCGCTTTCTAAGTTATATAGATAATATTATATTAAAAAATCATTACCTACCATTAAGCGATTCTTTCAGATAACGAGGACTTTTCAAAAACATATTTGAGCAGATCTAATTTTGCTATTAGACATGTGGTATGGTATAGCATATATTGCCTAAACTGACGAGTCGTCCAAGCTAAGGCATAATATATTTTTTCCAATGAGGAGTACTTCGACTCATAGTCAACGAATTTCTTGCTTAAATAGTAAATAGCTCACTCTTTCTTGCTTGTTTCATCATGTTGCCCTAGCACACATCCCATCAAACTTTCATTCATTGTTAAATACAGAATCAATGGTTTTTTTGGAATAGAAGGTACTAGTACAAGTGAATTTGACAGATATTTTTGACCTTGTTGAAAGCTTTCTAACATTCATCATCCCATTTTCCAGAGCTATCTTTACAGAAGAGTTTGAAAATAGGATCACATTTAAGAGTGAGCTAGGAAATGAATCTAGATATATAATTCAATCTCCCTAAGAATTCACATACCTCTTTTAGTCTACCTAGAGGTGACAGATCTTGGATGGCTCAAATTTTATCGGGATCCATCTCTATTCCCCTTTCATTGACTATAAAACCCAATAGCTTCTCTATCTTAACCCCGAATATGCATTTAGATGGATTCAATTTAAGCTGAAATTTTTTCAACCTCTCAAATAATTTTTAGAGGCTAGCAACATGATCTTCTCGTTCCCTAGATTTTACAATCATATCATCCATATACACCTCTATTTCCTTATGCATCATGTTAGGGAAGAGAGTTACCATAGCTCTTTGGTAAATGGCCCTAGCATCTTTCAACCTGAAAGGCATCACTTTGTAGTAAAATGTTCCCCACATAGTTACAAAAGTAGTTTTCTCCATCTCATCCCTAGCCATCCTGATTTGGTTATACCATCCATAAAAGAAAATATGGAATGTTTGGCTGTGTTGTTTACTAAAGTGTCAATGTGAGACAAGGAAAAGTTATCCTTTGGGCTTGCCCTATTTAAATCTCGATAATCAACACACATTCAAATTTTTTCATCCTTATTCGATACTGGGACTATGTTTGCTGCCCATTTTGGATACTTAGCCACCTATAAGAAACCTATATCAAACTGTCTTTTCACTTCTTCTTTGATCTTCAATAACATTTCAAGCTTCATCCATCTTAATTTCTGTTGCACCGGCTTACATTTTGGCTTTAAAGGTAGTTTATGCTCTACTATTTCAGTACTAAGTTTAGACATGTCTTGGTATGACCATGCAAAGACATCCATATATTCACAAAGCAACTCTTTTAACCTTTGCCTATCATTCAGGGGTAATGATGTGCCTATTTTAACTTTTTTTTATTATTATCATCTCTCAGATTTATTAATTCTATATTTTCTCGATGAGGTTTAATTGGTTTCTTCGCTTGTTCAACCAATATCAGTAGGTCAAGAGCCAAAGTGTCATCATTTGAGTCCTCTTCATGATCAAGTTCACCATTATAGATTGGATTTTTAAAGTCAAACCCCGGGTTACTCTCATGATTATCTTCATATTTATTATTTGGGTACCTGAGAGTAAGTAAGAAAAGAGAAATGTCGGCAAGATGTATGGAATGAAAATTAAAGAATGGATGAAAGAAATGAAAATACATCACATCAATCTTTTTATTGAAATGAATGAATGGCCCATACAAAAGAAAATAAATCCTAGTACTTTTGGGCTGAATTATAGGAATTTTATTCACTACATTACTTTTAGAAAGATTCAAGGACAATAGGCAGCTCTATGATCTCCCAATTCTTCAACTCTGAACCTTATGGGATTGGATACACCAACAGCTCTTTATCTTGACTATCAAATGCCTCCCATTCCATCATTGGAATGGTAAGTTCAGACAAGGATTTTTCCAGCCCTACATCCTGGTTATCATCTCCAAAATAAATATATCCCCATAATCGGAATAAAGATAAGGAATAATCATTTTTTTTGACTTTATCTCTTGTCTTTCAAATTTAGTCATCATCCTTACTTTCTATCAACTTCTCCTTATCCACTTTTATAGGCTTATCCCCTAAGCTAAATCTCTTCTGGTTGTTGATCACAGCTGGTAGCTTTAGAATTCCTTGTTATTTCTTTTCTAATCCTCTTCTGGGATGCCACCCCTTCGCAATTGTCGATTTAACAACCATATTGGTAACTGCTGACAATTATGGCGTATACATCTTAGATCATTCGCCAACATAAGTTGCATTAACAAGCTCAAAAGTCCTATAAGAGCACTCTACAGCTTCATCTGTAGCTTCCACATATGGAGTATTTATTGGTTGGGCACAAGTAAATCTTCTTCCCCTGACACACACACTAGCTTCCCATCAATAATAAACTTTATTTTTTAGTGCAGTGAGGATAGGACAGCACCGCCATATGGATCCATGGTCTACCCAATAAACAATTATATAACAGTGAAATATCCATCATTCTAAACTTGACATTAATGATATATGGTCCGATCTATAATTAAATTTCAATATCACCTACCACCTCTCATCTAGCTCCATCAAAAGCTCTAACAACCATATGGCTAGTTCTCAAGTAAGACATATCAATGGGTAACCTAGCCAAGGTGTACATAGGCATCACATTAATTGTTGAGCCATTGTCAATAAGAATTTTCACCATTGTATGGCTCTTACATCTGTTAGTAATATGAAAAACCTTAGTACTTCTTCTTCCTTTTAGAGAGATCTCATCATTATTAAAAGTAATATAGTTTGAGGCTGCCAGATTCCCTACAAGGTTATCTATGCATTTCATAGATACATTATGGGATATGTATGCCTAATTCAGGACCTTCAGCAAAGCATTACGATGAGGCTCTAAATTCAACAATAGTGATAAAAGCAAGATTCTAGTTGGCATTTTGTTCAATTATTCCACCACACTATACTCGCTATGTTTAATTAACCTTAGGAATTCATAAGCCTCTTTTTCAGATCTGATACTCTAGACTTGGTGCTGTCCTAAAATCTTTTCTATTCTCTCTTTCCTCTCTAACTTTTTCTTTCTCCTTCTGACCCTCTCTAACATTCTTGAAGAGTAACATCTTTCGTTTCTAGTCATGCCACCCATCTCGATTATGTTTATAGTATCAAAATTGCTTGTCATATCTTCTTTATTTGATTTTGGCATTACAACATCACTTTTGTATTTCCACGATACTGCCTTATTATTCTGGTACATGAAAAGACTGGCAATTTTAAAGGTTATAACCGATTTAGAGGTGGGTTGACTCTCCATTGGCTTTGACTTCTTATAGTATATTGTCACTAGTTTTAGGATAAGCCTTGGAACTTGCTCGGTAGTGGATATCTCTACATTCTTCGAGCCCCCCTCGTCTTCGTAGAACTCAACTTAGAATGAGTCCATCAATTATTGCAATTTTTGGTGAAACTCATCACAATTTTCAATCGAATGCCTCATAGCTCCTTTATGGCATTTACACTTTTTGGTCAGATTATATTTTCCATGGTAAGTATGTAGGTCCACTGGATATAACATTTTTACCTCAAACAAGGCATCAAACACCTTAGCTAAAGGGGTTTTGATCTCATCTACTTTTTTTTTATCTGACTAGCTTGATCCTTATGTATGATATTAATTGTTGCTCTAACATGGGTTGGCAAAGGGTTACCATTAACATTAGGTGCCCCTTCTTCTTTAAAACTTATCAAACCTTTTTTTTTTATCAAGTTTTACACTTTGTGTTTCAAAGAAATGCAATTTTTAATCGAATGGCCTACGAACCCATAGTGGTAATCACAATGAGCATTTGGGTCATACCATTTAGGGAAAGGTGATTTCATAGGATCTACAAAGACATAGCCTACTAAATTTTTCTCCATGAGCTATGGGAGTAAATCTGCATAGGGCATGGGGATCAAGTCAAATGTGATTTTTTCCAGATTGTTCCATGATCTTTTTGAGTTGCTTGGCTGGGTATTTTGTTTAAAGGTAAATTTTACTTAAGGTATGGCAGATGAATTGTTTATGTGAACGGGTGGTTATGATTGAAGAGTTGGTTGGTAAACTTGCTGGTATGGTGGTTGATATGGGTAGTGGATGGAGGCTACTTGAACTGGATACATGGGCTGGTTATAAAAAGGAACATAACTTCTAAACTGTTAGCCTTTATAACTCATAGCATAAGTTTCTCCCTTTTTCTTCCTAGGTGGGCCATTTTTCTTTGCACCGATCATCTCTCCTACATCTAATTTGCCATTCTTAATGGCATTTTCAATCATTTTGCCTGATATAACCATGTTGGCAAAGTTTTTCATAGCATTTCCTATTAATCTTTCATAATAAGGAGACTTAAGAGAACTGACAAAAAGCATTATTACCTCTTTCTCTGTGAAGGACGGTTGGACTTGAAAAGCAACATCTCTCCATCTTTGAACATATTGCTTGAACCTTTCTATAGTTTTCTTCTCCATACTTTGGAAGGAGAGATGGTCAGGTGCTAAGTCCATTATGTGTCTATATTGGGTTACAAATGGTTTTGCCAAATCATTCCAGGATTGGATATGGGCTTAATCTAACTACATGTACCATCTCACCGTAGAGCCTATAAGGCTACCTTGAAAAACATGCATCAATAATTTCTCATCATGAGCATAAGCAACCATTTTATGGTAATACATGGTAATATGGGTTATCGGGCATTTAATCTTATCATATTTTTCAAATTCGAGGACTTTAAACTTTGGTGGGATGACCACATCTAGGACTAAACATAGTTAGGTTGCGTCCATAGAGTTAAAATAATTCATACCCTCAATGGCCTGAACTTTTTCCTCTAAAATGTTCATTTTCTGTTGGGAGCTTGACTGTTCTATTACCTTAGAGGTTTTTGCTTTCAACCTTTCCTTATCCTTAAGGTCATCAAAATCGAGGACTTTAATTGGGTCTGCTATCTTTACCCTAAAGGTGGGGTTAGTGTAACTGTAATATGACACTTCAGGATAGGTGTAAGCATATGCCCCAGAAAATGGCATAAGTGGGGCTTGGGTCTCCTAAGAAGATTGACCTTGGTTTGGACCAAACCTAGAAGGGTATAAAAGATCTATAATATCTTGTCTTTCATTCAGATTAGGGGTCTTTTCTATTGTCTTACCCTTATCCAATTTTTTCAACATTTTCATCATCTTGGTCAACTCCCCTTCAATCTCTTCCTGAGACTTCTTGATCTTGTCCATACGAATATTTTTTTCCTGTTCCATTTTCCTTGTTGGTGATCAAGTATTATATGGGTGACATGCAAGTGGTTTGAATTTATCGATGGTCGAGCTATCCTTGAACCTTTAATACCATATCTCAGAATTAGCAAGTTTATATGACTATCTCATGAAAACCTAAGGTTGTTATTTTGTTAAATGCAATGAATGTAAATGCATGCATACAAAAATATTTATCTTAAGATAGTGTTCAATCAAAAGATTTCATTTATTCCAAGAACTCTATTTACATAGAATTTATCATCTTAGAGTTATAAACATAGAATCGTTTGATCTGCTTATACTGGTCTCTTGCTTTCTCAATGAAATTTAGAAAGTACTATTCATGTTTCCCTACTGGGGCCACCACTTGCTTCAGTGCTTCTACCTCTTCAATCATTTCTCTTGCCTTACACACCCTTTTGTAAATTTAAATTGTTAAGTGCTTAATATACCTCTGTCTTCCTAAGTTTTCTCTTTTACCATACCATACTTGGTATGATAATTCTTTATGCTCTCTAACCAATGCAATGATATATTCTTCTTGTTCATTCAACCTTTGTCTCAACCTGCCTAGGTAACTGTTCAACATGTTATTTTCTGTTTGCACCTGGGTACTTTCTTCCTCTAACTCAGCATACTCTTGTTTCAATCACTCATTCTCATCAGTTAGCTTAGCAATTGTTATCTCTTTAGCTTTTACCTTCACACACCACCTCTTATGTTCTTGGTGCAGCTCCACTAGGTCTTTAACAGTTACATCATGTTCTCTAGCAATCTTGTAGACTTTGAATTCTTTTTTTTTAGCTTTATCTTTCCACTGATCCCTCTCCTTTTGAAGCTTCTGGATCTCTTGCTTTAGCTTATCTTTTTCGATCTTAAACTCTCTTTTCACAAGCTCCAATTATAATGGTATTTCTTCAAGCTTTTCTCCTTATGGTTATTGAAAATCTTCAAGGGTGAATAAAACTTTCCTTTCTCATCTTACTCTCTAAACCAAGTACCCATGAGTGGCTTTATCAGTAAAAGGCCCAGGACTAACCCTATGGGGGTTTTTCCATGCTTTAATCACATTTGGCTCACTGTAAGAAAAATCTAGCTGATAAAACTTATGTGTCATGGGAATAAACTATTTTACCCCAAATTATCTTCTCACTAGAAGTGGTGCATAACTTGTTACTCCCCATAAACCTAAAAATGGAACCACGGTGTTGTCTGTACACTAATATAGCATGGGTTCATGATTCATCCATGAGACTAACCATCTCACCTCAGTGTTTATTAGCTTTTGCAAGAAAGCTATCCACTCTTTTTTAGACTTTTGTTCTGGCCATTCACTTTTACATAATTCTTTGATTGGAGCTTGATTATGAAAATAAAGCTTCGAGAATGCACTTCTTTTACATTCAAAGTCACTTTTCATCTATAAATACAATAATTGTATATAGCCTGTGAAATGGCCCTCTTTCTGACGACAGTAACTCAATGATCTAATTGTCTCTGCTAATATTACCATTAAAAGATTATAGCCATTTACCACACTTTTGAATAAGTCAACCATTGCTATCTCAATATAACCCAAAACCTTCAAAAAAATCGCCATTCCATATATGGCTAAGGCAAACACATCTAACCTTTGCTCCTTATTGGCATGCTATACTAGGAAATCATGAAAGAACTTTTAAGGTAAACAAACCTACTCTTGTTTCTTTTTTGTATCAGAATCCACAATATCATTGTTTATGCCCATGAGAAAAGCCAAATTCTTACAAAATCCTAATATGTGTATTTTTAACAAATATCTTGTCAGGAGCCTTAAGGTGTAAACCCAACAAAGTTGAATATTCTTCAATGGTTGGTGTCTTATCAATTTTATTGAAGATGAAACACTTATATGAAGGATCCTAGAATTGCACTGCAGCTTTAACTAGTTGATTCCAACATTCATCGCAAGAAGGTGTGCTATATGTCCATGTCTCTGGCAAAACTCCTCTTGTCTTGACGGGCTCATCTTTTTCCATATATCAACCAAATTCTCTAGATTGTTTTTTTTTTTAGGATAATGGATGTTTCTTAAGACATGGTAGAAGCATGACTAATGGGTATACAATCCATTTCTTTTTGTTAGATCTTTTCTAACTAAAGCTTTACTTTGTTGAGTGACTCACAATGAGCTAATACAGATGAAAAATAGACTAGTCATTATGTGGAGTCCATGAAAAACTCTTTGTTGAAGACCATCTTTCAAGCAAATGTTCTTTATGCAACTTTATGATATGAGCATGAATCATGCAAACATGAATAAGAGAAGAGATTAGTACACCGAATAAAAAGAGATAAATTAAAACATCATACACAATAAGAAGAATGAATCCTATGCTTTTGGTCAATTCTAAAGGGAAGAAGATAGCTTTATCTATAGGTTAGGTACTTCAAAGGTTCATTGTATGTGGTTCAAGATTGAAATCTAAAGGTTCCCAAATTGCTCCTACATCATTGTCCATCACAGACTAGCAAGGCACCCCAATCCTCACCCATTACAGGCTATAAGTGGAAAAGGTTCAATTTGAGTATGAGTATTTCACTAGCCACTGCAAAGGCATTAAAACCTTATAAAAGCATAGGTACTTTACTCCCTCCTAGAGGCGGACCTCAGTATAAAGCTCATGTTATGCACATGCATATGAATGACATAGTTAGCAACATAAATAAATAAGATAAATGGAAAAAAAACACTTACAAAGAATTCAATTTTATAAGGCTTTTTGGATAACACGAATTTATTTACTGGCCTAACTCTCAGTTTATCTCCAGTGGAGTCGTCAAACTGTCATAACGTCTAGATCTGTGGACCTATCACTAGACATTGACTCGGGAGTCACCACCAATCTTTTTTGTTTAGGTGTTATTAGCCACCTGATTGAATTTGTCCCTTTTGAAAGAAAAATCCTAAGTTTGACTTAAGTATCTTTAAAAGGTAGATTCAATGTCTGCAAAACCAAAACGAAGTCTGAGAGTATAATTACATGTGAGGATGGTTATAGCACCCACACGATACCCATCAAAAGATGGTACCAGCTTAATTTCGTGTTATCCATTAAGCCTTAAAAATTTTACCAAAGTAATTAATTATTAGGAATTATTCTTAATTGACTCCAATACTTTTGGCAAAAAAAATAAGAAAACTCCCTCACCTCAAGTGTATACAAGAAAACTATTATTTCTCTTGCAAAGGCTCTATCGTCGAATTATTTAACATTAAAAAAAATTCCAAGAAAAGAAAGAGGAATAATGCTTGACCTTTCACAGGGATTATTTTGTTTTACTTTTAAAAATTCATGCCTTTATGTCAAGAAAACTAATACTTTCAACTCTTCCTTAAAGCATTTTGAAATTTTTATTTTTAAGAAAAATTGATACTTTCAATTTTTCCTCAAAAAATATTTTTTTCTTTGAAGTTTTTATTGTTAAGGAAAATTGATACCTTCAATTCAACTTGTGCTCAAAAATATCCTTTTTGAAAATTTCATTTTCAAGAAAGAATTGATACTTTCAACTTTTCCTCAAAAATATTTTGTTTTGAAGTTTTTATTTTTAAGAAAAATTGATACTTTCAGCTTTTCCTCAAAAAATATTTTTTTATTCTTTTATTTTTAAAAAAAATTGATACTTTCAACTTTTCCTCAAAAATATTTTTTAAAAATTTATTTTAAAAAAATTATTGGAAATTAAAGAATGTTTAATTAAATAAAAAAATTATTTCAATTTAATCAATAAACAATAAGCAAAAATAAATAAATAAATAAATAAATTGATAAATAGGATTTAAAAGAAAACCTTAGCGTGGCTTAGTTGAGCTTGAATGGGATGTGACTCCAAAAACAGACATGGTTAGGTCACTTGGTATCTCAGCTCAACGGCTCAGCAAAGAGGATTGGAGCGGGTTGGCAAGTCAATGCATTGTGGGTTAGGTTAGATTTCGGGCGACGCGTGGATCCTATCAACTTTTAGTTTCCCAAAAATGGCGTCATTTTCAAGTAGTATAAAAGGCAAAAATTTCTTTTTTCGTCACATGCTTCACCTGCTCTATTTTTCTTCTCTTTCTCTTCTCTATGTCTCTTTCTAAGACGTAAAAACTCCAATGAATCTTGTCAATTTTTGGATTTTTATCACCAGAAACTAGGTTTTTGGTTGAAAATTAATCGAAAAACTTGAATTATCGTCAAAAAATTCAACCTAATTCTGGAATTTCCAAAAAATTTTTAGAAAAAAATACAAAAAATCCCCAAAAAACTAATCTTCCAACCAAAACAATAAAATCACCAGAAACTACTTTAGAAAGCCATAATCCTCTTCAAAAAAATTTTTATTTTCTCTGATTCCTTCCACTTTTGTTCATTTTTCCCCCCTTTTTGTGTGATTGCTAGGGTTTATATAAGCCCTGATTCACCTGATTAAATGAGGATTTAAAATTCAAAATCCTTCTGTATTTCAAAAGAAAAAAAAAACTTATCCTTTGTTTTGTCTATCCTTGTTTTAAAAACAAATTCGTTTTTGATCTCAGTTTTAAAATTTAAACTCCTCATCCTAGAGTTTTATCAAGATTAAAACTCTATTTTTATTTTTATTTTTTTATTTATTTTTTAATTATTCTTATTTGAAGAATAAATGGGTGACTACAAAAGGAATGTCCCAAACTAGTATCCTACATGGTCTTAGGATAATCTTCCCTAGTTTGATTAGTGTAGGTGTTTAAGTGAGATTGAAAGTGTTGGTCAAATATACACCTATCACTATGGTAATCTTCATGATAAAGTTGACCATTATCATGTTGGCTTGGAAAATTATGGACAAAAGTAGGCTCCAAATCATACCTAGCTTTAATGGTTTCTACTTGATTTTCTATAAAGCCAAATTTTTTGATCAAATCTTTAAGAGCTGACTCTACTTTGGCATTGGCTGCCTCACTAGGCCATAATCCTAAGTAATCATCAAAATAATAAGATCTAGCATGGTAAATATGATGTTCAGTTCCCTTATAAGTATTGGAATCCTATATATGAAAAATAAAATAAATCTTAAACAAAAACCTTTATAAAGGAATTTAATTTGTGAACAACCTAAGAAAACAAAAACAAGGCAAGTTAATAACTAGTCTAACAAAGTACACTAAGGGTGAACCAACCTATTGAAGAGTATGATGAAACACGATATTAGCCTAAGACTTTTACACTTGATCCTTGCCAATGGCACCAAAAACTTAATTGGGAATTCCTACAAGTGCATTGGCCGTACAAGTAAAAATAGTGACCAAAAGGTTAAGATATCGATCCCACGAGGATTAGCTAAAGAAATTTCTATACTAAGTATCTTTTATTCTCACACCCTTCTAAAGTTGGTTCGATAAAAAAATAAGCATTAAAATTAACTATGAAAATAAAAGTGAATAAACCATCACAAATTAATGCTTTGAAATAACAACAAAAAATAAATGCAAGTAATGCAAGAAAATTATAAAATCTAAGGTAAAGCTTGAAAACACGAAAGTAGTTGTAAATCTGGAAACTAAACTTTAAACTAAAAATCTAGACTTAAATTGCACAAAATCAATGGAATATGAACCAAAAATTAAAACATTAAAGGAAAAATGTGAGAAACTAATTTGAAGAACAATATTGAAAAGAAAGTGCAAGAATTAACAAGAAATAGTAGAAACTAAAACTTAGTTCATAGCAGTATCTACCGATTCAAATGAGAAAAAAAATTAGACCTAAAATTTTCTAGAAAGAATGAATTAAAACTAAGTTAAGGTAAGCTAAATCAACAAGTTTACTACATGATTCAACAAAGAAATTGCATCAAAAACAAGAAATTCTAGCTTATTGAACTTAAACTTTGAACAGCACATAATTCTAGAAAAGCATAACATCATCTAAGAAAATTAACAAAATAGCATTTGAAAGCATCGAATAAATTATACAAAATTAAAGTAAGCAAGGTAACAAGTAGAAATAAAGATCTAAATAAGAAAGGAATGCAAATAAATTGGTTAAGTGGAGAGAAGTCCACGCCAAACTTGATGGATCAAAGCTAGAACTGCATTACCACTGCATCTAGCCAAATTTTCCAAGCTTGATCTAGAACATTATACTACGAGTTTGAAGCTAAATTTTAATATGTTGTAGCTAATTGAATCAAGAAACTATGAAAAAAGTTTGAGCAAAAAAAAGTAAGATTTGAATGAGATATCATCCAAAAATCGTAAGTATATTAGAACTGGTAGATTTAAAAATAAATTTAAGTATCAATAAGAAATCAGTAGATTTGAGCTAGAAAATAAATTCAAATGCAAAATTTATTGAAAGATTATGAAAGAAAAGTTAAAATCATTAAAGAAACAACAAGATTACAATAAAATTCAAAGGGAAAATAATGGAAATAAATTTGTTTGGTAGCTAAGAAAATAAAAGTGCTGAAAGAAAATGCAGGAAAGTAAAAACTAAAAAACTAATCCTAATCTAACTCTTTCAAATGGCCAGCCCTCTCTCCTTATTTATAGGTAAAATGGAGGAGCTTCATGTCTAAAAAAAATTTCAAAAAGTCTTCAAATGGCTCGTCTTACTCAGCCTTCTTTCTCTTGGAGCACACAAGGTTGTGCCTGGTCTGGTGCTTGGTTCTTTAATAGCTTTGCACTTTCATTCCTTCGTGTGCATCAACTTCAACCAAGTTAACTCATTAGCCAATCATCTCATCTAAAAGTGCCACATCAACTTTTAATTTTGATACACTTTAACCTAGCTTAGGCAGTCTTGTAGTACCTTGATCTTTCAAGCATATCCATGCACATCCACATTCTTCTTGCCTTAAAAATTTTTTTTCTACAAAAATTTTCAACACTTAATGAACATTCTTATTACACATTTAACTAAAAAAAACAATGAAATTAATACTAGAAAAAACCAAGCAAGAAAAGTAAAAAAAAAAAAAAACTCCTTAAGTGTTAATTTTACCTATCAACACTAATTTAGGCTATTTTCACAATTTACACCAAAAATCCTATAAAATGTATCCAGATTGACCAAAATTGTTCATTTTCTCCATTTTTACCTACACATGAGAAAAATGTGCATTAGGAGTATTGTTGCCATAATTTGCAAGGAACAAGCTAAAATATAAGGAAAATTGCACTAAAAATGAGTCTAAAAATACTAAAATTTTAATTTAATTAGTAATTTCTATGCTATTTGTTCATTTAAAGCTTGATTGCCCATTACCATGTGAAATTATTGTTCTTAATTTCCATTTATCCCTTAAGGTTGATGATAAAAATTTTGTTTGATATATGGTTGTATAACGTTGAGAAAGTATGAGAGAAAAATTGAGTAAGTTTTTGTCTATGCTCTTCAATCTTTCAATGATAAATCCTTGAGTATGCGAAATTAGTTGAACATGACACATGTTTTGAGTTGTATAATCTTGATTATGTTATCACTTTTGCTCTTGAGTGTATAATTATAACATAAAATATTCTCATGATTGATGAAATTGATTTTATATCTTCTTATAATATGTTTATATTTTAATTTTTAGAACTTGTGCTTAAACATGATTTTGTATATGATTGTTAGATATTGATGATATCATTCTTTATAAAATTGTTGTGGGGCTTTTGAGCTTAATGTCATACTTCTTTCTCCAAATATATTTAAGCATTAATTTTATAAGTAATATAATAAACATGAATCCTTGAAATATATTTCACATGCTTGTTGTGTTTGATTTTTGTGCTTAATTTTTTTATATTTATGCACAAACTTATGTGGAGCACACAAAACTTAATGATTTTGAGTTTCTAAATTTTGCTTTGAAAACATTTATGCAAAAGTCAAGCTTTTAAATGTAAAATTCTGTTTTAGCAAGTTTTTAAGTGCAAAATAAATTTGAATATCATATGTTCAATGATTTAAACTTGCTCAAATAAAGAAACTTGATAACTTGCCATGGTTTTAATTTTTGAAGTATTAAACACAAGTTTTCAAAGAATTTTAGAACTTAAAAAATCAAATCTTGCTTCTTAGCATATATATGTATAAAAACCATTTAGACAATTTAAAATTGTGATATAAAACTTTTTTAAATGATTTAAAGAGCTTGATATACATTTTTAACAAATTTGCCCTTTGCAATAGTCTTTTCAAGGAAATATGGGATTTTATAAGTTGACTTTTTTTTATTTCCTTATTTTCAAGGCCAAATGATGACTTGAATAATTTTGTATTATCATTTCAAATTTGTTGGAATAGTTCAAGATAGTTAAAAATGAGATTGACTAGTATTCAGATTTTTTAAGGTTTTTTTCAAGTAAAATCAAAATATTGAATATATTAAGCTTTAAATGGTTTATCCTATTTAGTTTGGCATAAACAAATTTGCTTAAATGAGTTTGGTGCTACAAATATGATTTTTATGGAGTTCATGCCTTTTAAATATTATGTGGTACTACTTGACTAGTTTGAGCCTTAAAGTACTTATTTGTGAAATTTGCTCATATGAAAATGTTTTTGTGACTTGGACAAATCTGTTGAATGTTGAAATATGCTTACATACTTGTCTTATCAACAATTGAATGAAAATGAGTATATTTGATCTTTCATGTGTGCTTTAAGCATTATTCATTGCATAAATGGGGTTTGGACCTTTTAAATTTTGAAATATATGCATTTGTTGAATATTTGGGATTTTATCATGTCTATTTGAACACTCCAAACTTGTTTGAATTGGTTTTAATGAATAAACTTTGTCCAAATCATTTAGAACAATCAATTTCTATAAAAAAGATATAGCTTTTGAATATTTTGATACCTCGCATCAATTAGTTGATATTTTCACCAAGTCTCTTGATAGAGATAGATTTTGCATAATCAGAGGTGAGCTTTGCTTAATGAATTCACCTTGAATGTTTTGATTGCCTATATATTGCTTACTTTGTTGCTTTGATGATTTGAGCAAGTTTCATGGCTATTGAATATGTTTATCAGCTTGCCTCAATGTTCTTTGAAAGATTTGTTTTATATCTACCTTGCAATTGGCAATTTGTACTTATATGAAAATCATTTTCTAGGAATTGCTATAATTTTTATCAATTTATATTGTAGGCACCCCATTTGGTCCGTGGCTAAATCGATTAGACCTAAATCTGAACTGGCCCAAATCAATCCCAGCCTAATTTTCCATTTTATATTTCTTTTTTTTAATTTTATTGTTAGGTTTTTACATTTCATTATTTCATGATATTTATCATTATTTTATCTATTTGTATATACCTTATTATTTATTTATTTATTATGTAATTATTGGTTGTCTTTATGTAATCTTTATTTATCTTTATTACTATTTGTAAATTTATCTTTAAGTATTATCTAATTAGGTTTTTTTTTAAATGAAAAAAAAAAGATAACCAAAAAATCAAATGGCCAAAGGATTGATCAATGATGGAATTAAATCATGATTCCCAAGTGATAATTCCAAGAATTTTTTAGGAAATTAAATAAAAAAATTGTTGCAGATAAAGTTCAGTTTTAATCCAGGGATAGGATAGTTTTTTTGAAGAGTTTAATTTCAATTAGAACACTATTGGAGCTCAAATTTTTTCCACTATAAAAAGACAAAAAACAAATAGCAAAAACACAACAATCATCACACATAGCAATTAAGAATAGTATACAATAGTTGTAGAGGTGACAAAAAAAAAGAAAAATCTTTTTGGTAGTGAGGTTTAGGAAGAATTTATCCTTTGGAGTTTTTGTTTTTAAGAAGTTGAGGTTGTAAAAGCATTCAAGAAGCTCAAAAATTACAAATTGGTACTTTTGGAAATTTTTGCAAATTTATGGAAAAATTTTAAATTTTTGGCCAAACTTTGAATTTCTTGATGAATTTTCTAGCAATATGTGCACTTTTAGAAGACTTTTCAATTAGATCTCTAGAAACCTACAAGGATTTCCAAATTTTGACAAAACTTCATCATACTTTCAAAAATATTTGCAATTTCCAAGGATCGTAATTAGAATCTAAACAATCCAAAAAGAAGAAAGAGAAGCAAAGGAAAAATTAGAAAGAGAAAGTAAAAAAGGCATTGTGAAAAAAAAAAAAGATCTGGGCATTATATATTGCGCATTAAATGATGTTGTTTTGAAGGTTATAATTCCTCAAGATCCGCGCGTCGACCCAACCGAATGACCTGCTTCTCTTTTCTTTTATCCCAACCAAGTCGAGTAGGTACTTAAGCTTTTCCTTGAGTTGCTCTAACTGGTTTCCATGCTTGCAACCAAGCCACGATATAAGCCTAGCCAAGCTGACCCTTTTTTGGTATTTTCTTTTCATTTTTATTTATTTTTTTTAATTTTTTGGTTTGTTTATTTATTTATTCATTTATGTTATCATTTATTTATCTCTGAAATATTCTTGCTTGATTTAATTTTTAGGAAAAATTAGAAGAAATAATTATAAAACATAAAAAATATAAAATAAAACTTTAATAAAATAAAATAAAAATTTAAGAATTAATAATAATTATTCAATGATGAAATTCTTATAAATTACAAATGGCTAATTTCTAAGAAATTTTTAGGTGAGAAATTTTTCTAAATTTAATCCAAATAGAGGAAAACTTTAGATAAAGTTTCAATAATAATAATTGATATTTAATTTTAATTTTTTAAAAAATATACATAGGCAAATTTAATAAAATTTTTGGAAATGAATGATAATTATTCTAATGATAAGATTCTTAAAATTTTCAAATGATAAATTTTCTAAGAAATATTTAGATGAGACTAAATTTAATCCAAAGGATGGAATAATTTAGATGAAATTTCAATAAAAAAACTTTATTCTTTTCCAAACAAAAATTAAAAATATAGCTTAGAAACTTTTATGAAAATATTTAACAATAGTCCAATGAGGAAATCTAAAGAAAAATCATAAATGGTTGAATTTCTATGAGATTTCTAGGAAAGGGTTTTTCCTAAATTTAACCCAAATGATGGAATAATTTAAATGATACTTCAAAAATAATTATCATATTAGTTTCTTTTTAAAGAAACAAATGACAAATAACTAGGGTTTAATTTCTAAGAAAGATATTTCTAAATTTAATCAAAATGTTGGAAAATTTATAAATGAAACTTGTAAAATAAAAAGTAAATCTTGACTATGAAGTTCTTAGTAATCTTAAATAGATGATTATCTAATAGATTTTTAAGTGAGAAAATATTTCTAGTTGGGCCCAAATGGTGGGAAAATTAAATATATGTTTAATAATACAAAAATCTAACATAAAAATGCAAATAATTAAGTTTTTTCAATGACAAAGCATTTTTAAGAAAACAAATGAGATACTTGAATACTCTTGATATGAGGAAGTATTTTTAAGAATTCTGTCACATTGATGGACAAATCTTAAAAATTATTTTTAATATTTAAATATTAAAATTTAATAAAAGATCGTTAGAACCATAGACCTTTAAACTAATTTAAAATAAAATGGTATTATACTTTAGATAGGCATGTGGGGGTGCTATAATCTTTCCTATACATAAGTAAGCTCCCGAACCCTATTCTAAAATGTAAACCAGAACCTATTCTTTTAAGAACCTTTAGACAAGCTTATAATTTCTCTAAAATGATTATTCACCTAGGTGACTAATCACAACTTAATAAAAAATATTTGTAGCAACCCCTTAGGTTGTGTCTAGCTATAGGTCCATGTATCTATACGTTATTAAATTTATTATTGATACTACTAATGAATATTTCATTGTCAAAAATTTTTCTAAGTTTATGCTAGAAGAACTTGAAATGTGTATGAATGAGTTAGCAATCTTTTAAAGATTTCAAGTATAGGAAACAAAGCATGTTATCTTCATCAATCAAATCCAAGTACCTTAAAGACTTGCTCAAAATATTTGAAATGAAGAATTCTTGATAAGGATGGAGGTAAATGTACTAAAGTTGAATTTTATAGATTTATGGTTGGTTCATTATTTTATCTTATTACAAATAGGCCGCATATAATGTTTAGTACATGCTTTGATATACACTTACTTTGATATGTTATTGCACTAAAATTTTAGCATTTTATCATATCTTTTTATTACAATCTCTTGAATATTTTTTTTTTTTAGAAATTTGGCAAAAATACTTTTAAATGCTTAACTATTCAATATGTAGGCAAAAATATGAAAAAAAAAATTATATTTGGGGCTTTTGGATTCATTTTGAGAGTATTTTGGTGTAAAAAGTTATGAAACACCAAAACTAGTGTGCATGTGCTTCTATTGCCATTTATGGGAGATTTTCTCACCTTTTTCCTTAGAGATTTTCTTAGCTTACTTGAGCTTAATTGAATTTTATTTCAAGCTTTAATATTCATATTTTTCATGAGAAAATATTATTTTTTGCTTGCTAGTGCTTTGTCACCATAGCAATATTTTTACATGTGCTAGTTTGGTGACTAGTGCATTGGTGTGGCTTAAAGCCATTTTTGGAATTAAGAATTTTCTAGGTTTTTCCAAAATTTTTCATGCATAAATTTGCAGCTAAATGTTTTGTATTTGGTTGAAATTTGAAGGACAAAGTAATTACAAGTTGGCACCAAAAATAGGAAGCAAGGATTCAATGTATGCCATTTGATAAACTTGATGAATTATCAAAGATTGCAACACCATTTTGAACATTCAAAGAAGGATCAAATGTAGCTACTTAGATGGCAATTTGAAGGCTTCTCATTGGACATAATATTAATTTTTTGAAACTTACTAAATTAAAAGAAAAAACCTTAAAATAAAGTGAAGCAATAAGAAGTAAAAGAAAAACAACTAAGGATGCAAATTAGTTGAGTTGGAAGGATCTAGAAGATGCAGTAGTTGAGCTGGCATTTCTAGCATTTTGATTGGTTGAACCACCTTACATTTGCCTATAAATAGGAAAGATTAGTTGGCCATTGAGGGAACTTTAGAGACTTTTACCCTTTTTTCTAATTTTTTTTTGTATTTTACTTTCTTTTACATGCACTTTAAGAATCTTTTGATAAAAGTTCATGTTTTTTAAGTTTTCAAGTTCAATTTGTTACAATTTCTCTTATTTCTCAAATCTATTTGGCTAATCACATTTCTAACCTAGTTGTAAGTTTTCCATTGGAATGTCGTCAATTCTTGTCAGTTTCAATCCAAGCTTTTTTCTATGATTGATTCATCATTTTACAAATTTGGCCAAAAAATCACAGTCAATTTTGTTTTACAAATTTCCAAAAAATTCTTCAAAATTTTGGTTAGATCTAGAAGTGGAGTGAAAGTTAGAGTGAATGATAGCACATCAAGTCTTTTCTTTCCCAACTAGGCATTTGGTTGCTTCTTTTCTCACTTTGAACCCTTTCATTCATCAGTTTACTTGCTTAATTTCATTTGATTGCCATTAAATTGAAGTATTTCAATTATGTTTGGTTAGATTTCATTGCAACTCCTCTACTTTTGTTGTTCTTGCATTCAGTTTGTGATCTCCTACAATGAGTTAAGTTTTTTATTGTGTTCATGTGATTTATTTGTTGATTTAGGTAGTAAACTTGTAGATCTATATTATCTTAGTTTAGTTTAAGTTCATCCAACTTGTAGAACTATAGATCTAATTTTTCTTTTTAGGATTAAATAGTTTCCATGTTTAATTTTCATATTCGATTTTCATTGTTCTTGCTAGATTTGCAATCTTCAAATGCCTTTTGATTTTGTTTAGATCTTAGTTCCCTTAATTAGCAATTTATAAGTTGTTTGTATCATTTTCTATTAAGGTTCTAGATCTTTCTCTGGTTAAAATTAATAGGTAGTTAGTAGTTAGTTTATTTTAGTTACATTTTAGTTAATTTTGGTTAAAAGTTGTTAGTTGGTGTTTGATTGTTAATTCAGCTTTTTAATTTCAATATCTTAGAGTAGAATCATATTCAAAATATGTTAGATTCAATTCAAATTACTTTAGCTACTATTTTAGTTAATTTTTCTTGTTTACATGTTATAGATTTACTTTTTGTTAGAAATATGTACTGCTTATGGTTTATTCACTTTTTCTTGTTAGCATAGGCTTGTACCTGTGGGACGTTATTTTGAACTTTAGTCACTATTATTATTTGAATGATCTGTGTGCTTGTAGAAATTTTGTGAATCAAGTTTTTTGCATTATTGCTAGGGATTAAAAATGAAAAGTCTTAAGCTAATATCGTGCTTTACCATGCTCGTCTATATATTAATTCACCTTTAGTGTGTTTGTTTGTTTAAGGTGTATAGAAGCTAACTATCTTTCGTTGTCTCATTTTATTAGTTGTTTGTACTTAGAATAGTTACTTAGTTTACATAGCTTTAGCTTAGCTTAGACTAGAATACATGCATAATTCTCTAGTTTTTATGGCTTTGGTATAGATAGGTTAGTGTAGATAGTTTTAGTATATATAGCTATTATGTTCTTGTTGAGGCTTTATTTGTCTTTTTATGTGGGAATCTAGTCCTTTTGACGTTAAAGAACACCATGAGGACCATGCTAGACCTTATTCTTCTAATGACTATTTAGTATAATAGCCAAGTGATGAAAACAAATCCAAAAGAAAGTCGGCACTTAAAATTTTATCCGAAAAATTAGACTATTCAAAAAATCAAATTTAGGCCTTTAAAGCTAAGAGTGATCCTAAGCCTAATCTAGTCCATAACTTTCCAAGATAATATGAAAATGATAAAGTACATGGTGGAAATTACCATAATGATAGGTGTACCATTGACCAATAATTGCAATCTTACTCAAATACCTACACTACTCAAGGTTGCAAGGGTTATCCTAAGAACACGTGGCATACTAGTTCAGGGCATTTCTTTAGTTGACTATATAAGTACATGTCGACTTATCCTACTAAGCATTCATTAAAACAATACTCTCAATCACCCAAATATTCTCCATCATCACCATAAATACCTTAAGTTCCACATTGTGTTCCAACACAACAATATTTTTATTCATCACAACACTAGTCATTTTCACATCACTTCTCATTCAAACAATATTCACCACCAACTCCTCTCCTATAAGAAAATAAACCATCCATTAAGGAGACATTCACTAAATTACTTCAAACTCATGCAAACCAAGAGGCATTCAATAAAAATTTTGGATCATTTTAGTCAAAATGAACATACCATAAATACTTACCCTCAAGATCCTATGCCTAGTACTATAGAGTCAAAACATAGTTGGCTAGAAAAAAAAGAGTGCACATTAAGGGATCATTATAGGAAGGGATATTTGATATTGTTTGATGATGATCAGCCCATTGTGTTGAAGACACCACATTTTGTAAAAGTTGTGGGATAAGGATAGGAAAGAGGTTCAGGAGAAGCATATGACTAGGGAAGTTGATAATAGTGGATCACTTAAAATAGTTATGAAAGAGAAGAACATTCAAGAAAAAGTTAAGCCTAATATTCCACTCAAGCCATTTTTTGAATTCTTTGAAGATCAATTACCTGATTTTTTTTATATGAATGAAGTGGATAAATGTGTTGATAAGGTAAGCTTACTAGAAAGATCATTTAAGCTCATAAACACATTTTTTCTTGAATTAAGTATCTAGCTTAAAGATAAGAAAAAACTTATTAGCAAGGAACTTGCTTTCTAATAGCTTCTCCATTCCATGATCTTATACCCGAAGCTATAAACACTTCATTCTTAGAGTTTTCTCAAGATATATCATCTATATAAGAAAAAGTAAATGATATGAATTTTGGAAAAGATGGTTCTATTCCTTACATTAATCTACAATGTGGTCTTAGAAATGGTCTTGATCAATAAAACAATGAACCTCATAGTATTTTCATTATTTTTAAAAAATCCATTATATGATTAGTTAAAAATACATGTGTTTGAAGACCCACTTTTCAAAGATAGTGATGAGGGTGTTTGTTTTCATCATTAGACACAACCCTTATAGAGCTTACACCTATACCATTCATGGAAAAAATGTTTCATTTCAAAACTAAAACCCATATTTTCTATGGTGGTACCTAATTCATTGGCACTGAAACTAACAACCATATCTATTTGGTTAGATTGCAATATGTTTAGAACATTCATAAGGGTCGGATATAAATCTACCATAGTGCACCATATTCACCTAGAGCTTATCATTATGTATTAAATGCAAAGGATAAGAATAAAGTGGATAGATGCTATTAGAAAATGTATGATTTTCTAACACCAATGAAACTCAAGCTTTTGACTTTAAATAAACACTTCTTGGGAGGCAACCCAAGTTTTACTTTTCATGTTGTTTCTTTTTGTTCATTTTTGTGTATGTTGATGTTTTCATTTGCTTATTTTGTTATGTTGCTTATGTTTTCCTTATACATATTGATGTTGTTTATTTGTATGTTGAATAAGAGTTTTAAAGAGGAAGCACATGTTTTAGCTACATTTGTAATTCACATTTGGTTACCATGATTCCATGATGATAGACAAACTTCCTTGTTTCTCTTTTGCACTTTTTATTTTTTTATGCTGACACATTAAGAACAATGTGTGTTTTAAGTTTGGGAGTATGAGAAAATTGTTCAAAATTTTTGTAAAATTTTTTAATTTTCTTTGAGTTTGGCTTGAAATTGAGTTTGAATTGTTGTAGCTTGAATCATTAGTATGCTTTCTTTAATTAATTGTTCATGAAGCCAATGATAGATAGAGATTGAGAATGAATATAACTTTAAGAAAAGATCACATATTGTGTAAAATATGAGCTGATGCTTAGATTTTATGACTTCTTGAGTATGAGTTTTCATTTGTGATTTAATATTTTGATCATTTAATTACATTTTTTATCTAGTGATTGATTAAGTGAGCATGAGATTTTTTTTATTGGTCTTTGAGTTGTGTTTTATGTTCTATAATTTGTTTTTATTATCTCTCGAGGTGAAATATTAGAAGACACATGATTAGGGAAATGATATAGGCCATCCTTGGATCATTTGAGCATTTTTCAAGTTAACTTTGATGTAATTCTTCCATAGTCACCTTATTTAAGCTTAATGATACTTTTCTTTGTTATGAAACCACATTACAAATCCAAGCCTTTTTCTTATATTTCCTATTTTTTTTGTCTTTTACCCTATGTGATTAGGACAATTATGCATCATTTTTTAGCCATGCATCATTAAAGAGGAAGGGTAGAGCTAAGAAAAATAATGGAAAAACAAAAAGAAAAACTAAAAAGAAAGAAAAAAGAAAAAATAAGCTAGCTTGTAAAAAGAAGAAAAGAAAAAAAAAGCAATAAAGTAGTGAAATAGCAAAGAAAGAAAGAAAAGAAAGAAACAATGAGCAAAAAGAAAAGTTTGGGGATGATTCTTTAGACAAGCTTTAACTTCTTTTCTTTGAAAACTCAACATTGAATGATGCTATGAAAGTAATGCATAGTTAGGTACTTAAGCTTAAAATGTCTTTTATCATACCTTGACTCTAGCTTTACATTACAAGCTTATAAAATCCTAAATGATCATTAGTCATGTGTTTGTCTACATTAGTGGAAAGAGAAGTGATAGGCAAATATATGAAATGTGATCACACTTTGTTGATATTTGTGTTGGAATTTTCATGTTTTACATAATATCATTAGATTTCACACAAGGATTTGAAAGATGTATTGTTTGCATTTGGAACCATAGTTAGGAATAAACTAGACTTAGGTCAATTTTTGTAAAATAGCACATTTTTATGATTTGTTTGAGTTATATCCATTAACAAATACATGAGATATTCACATTGAATGAACCATTGAAAGTTAGTGATGATTCTAGATCAATCTTATTTTGTTTAAAGATAAGTAAAAACTTAAATTTGAGGGTTTGATTTTGCTAAACTTTTAGCATTTTATCATATCTTTTTAGTGTAATTTCTCTTGAATATTTACTTGTTTCTTGATAAATTTGTAAAAATACTCCTAAATGCATAAAATATTTAATATTGAGTAAACATATGGAAAAAAGAAAAAGAGGAAATTTAGAGCTTTTAAACTCATTTTTAGGGTATTTTGATGCAAAAAGCTATGAAAGGTCAAAACTAGTGTGCATGTGCTTCTATTGCCATTTATGGGAGATTTTCTCACCTTTTTTCTCTATGATTTTGTTAGCTTACTTGAGTTAATTGAACTTTATTTCAAGCTTTAATCTTCATATTTTTTGTGAGAAAATATTATTTTTAGCTCACTAGTGCTTTGTCATCTTGGTAGTATTTTTGCATGGGCTAGTTTGGTGACTAATGCATTAGTGTGGTTTGAAGCTATTTTGGAATTAAGAATTTTCTAGATTTTTCCAAAATTTTTCATGCAAAAATTTGCAACTAAATGGTCTATATTTGGTTAAAATTTAAAGGAGGAAGTAGTTACAAGTTGACGTAAAAAATTGGAAGCAAAGATTCAATGTAAGCCATTTGATGCACTTGATGAATGATCAAAGATTATGGCACCATTTTGAGGATTAAAAGAGGGATTAAATGCACTTATTTGACAATTTGAAAGCTTCTCATTAGACATAATGTTGACTTTTTGAAACTTGCTAGAAGGGAATAAAGCTTAAAGTGAAGTGAAGCAAGAAAAAGCAAAAAAGGAAGCTAAATATGCAAATTAGTTGAGTTAGTAAGATCTAGAAGATGTGGTAGCAAAGCTGGCTTTTTCTTGCATTTTGATTGATTGAACCACATCACATTTGCCTATAAATAAGAGGGATTAGCTAACCATTGAGGGAATTTTAGACTTTTACCATTTTTTCTACATTTTTATTTTCTTTTAGAGGGTTATTTGAGAGAAAATTGCATTTATTTTCTAGTAAAATTTATTTTTTTCTTTTATTTTACATGTACTTTTAGAGTCTTTCAATAAAAGTTCATATTCTTTAAGTTTTCAAGTTCAATTTATTGTAATTTTTCTTGTTTCTCAAATCTATTTAGCAAATCACATTTCTAACCTAATTGTAGTTTTGAGTTATGTGGAATCTTGATTCGTTGTTTTACAAAATTTAAAAAAATCACAATCAAATTCATTCTAAAAATTTTCAAAAGATTCCTTAAAATTTTGATGAAATCTTTACGTGGAATGAAAGCTTGAATGCTTGATAGCACATAAAATCTCTTCTCTTCTAGTTGGACATTTGATTGCTTCTTTTTTCACTTTGTACTTTTTAATAATTCAGTTTACTTGTTTAATTTCATTTGAGTGTTGACACCTAATTTTATTAGAATTAATTAAAACATATCACAATTTTTATGCTTGATTTGGATCAATTTAAACACTTTCGTTTGGGTTTTGTCTTGCCAGGGTTTGGTTGCATGAGTCTTATTACAAGGGCTTGGAAGCCCAGAGTTTCGACCATTCAAGCTTAATAGCCCATAGTCCAAACCTTAAAAGCCTAAAGCCCATTTAAAGGAAATATTTATTTTCCTTAATTAAAGAATTAACTAAAATTGAATAAAATAGAAAGCATGGACCATGTACGGCACCGGCTTCAGGGGCTGTTAACCTTCCAATTCAGTTGTCTACTCACCGAAACGCCCAGCCACTTTAACAGCCACCATTGAAGCCAAAATTAAACTACCATCAACCCTCCATCTTGCCCACAGCCCTCCATCTTATCCATAGATCTTTATTTGAAACTTAAAGCAAAAAACCTAAAAACTGAGCAAAAAAATCGACCAAGAAGAAGGCCAACTAGACAGCAACAAGACTCTGCTGAAAGCTCACCCCTACAACTGCCAAGCCAAGAACCTCCCACGTATCACTCATCACCTCCTCAGACCAATTTTTGGGTAGCAAATAGACTCTGCCAAAACCATAAAATCTCAACCCTCAAGCTTATTGCCCCTTCACCACCAAGCAACCAAAATACCCAAAAAGCCATCCACCACCAACCACCATCTCTCTCGTCGAAAAATCACCTTAAACAATCGACCCCCCTCCCCTGAATCGCCTAGACCACCATCAACCACATCATAAACCACCCAAAAAAATCCACCCAAAACCAGTCTAGCGACCCAAAAAAAAAAAGGAAAAATGCAAAAAATCAAACACATTCCTTTAGAGGAAGCAGTAATAATAAAAAAACATAAAAAATAACAAAAATGAAAGGGAGTTTCAGTTTGGGAGTTTTTCCATAAGGTTTAAGACTAGATTTTTGAAGTAGATGGAGCTTAGAAAAAGGGGAAGAAGATAGTATGAGGTAAAGGTGTTTGGAGCTGTAGAGATTAGCATTTTAGAGAGTGTTTAGCCGAAACTTCGAGGATAGATCTAATTCATTCAGGATTATTTTTTGCTAAACTAAGGTCAAAACAGTGACGAGGGGGTGGGGAAGGATTTTATTAGAAAATTTTGGCCTAGACCTGACATCAGCGATCGGCGGCTAGCGACAGATGGCGAAAGACAGCGGCCAGCGTGATGATCGAAATCTGGCTTAGCTTTAAAGGTTAGCCAAAATTCTTTAAACCTAAGATAGGTTTTGCGAGCCTATTTTTTTGGTTTTTTTTTTTATAGAGAAAGGTTTGAACTGAATTGAAGAAAATTGTTTGGGATATATGGGCTGAAAGAAATCTTACCTGACCCAGGTGTGGACCCAACTCGATCTAGGGTCCACACGCTCAAACTGACGCCCAACTGCTACAGGTCAGCCTTGGGTCGGTCCAACAGAGCACTATTAAATAAGTCAAACCACTCCAAACTGCCCGTCAACTGCTCTAAAATGCTAGCTAAACCGGTTAAACCTCCTGAACTGCCTTTAACTATTAGCAAATATTGATCAGCCTTTTTTTGGGTTTTTTATTTTTTTAATTATTTTTGTTCAGTTTTTTATGTGTTTATTTATCATTTTTAAATTTTAAATTTTTAAAATGAATATATATATATATATATACAAGTGTTAAAACTTTTTAAATAAAAAAATAAAAAATAAAAATTTTTTCGATAATGAATATTAAATAAATCCGAGTAATGATTTTTTAAAAATGTTTAGGTTAAGATATTGTTTTTAAATACTACTAAATATTAGAGTATTTAAAAAACTATTTAATACAAAGGATTTTCATTTAATTATTTTCTTTTTTAATTAAAATCTAGAAGGAGTTTTTTAGAAATAAAGTTGCATATAATAATGCATATTATTTCCTTTTTGAAAAATAAAAATAGGCTTCTAATGACGGGATTCTAAGAAAATTTGAGTAGTAATTCCTAAGAAATCTTAAATGAGAAAATTTTTTCTAATATTATAAATATACTGAAGTATTTTGAGAATTTTTCAATAACAAAGTTTCAATTTATTTTTCAAATAAAAATTAAACAATAATTTTTATTTAGAAAAGGAAAAATAAAAGGAAATTTTGTGAAGAACAAATTAAAAAAATCAAAATTGTGATAAATAAAAGGAGTCAAGCAAATTAATTTTAAATATCAAAATTAAAACCACTTCTATTAAGATTAAAATATAATATTTAACTAATTGGTATCATTTTTAAAATATGTATTGTGGAGATGCTAATCTTTCTCTATATGTTACCATACTTCTAAACCCAAATTGCTTTTGTAGATTTTTAAAAATTATATTTTTAATAAAGTTTTATTTAATTTTTAGAATATATTAAAAAAGATTAGTTTTAATAAGTGACCAATCGTACCTAACAAAAAAAGATTAGCTATGACAACTTAGCAACTCTTTTAGGGACAATGTTTTTTAGAGTCAAACCAAAATTAGTTATATATTATCCTTAATTTTGATTTAATAGACTTAATTGGTATTTAACTTTAATGTCCTTGATTCGGATTTTGTTTCTTTAAAAAAATAATAGTATTAATAAAAAAAAAAATTCACTTCCATTTCATTTTAACTATGTCATTTGTTCGTTATTTATTTTATGCTTCTATAATGTTTTTCTCAATAAATTATGGGACATTTAGGATAGAAATCACGATGTTATTTTCCCTCACACACACAATGGCACATTATATTTCAACATGAACTCTATCCCAGGCTTGGTCTCTTATAAGAGAAAGTAAAGTACATATTTCATGTGAGATAACAACCCTCACAATAGCAAGCGAAATACTTTCACTCAAATTGAATATTTTTCATTGCTAACCTATGATGTGTGAGAATCGGGATGCCTTGTTAGTCTAGTAAAGTGGACAGTAAGGAATAATTTAAAAATCTGTAAATGCAAGTCAATTGAAACCAAGCATAAAATAAAGTCATGAGGAGCCAACCTTAGGCGGAGCCATGTTGACCTTTTTTGTAAGAAATCACTCGAATTATGACATATCAAGAAACATATTTATATTTGACAATAGTTTTTCATGGATAACTAAAAAAATGGTTATGTATTATAACAAAAAAAAATTAAAGGAAAAAATTTGGAAGAAGAAAAAAGCCTTTTATCTCTTTTGTTTCAAAAATTAATGATCGCTCTTTTTATGATATTATTGTATTTAATTTTGTATCTTCCAAGTTTAAAAAAAAAAAAAATTTGCATTTTAAACAAAGTTGTAAAAAAAAGTTTTTTGTTCTTTCTTTATCCTTAAAAAAAATAGACTTCTTTTTTTTAATTCTTTTTATTAGATCTTTTCTCCAAAGTCAAAAAAAAAAAAAAAGAATGTTAGATTCCAAAATGGGTGGAAATATTTTTTTTCATTAGTCATTTTTGTCCAAAAAAAATAAAAAAGAAATATCTTTTGTTGTATTTATTTATTTTTTAAAGGAAAGAAAAGAAGTTTTGGGAGAAAAAAAGTGGTTGTCATATTAAAAAATGATAGGTGTATTTTTTTTTGTTATTAGTCATTTTTTTAGATCTTTCTCCTAAATAAAAAAGCAAAAAGCAAAAAAGAAGAAGCTACAATATTGGATTGCTTAAATAGTCAGTGAAAATTTGAGAAAAAGTGATTCATTGAAAGAAAAAGAAAAAAAAGAAGATTTTAAATTAGTAAGAATTTTTTTGGACCATGTATATATGAAAATTCATTATTTCGAGATTGTATTTTTGGATCATATATATATATATATATGGAAATTCATCTTGCATCACTTTGCACTCATCATCCATAAATCATTGTTGCCCTTGTACATAGCAACTTTTTAAAGAAAGTTTATATATGGAAAGGATTTCATAAATCAAAAAGATTTTAAGTTCTCAGCATTACCCTTTTTTGGAAAAAATAAAAAAAAAACTATTTTTATCATGGTACGAGTAAATAAATGACATAGGATCTTAATTTTGAAATTTATGATAATAAAGGTTCAAGGATAGCTTAACCATCAAAGATTTCAAACCAACTTGTCCACCACCCATACATTACTCACTCACAAGCTAAGGTTATGGAAGGAGAACAAACCAATAGGATAGATAAGATTAAGAAGGCATAGGAAGAAATAAAGAATAGTTGACTACAATGATGGCAATAATGATGAAAATGAGTAAAGGGAAAGAAGTAGCTAAGGAAGAAACCGTCTAAGAGAGACACCAATGGCTAGATGATCTTTCATATCCACCAAGTTTCACGCTAGATCAAGCCCATACTTTTCAAGTAGTACAATCGCAAGCTATGCCTTTCATTTAGAAAATGTCCATTCACCTTGCATGCCATGCCAGTAACACAAAGACATACTCAAATTTTGGAGCATATTGCTCTGGCTATAGAGATGAAGTCATCAATTTGATCCATGTCCCTAATTTGTATGATCTAAAGAAATAAGAAAAGTTAAAAATATGTGTGTTAGAAGTAAGAGAGGACCTAGAATCCTAATATAAGATGAATATAATGAAAAAAAGGTCACAGGTTATAAAAAAGATGAATATTTATGGATCAATAGATGCTATTGAATTATGTTAGTGCCTGATGTGGTAATTTCATCAAAGTTCAAAGCCCCAAAGTTTGAAAAGTACTACAAGAATAAATATCTAATGACCTATGTCATCATATATGAGCAAAATATGGTTGCCCATTCCTATAATGATAACTGTTAATCCATGTCTTTTAAGATAGCCTAATAGGATCTGTCGCTAAGTGGTGCGTTCAACTGGATAGAAGCCAAATTCATTCGTGGAAGGAGCTAGCCAAGACATTCATTGCACAATATAAATGTATCATAGATTTGGCCTTAGATCATCTATCATTACAAAGCATGAAGAAGAAAGCTATCAAAAGCTTTAAAGAATATGCTTAAAGGTGCAAAGACATAGCCATCCAAGTTCAGTTACCCCTTATAGAAAAAGAAAAAACCATCTTATTCATTACACTTTACGAGTATCATATTATGATAAGATGATTGGAAATGCCATAAAAAATTTTATGGACATGGTGATTTTTGAAGAAATAATAGAATGCAATCAAGAGTGGAAAGCTCAATGAAAGTGATACGAAGAAAGAAAAAGCATCTAAGAAAAATGAAGGAGATGTTCAAGTTATGACTTATGAAAGGCAATAAGTTAGGGGATTTCCTTTATATTACTTTCACCTAATATACCATCCTTACTACCTTGTCATAAAACATTGTCTCAGCAAATCTTTACCCATATTAATTAATCTCACAATTAAGATTTCAACCAAACCTTCACTAACCACCCATTCATGCATCTTTACCTCGATTTAACAACCTCTGAGCAATCAGAGAAGACCATGGAACAACCAAGATAGAACTCACATTGATTAAATTCTTATGTCTTATACTTAGTTATTTCCTTAGCTCATTAAGAACTACTTTATTGCACCAGTCCATATAGACCCATTGAAATCACTTTACCCTAAGTGGTATAATGCTAAGCCTAATGCGAGTGTCATTATAGGAATGTAGGTCATTTAAGAAAAAGTTGTCTTATTTTCAAACATAAGGTGCAAAGTTTAATCAAGGCTAACTTGTTGAACTTTGATAAAGAAGGTCAAGTTTAGTTTGCAATCTTCTACTTGATAACACTAGGGCATAATGATAGGGAAGGATGAAGTTGCTTACCTTTTTTTTGGATTTCTTTAAAAGTAATGTTATTGTTAAATGTTTATGCCTGCAAGCATCAAAAGACTTTTCTTCAACTTTAATTTTGTCTTTATCATTTCAATGAAATGGCAATGATGCCATTTCATTTCCTCTTTCATTTGAATAATTATTTTTGTGTATCTTTTCATATCTTTCATTTTACCAATTATCAAAACCTAAGTAATGAATGTTTGACAACAATGATAATAATTTGGTAGTCAATTTTGAAAACTCATTCCTATCAAATGAGATCAATGAAGCAAAAGGAGTTAATGTTGGCAAAAATAAAGTTGTTTCGTAAGGATATGATCATTCGGTAATGTCTATTAATAACCTTTTCTTTTATCAATTTATTTATGTTCTTCAAAAAATGTATTCATATTTGAGATGAGAAATGACCATGTTTCTTTATCTTTCATACATGAATAAAATTATCCATTTTTTTACTGTTTTAAGTCTATTATGATTCCTTTGAAAAAAAAAAACATCCAAGGTTTATTCTCCCATAGTGGGAAGGTAAATTTTGGAAGAAAAACCTGTTCACAAAAAAAGGTAAAGGTCACAAAAGATTTCAAGGGCAAAAAAAAAAAAAAAAACACATACACGCACAGAATAAAAAGAAATAAGCCTTTTGCGTTTGAATCCTCATTAAAAGGGAAAAATGATGAAAATTAAAAAAGTGAAAATGACAAAAATGGAAAAAAAAAAAAGAAAAAGGAAATGAAGAAATGCTTATGAAGAATAAGGTAAAATGCCAGGTATTTTACTTGGTGAGAAATGATCTTGTGCTTTACGACCCTTCAAACATGCATGTTTTAAACTTATTCTACCCATTTTTTGTATGTCTTTTCATCATAGATTGCATTACTTGCCTCAAAAGTTCATTTTGATCAAATGTGATTACTTGAATTGAAGAAATGTATGTTGAACTAAAGAGTGCTTGTCATGTCATTCAAAAATGATGAGATTATAATCATTTATAATGTTTAAAGATTGATTTGGAATTTCACGAAAGGTTTTGATGAATGGAAATAATAAAAAGTAAATTAAAAAAAAATAAAAAAAAAAACTCAAATTAAAAACCTGAACGATGATTTGGGTAGGAAAAATACTTGTGCTGAAAACAGAAAAGATAGTTAGGAATATGATAGATTAATAACATCTGAAGATCTTGCATAACTAGAGCAAGGTTTGATGGACTCAAAATGATTTAGAAAGTAAATGGAACTAGTTTTTTGAGAAAATTTCTAAAATGGAATTCAAAATTGTCTATGTGAACATCCATTATTTGGATATTGTTATCCTACCCAAACATTTGTCATAGGGAGTTATTTATGTTCACTTGCCTATTTGTTCTTTACTAGATTTATTTTATTCCTTTCAATAATGAATACCTCTTTTCTCTAATTTATCTTGGTCTTTACCACTTTTGCATCCCCCTAATGAATAAAAGAGGTGTATGATTGCATTACATTTGGCATGAATTGCAATGATGATAATATAAAAAATTCTTACATTATTTTGGAAAGCATTTTAGGATAAAAGGGGACACGAAATGAGAATAACGAAATAAGTCAAAGATGATATTGGTACCTAAGGCCTTTACATTAAACAAGAAACTTTCATAAGAACACCAATATTATGATGGTGAGGAATCGATCAATTTTAGAGTTGAGTGCTGAAAAATTGAAAATGAAAAAACACAAGATAGTAGAGAAAAAAAAAAGTCTTGAGGCCTTTTTTTACTACATATAAAGATATATGACATTGATTTTTATTGATACTTTAATTTAGGACATTCATTGCATGTAGAAAGGCTAAAAATGTCATTCTTCAATTAAAAAAAAAAACTTTAAAGAAGAACTTAAATTTTAACTCTTCAGATGAAGAAAACATTCCAATATGAGATTTTTGATATTCGAATGAAAAGTTTTTCAGGATGAGATAGTTAAACCTTGATTGAGGAAATTTTTGTGGAAAGATAAGAATTTGACACTTCAATCAGGAGAAATGTTCAAGATATGTTAAACATTGGTCAAAGAAAAATGTTAATTTTTAAAGTCATTAAACCTTTAATTAAAAGAGCTCTTTTTAAGATAAGATTTTGAAAAAATGACCTTTTACTTAAGAATTTTTAAATTTTTAAATCTTTGAAACCCTTGTGTGAATCTTAGAAATCATTTTCCAAATCTTTGAATCTTTTATGAATATTTGAAACCCTTTTACGAATCTTTGAACTTTTTAATCTTTTGCGCATCTTTGAAACCTTTTTACAAATCTTTGAACTTCTATAAACCCTTGAAAATCATTTACAAATCTTTGAAATCAATTGTGAGCTCTTGCAAACCATTGATGTGAATCTTACACCATCAATGTGAATTTCTAAATCTTCAATTTAAATCTCAAACTCTCAATGTGAATCTTGAACATTTGATGTTAATCTAGAAATCTTTGACATGAATCTCAAAATCTTTAATATGAAACTTGAAAGCTCGATGTGAATCTCAAACCTTCAAATGTGAATATTTGATTTTTAGATGTAAATTTCTTAAAATTTTCAAATGAATTTTAACATTCGAATCTTTTCAAATGTGAATCTTTGACTTTTAAGTTACAAATCTCTTCAAATGTGAATCTTTGACTTTTAAGTTACGAATCTCTTCAAATGTGAATCTTTGAGATATGAATCTCTTCAAATGTGAATTTTTTACTTTTAAGTTATGAATATTTTCAAATGAGAATCTTTGATTTTTTAGATGTGAATCTCTAAAATTTTAGAAGTGAATCTCTTTAAATGATAATCTTTGATTTTTAGATGAGAATATCTAATGCGAATCTTTGATTTTTAGATGTGAATATTTGAATTTTTCAAATAAGAATCTTTAATTTTTAATGTGAATCTTTGATTTTTAGGTGTGAATTTCTAAATTTTTCAAATGAGAATATTTGATTTTTGAATCTCTTGAAATGTCAACCTTTAATTGTTAGATGTGAATCTTTGAACTTTTCCAATAAGAATCTTTGACTTTTATATGTGAATCTTTGGACCTTTGAAATATGAATATTTGATTTTTAGGTGTGAATTTTTGAATTTTTCAAATGAGAATATTTGATTTTCATATGTGAATCTCTAAAATTTTAATATGCAAATTTCTTTAACTGAGAATCTATGATTTTTAGATAAGAATCTCTAAACTCTTTAAATGTGAATTTTTTATTTTTTTTTATGTGAATCTTTGTATTTTTCAAATGAGAATAATTGACTTTTGGATCTATTGAAATCTAAACCTTTGATTTTTAGATGTGAATCTCTTCAAATGAGAATTTTTTATTTTAGATGAGAATCTTTGAGTTTTTGTTTTGTATTTTTGCCTTTATATTTTTGAAAATGAGAATGTGCATAATTATTTGTATTTGTATTTGAGACTAAGGACCTTTATGTGGGCATTTGTATCATGAAAAGGACAATTGCATTTGCATTGTTGGTAATAATTTTACAAAATATTTGCATTTGCATAAGGACATTTGCATTTGCACCGTCATTTTTAGAATATACATTTTAATGCTATTTTTCAATTTTGCAAACATTGAAGAAAAAAGAGGGGAAAAAAGTCTATCAAAAAATAAAAAGGAAAATAGCCTACTAAAAAAGAGGAAAAAAGAAAAAATCTAAAAAAAAAAAAGAGAATAAGAATATCTAAATAGTAGAAGAAGACTTCTAAGAAAGAAAAAAGGTGAAGAATTTCCAAGATTTTCAATGAGAATTTAAGCCCATAGCACTAGTTGAGAATTTGAGCCAATGGCATCATTTAGAATTGTCAAGCCCAATCTAACTGGCACAAAGTTTTAAACCCAGTTAAGCTGGCCTAAAATGAGAGTTTTAAGTCTAATCTAGTTGGCACATATGGATGTCAAGCTCAGTTAAGTTGGTACAATATGAGATTTTTAAAGTTTCAAAATCTCTTATTAGAGCAATCTTTTCAGATGAGACTTTTAAAGTTTCAAAACCTTTGGTTATAGGAAATCTTTCAATTTTTAAATACCTTTGGTTGGAGGAGCTTTTTTAATTTTTAAAGTTTTACTACCCCTAATTAGAGGAGTTTTTTCAATCTTTTAAAGTTTCTTTACCTCTAGTTGGAAGAGCTTTTTCAAAAAAAAAAAAAAAAAAAAAGAGATTTGTATGACCTTTGGATTGAATTCTCATCAATGAAAAATGATTTTTCCAAATTTAAAGTTGTCAAACTTCTGGTTAGATGAGTTTTTTCAAAAGAAAAAACCAAGAAAAGAAAAAGTAGAAAACAAAACATAAAAAATGAAGGAAAAAATAAAAAAAAAAAAGGAAAAGGGAAAAATGAAAAACAATTAGCTGCCAAATTGGACAAAATTGTTGTCTATGTTTTTGTCTTTTTTTTTTAATTTTTAGCAATATGCAAAGAAAGGTAGTTATAGACACCTAATTAAATTAATATTAATTAATTATCTATTTAAATATTAAAATTAAATATGTAAAGGTAAATTTGGAATTAAATAAATGTGTAAAGATAAAATTGGAATTAAGTAAATATATAAGGACAAAATTATCCATAAATATTATTCTCAATTCTTGATGGATAATTTTGTGTGTAATGGATAAAGAATTGCACTTCTTAAGGGAGAGTAAAGAATTGCTATTTTTTGTTTATAGGGATTGATATTCCATGGAATAGTTATTCTTTGCCAAAAAAAATTGAACCAAAGAATGGAATAGAAGGGCCATAGGGAAAATGGGGGAAACGAAATTGTAACTCCCCCAACCATACATGTTGTAAGTTAAATTTAAGATTTTCAAACTTATTTACATAGTAATTTTTCTTTCACATTATTTTTGAATCAATTCTTGAAAAATTACTAGGTATTATTAGACCTCAATTATTTTCAACAATTCATACTCTTAAATGATTATTATTAGTAAAAATATGTTTGAGGAAAATTAACTCTTTTTCCTTGGTTAAAAATGTCAAAATATAGAAATTTGAAAAAAAATGGATCTATCCTATGTTTCTATAATGTTCTTTAGTTGTTTTCCAAGCAAAAGGATCGATCTCGACCCTAGCATAGATCTCAATCCCAAGATCAATCTTCTCATGTTAAAATGTTCTTATCCTACTTTTTAAGCTCTAAGATTGACCTCTTCATTTTCAATGGCTATATTTTTAAATTTTTAGGCATTTGCGCAAGAAGTTTGAATAAAGACAAATTTTGAAAGAAATAATAGATTTTTCTCAATTTCAATAACTTAAAATGGCCAGAGATGATCTTCCATTATAAAAAGAAGCCTACAACATATTCTAAATAAGAGAATGACAAAACCAAGAGCTTTAAATCAAGAGCTTTAGACTTCATAATGCTTTAATTACATATTTTTTTGTAATCCTTGTATTCAATCTTCATTTGTCTCTTCATCTTTATACTTAACCTTAGCAAACACTTACCTATTAAAGGTTTTTACTAGTTTGCAAAAGCTTTTGTATTCAAAAGGGATTTAGTGAGTCGGAGGTAGGGTATCCTCTTGAGAGCTAATTTTTGCTTATCGTATAGCCTACAAGTGTATAGATTAAGTAATAATAATATATGTATTCAAATATCATCTCCCAAGGGATTATAGATTGTATATGTTAGGTGGTTCACAATTATGAAAGGCAAGATTTTAGATTCCTATCTCTAAACAGATGAAAACTTAGGTTTGATTTCAAAAGTAAAGAAAAGAAAGATTAAAAGCAAGTGTAGGCTTGAATCTCCCTTAACCAACTGTCATTTAGTAAATAGAAGAATATAGCCAAATACTAGATATAGAAGAACAAAAGTTGAAAACTTGAAAACAAGAAAAATGAAGATTGTCAATTGCTTGGAGTCATCTTGAAATAATGATTGCATGAAAAGAAAACTTGTAGATCAACCAAAAGAAACCATAGTCGAAACTTGTAAGAAAAGAATGCTTGAATCAAACTTAAAAGTAAAATTAAGCTTTACCAAAATAGAGATTGTAAAGACAAAAATTGAAACTATAACAATGAAAGAAAAGATATTGGAAAAATACTTCTTTGAATTGAAAAAGAATTTTAAAGAACAAAACTTTGTTATTGACAAATCTATCACCTAAGCTAATAACTAAACTAAAGAAATAAAAGAACTAAAACCTAAAAACTACAAGAGAGAAGAGAAATGAGGAATGTGATGACAGAATGGGGTGATTAGCCTCCCTATTTATAGAGTGGGATTTGGCCAAGGGGATAGGATTTACAAGATGTGTTTTCAAATTCAAACTCTAGGTGTAAGGATTATCTTCATCTTCTAAAGTGGCATGACCGAATAAAACTTTTTTTGCTTGAGTGTGCTTAGCCGAATGGGTCTTAAGGGTGTAATCTTGGCCCTTGATCAATGCTTGATTAAATATTGATAAATCTCTTTTCTTGGATTCGATTAAGGCTTGGGATTTCAAGAATAATTTGATTTTTCTTTAATTATCTTGCAAATTCCTTCCTTTATCAAAACTATTCATTGGATGAGCTAAAAAGTCCATCATGAGCACAAACACCCTTGGCCGAATATATCTATTTTCCATTTTGGTGAAAATTGCATGAAGTCCTTGAATGGAGTCTTGGCCGAATGAAAGAGATAAGAATCCTTGTATATGCTTAACTCAATCAAAAATAGTTTTTCTTGGATAAAAGCACCAATCATAGATGGATCATGGCAATTTAACTCAATCATAATAACTCTACACGAAAGACTTCCAAGTGAGCTAGCCAAATACATGTAGAGTTATTATGCAACCAAAAGTCCTTCATGGCTAAGCAAAGGAATCACATTTGAATCAAGTCTCTTTTGGCCAAATATGAGGGAGAGTTTATATGCAAATAAAACCCTATCTTGGCCACATATATGGATCAATGTAGTTTGGTTATGAGCTTCCAAGATTGGGTCAAAAATGCTCATCGCATGCTTGTATACATGGCTTGCATGAAAATGAAGCCTATGAACTTGAAACCTTAAAATCATGAAAGCAATATAAAAAGTACCAAAAATCATCCAAAATTTAAAATTTAGCATCATTTTTAGTATTTAAAAACACTATATAATTTGGTGTTATCATAAGTTTCATAAAGATTAGGTAAAATCCTACAAATGAGTAGACGTTGCTATCTTGACCTTGATATGTTAGATCTTGTAATTTATGTAGAAACATTTTCACTAATGAATTTGAAGATTGGTTAGGAAAGCTATGGGGGAAAACATAAGTGCCTTTGGAGAATAATTGAACATCTATAAATTCTTGTGTTTGATTCTTTTACTCTTACCCTTTAATATTTCATTGTTGTTTATTTGTGCTTTAATTTAATATACCTTTTATATTTTGAATTTTCTATTTACATTTATTTAAAAATATATTTTTGGGAAAGAATTTAGAGACAATTCAACTCACCCTCTCTTAGATTTTTATCTACACTTGAGCTAACACAAAATATTATTTATATGATTTGAAAATATTGTTAGGCAATCTTGTATTCATAGACTTATTTCTACAAGCCATATTCTCAAAACCAAATTCTTAAATAACAAAGAGGAACAAAATATCACAAAATTATAAAGTTTTATTAGTCTCTTATAACATACTATATATGACCACACTTAATGACTATGGTATAGGTCAGAATAATAACAAAAATCACAAATTTTCCTTTAGTGTAATAGGACAAAAAATATATAAGAAACAGCCAGATGGTTACACTAAACTAAGCAAAAAAAATCACAAATTTTTCTTTAGTGTAACGGGATAGAAGTATATAAGAAGCAATCTAATAATTGCACTAAACAATCACAATTAACCTTTTAGGTATTGTTTGGTATAAAGTGATCACTCCAAAAATCATGTTAATCTGGGCATGGTGATTACATCACTGTGTTTGATAAGCACTTGGTGATCTTACATGGTGGTGATTTGAATTATTGATAGTGATCAGATCACTACTTAGGAGGGTAATCTAATTCCCATACAAAAGGGTGGGAACTTTTATTACCAATGTGAAGTGATGTATAAAATTAATAATAGTTAATATTATTCATTTAATATGTGAATTAGAATTTTGCTTTTTTTTTAAATTGTAATTATTTTATATTATAATTTTTTATATTTTCAAATTAATATTCAGTGTAACAAGTTCAAAAATAATTTTCTTCATTTTAAAATTTTTTTATATATAATTTAATTTTTTGTTTTTCTTTTACTATGAATTTAATAGATTTCTTTTATTTTCCAATTTAAATATTCTTTACATAATTTATATTATAAAAATTAATTTAGCTATCACTAAATATATTTATTAATTTAATAATTAATTATATTTTATTATAGAATAAATAGAATATTACTAACATTTGATAAATTATTATCTTTAAACAATATTAAAATTATTAATTTGTATAACTATTACAATATGCATGGTTAATTTCATACTTTCAAACAAAATAATGTTTAATTTTTAATAATGCCAAATACAATAATCTTTAATTCCTAAGAATTAATTATTGTTAACTAAACAAAGTGATTTCAAAGTGATAAAATCACCTTGGTAATAAGATCATCTCAGTGATTACATTACCATGGTGATCTTACAAAAGATACCAAACATTACCTTAGTGCAATGAGACAAAACAAAAACCATTATTCTCAAAATGTGGCACGGTTTGAAATCGGATTTTAAATCATAAAGTACATGTCAACATGGCCAACATTTAATCCCCATTAGCAAGGTCAAACCCAATCATTCAAAATAGTATTCATATATTTTCTCCAAACTTATTTCATACAAAAAAAAAATCATATCTCGATCCAAAGTAAATTCTATTTTCAAAAAATGTATATACAATTGTGTTATTACAAAACCATATTAAAAAATCTAAACAATAACAAAATCATATTGTAAATTCATAACAAAGATACCATATATATACATTTTGCATGCTCAACCCGATTTGCAAACTAAAAGGATAAAATAATAGACAATATATATAATTTAAACATACTAAGGCTGATTTTTAGAGAATGAAAAATCGAAATGATATCAAGTCACTTATCTGAACTCACAAAAATTGAAATCAAGAAATAAAGCATTGAAAACCTCTCGAAGCCTATTATCCACAATACTTGAAATCAAAAATCAAAATTTATAAATTATCAAACAATGACATGACTTTCTAGTTGGCATTCTAGGGCATATAAGGTGTGGCTAGACCTGGCAATTCATGTTTGACACGTATAATGACATGGATTATTATAACATGAACACAACACAAATTATAAAATGTGTTTAAATCTTAACTACGAATACAACACGTTTATTATATGTGTTACATGTGACACTACACAATTAACACATGTATAATTAATTCATTTAAACAAGACACATAAATATGAATAACATAGATGTACACGAATAGACATGACTAACATAAGACTTATATGAATATATACAAAACCACGGCTAAAATAATAAATAAGTATAAACTATCCATCATTTACAATTTAATAAACTTGACATATTAATAATATAAAAATATACTTGCATATTAAAAAGAATAAAAAATTTTGATACCCATTTAATATATATATATATATATATATTTTAATTTTAATATATTGCATAACTATATTAGTTTTTAGTATCAAATTCAAAAATATTGAACCGCTAAAGATTAAAGAATAAAATAATGATGTATAGGACTAGTATTAAAAAATAATTTTATAATAATTTTTATATGGTATTGAATAGATAATTAAGTATCATAATTAAAGATTCAAAACTAAAATAATCTTTATATATTTAAATTCAATTAAAATAAATATAAGAAATGTATTAAATATGTTAAACATGTTAAAAGTATAGTCGTATGACAAGATTAAATTAAATGTAATTTTCGTGTTGTGTCGTGTCATGTATTAAATAAGAATCCCTATGACACATTTTATCTAAACATGTTTTTTGTGTCTTACAAGCATTTAAATATATCAACACGTACAAGACATGAATTATGTCTTGTCGAAATTCATGTTGAGATGAATAAACACAAAACATGTTTTTTTAAAATACATATATGGTTTTTCCCGTATCGTGCTAGAAATTATCAAGTCTAAGAGTGGCAACATTTTTTATTAGTTGAAACTAATTTTAAAATATTTTTCCAAATCAAAATGATTTTCCTTTGCAAAAAAATTAAAATTATCCATGTACAATTTTTCTCAAAGAACATTTATCTTGTAAATTAATAAACTTAAAAACTATATTCACAAAATATATTAATTAATGCGAAAATTGAATAAAATTCCATAATAAAATTTTTTGAAATTATAATATGATATATCCAATGTTGAGCAAAATGGAGTCTTCCACTCATTAAAACTTGCTTTTCTTTATTTTAAGAAAATATCTAACATAAATAAAACTTAGAATTTAGGAACTAATATATAAAGTTAGTAGCAAACATGATTTTCAATGAAAAAGAACTAAATATTGCTTGAAATTAATAAGTTAAATTTTTTTTGAATAAAAATGATTTTATCAAAATAAACAACTTACAAAGAATTTCATAAAAAAATATTTATTGATGTAAAAATTCATTAAAATTCACATAATCAAAATTTATGATGTTTCTAGCCAATAAACCGAAGATTGATAAAAATAAATTTTTTAATGATTAAAACAAATATTTTTAAATTTATGAAATTTCAAAATTTTCATGTCATTAGGCCTATTTTGAACACCTTTATTTAACAATACAAGTTGAATCTAGAGGCTCAATTGGTACCAAAATGAAGCCTACATATTTCAAAACCAAAATTCATTTCAATACTGGGCTCTCATTGTTTAGAGGTCAAAAATCAACAAATCATAACTTGTTACCTAGAATTTTTGGGTTTTCAGAATTATTTAGCTTACTCTGAAACCTCGATTATCTTAGAATATAAAGAATCAAATTTAACCATTTTAAAACACCTAAATATTGGAAAGTGGAATTCTAGTAACCTAAAGATAGACCTAGCAATTTATGTTACTGTGTCATGTAAAATATTGTATTCATGTCGTATTTTACACTAAAATCGCATGTCATAGTTTGTATTAACATGAAAATATAAAATGTAATTTTTTGGTTTTATTAAATTTATTTATGGTTTTTCTAAAATTTAAGTCATGTTATTTTCATATCTTTTATTTGTATCATTTTTGCATTGTATCACCATGTCGTATTTCAAATCTACCCATGGATGAGCCAGCAAAACTATCAAAAATCTATTTTTAGCAAATTTAAAAAATTCATAACTCTTAAAATGCACAATCACATTAGGTGTTATAAAGACCATTGGAAAGGTCTTGAGAGCTCTCAATAAGCACCAAAATATACCGCCAGAAGACCATTTGAAAGTTGCTGAAATTTTAAAAAGATTAAAAATCCTTAACTAATACTTGGGTATTTTTGTCATAAACATCAAAATTAAAAGCATTAGCAGAGTAATCTTACCCCAAATCTTTAATTACATGGCCGAGTCCTCAAATTCTAGCCATTCCCTTTTCTTCTAGGTTTTCTTTTTTTTTTCTTCCCCAAATTCTCTTTTGTCTCTAGAAAAAACTAACGTAAGATGAAACTATCCATAGTTAAACTCTTTCCTCATATTTTTATCTTATTATCTTATTTTAATAAAATTCATGGGCTAGGTTAACTAATTAGTTAATAATAAACTTAGGTTTGGGTATTACATACTCTTCCACTTAAAAGAATTTGATCTTCTAAATTAAAAAATTCATATCTAAAGTCTTGTCCACCTTTCAAACAAATCTAACTTGTAGTTTTCCTTTGTAAAATATCTATGATGTATTATCTATATATGCTTTAATGAAAACTTCAAATAATCATTAACCAATATCAACTCAACAAAAATCCTATTTCAAATTTTGTATAGTCCAATTAAACAAACATTCCAACTCTCCAATCTCTATTTTTTTTTTTTTGTTTCATAGTAAGATCTAGTTATCTGAAGTATCAATCTTCTACAATTTCCATACACTCCAAAACATACCCAATGTATTGAATCATAGCTAGGCATTTCACCTTAATGTAATTTCAACTTTATTCAATTGATTCTTTACTAAAAAAATCAAATATAACAAATGTGCCACAATTTAACAGCTCATATACAATCTCAAATTTTCAAATATTAAAATCTATAATATCTTCACTATTAACCCACCAATCAGTCTCCATAAAATTTATTACTTGCTAAGTTAACAATAATTCAAAATTCATAGCTTAAATCAAATCATGCTTTTACTGCACACTTTGATATTTCATTCAAATGCTACCTTAAAAACATCAATTGGCTTTATAGTATTTCGTGCAGCAAAAAGATCACTTGTCCATAACACCCTTTTATAATGGAATTTCTAATTAATTCTCATAAATATTTGTCCACATATATCCTTAAATGTTAATAACAACATTACCAATTTATTTTTTAATTTTTTACTATCTTAAACTTTTACTCAACTTAACCATTATAAGATTGTGATAAATGTCAAACCAATACAATTGATTATATCCACAAATTTCATACTACACAAATTTGAACACAAAACTTTGACTAAACAATTTAACTTTATTTTCAAATATCTTCATATTCAAATATCGTTACTTTCCAATTTCATATAACAATTGCACTATTCATAAAGCTTATTAACATTACAATACCCTAAGTTTTCTTCAAACAAGTTTACTATTACCTTTAAGTTAAAGAAAAATCTATGTACCAATGAGAAAATCCTTTTATCACAATTTTCATCAATATAACTCTTAAAAGTATAATTCGTATCAAAATTACAATTAGAAAAATCAACCAAATATATTGTTTATTGTTGTAAATTTTCTTAAATTCTTCAAAATCGGGTCCATACTCAAAATTACCAACTTTTTTAAGTTAGATTTTATTATAAAAAGATAAAAAATAACAAAAATATTTTAAAACTAAATATAAATATTGTAATTTGTATGTTTTAAATTAAAGTTAATTTTTATATAAATAAAAAACATGTGATTTTATTATACAAGACAAATTAAACACAATATGGTAATATGACACTGAAATGATATGGGAAAAACCGTATGGGTTTTAGAAAAATGTGTTCCATGATTAGTCATGTGAACACAATTTTTAACACATGTAAGACACAAAAAATATGTTTAATTAAACCATGCCATATAAATACTCATATTAGAAAAGGGAAACAAGTTTATCACATTTGATACATTTAATAGTTTTTTATACCTAATTTAATATAAATATACAAAGACTATTTTAAACTTTTAACTATAAGAGACAATTACATATTTAATATAATCATATAAAAATATTCTAAATATTTATTTATGATACACATTTAACATGCAATAATTTTTATTTTAATAATATAACTACAATATAAATTATCATTTTAATATAATTGTACCTCATTATTTAATTATTTTTAGATTTTAGTATAATTTTAGCTCATTATATAATTTATTCTAAATTATATGATTAAACACTAATAATATAATTATAACATAGACATAATGTATATAAACAAATCAATGGCTTGTTTTCTATATTTTATTCTAAATCACATGATAGTTGACACGAATGTATAATTATAATAGATATATAATTTATTTCAAAATGATACATTGATATATATAGCTATTATAATTAAAAATATATAATTTATTTTAAATTATATTATAAATTATAAGAAAATTTATAATTAATATATATATATATATTAGACTAGTTTGATAATAAAAATATATACTAATTAGGTTAATAGCACCTATGGTCCCTTAACTATGAGGCAAATTCTATTTTGGTCTTTGATTTTTAAACAGTTTCAATCGAATCCTTATTTGCCTAAAATTATCCTATTTGAGTTCTTTTATCTATAGAATTATCTAAATTGACGACAAGTACGAATTATATTACATAAAATGGTGATTATTGGCATCTCATATGGCAGATGGAGGGATCAAAATAGAATTTCACTTGAAGTTTAGGGACCAATGATGCTACTATCTCAATTTTTTATATTTTAGATATATTTTATAAAATATTAAATTTAAAATAATATTTTTATATTTTTTGTAATATAATTTATTAGTTAAATATTTTTGTTTTTAATAGAAAATAGACTTTCATAAATGAAAATTAAGTTAAAATATCTAAAATCCTTTTGAAAAAATTCCATATCATTTTTAAAAAATTAAGTAAAAATTTGTATATCAGTTTAAAAATTAAATAAAAAATTCTACATCTTTTCAAAATATTAAGTCAAAATTTTTATCTCATTTAAAAAAAATTAATTTATTAATCTATTCATAAATGTTTCTCTATTAAAAAATTATTTTGAATATATTCTTTATTAGAATTTTATATTTATAAACAATAAAAAAGGCCCTTATTGTTGTTGATCTGGTAAGGAGAAGAAATTAGGTTACAAAAAATAATATTTTTATTTTATCTAAATATAAATTTTTAAGAGAAAATAGATTTTTTTAATATATTAACAAATTTATTTTTTAAATGATTTGAAAATTTTTGCTTAATATTTTAAAATGATACTAAGTTTTTCATTTAAATTTTATACACGATATAGAAATTTTTAACTAATTTTTTAAAAATGTTTAGAAATTTTTTAAAAGGATTTTGAAGTTTTTAACTTAATTTTATTTTTTAAAAATCTATTTTCTATTAAAAATATTATTTTTTTAATAAATCATATCATAACAAAAATTATTTTAAATATAATGTTTAATAAGATATATTTGAAAAATGAATATTTAGAGTACAGTAATAAAATTTTTTTTAATTTTATTTTATTTTTCCTTCTTTCATTGTTTTATGTAGTATATTTTATGAAATAACTCAAAAAAGAAAAAAGAAAATATATTTAATATTTTAATAAAATAGATTTTTTTGGATAAAACATAATATTTTCTATTATGATTTCTAAGTAAAATAATATTTTAATAGAAAATATATTTTTTTAATTTTTAAAATGATATGAATTTTTTTAAGAAGGATTTTAAAAATTTTAACTCAATTTTAATTTTTTAAAATATATTTTTTTAGTAAAAATTTTTTAATTAACAAATTATATTACAATAAAAATATAAAAATATTATTTTAAGTTTAATATTTTATAAAATATATCTAAATTATAAAAAATTTAAAGATAGTAGCATCATTGATTCTTAAATTTTGAGTGAAATTCTATTTTGTTCCTTTCTTTATTACCTGAGATGGCAACTGACATCATCTACATGGCATCAACTAGCAATAACTATCAATTTAGACAATTTTATAAACAGCATGATCAAAGTAAGATAACTTTAGACAATGGGAATCAAATTAGAACTTTTTAAATTAGGAACTAAAATAGAATTTCGCTTAAAGTTTGGGAACAATATGTGATGATCCGATAATTTATAGCTATTTACATATCATTTGAGAGTTAAAATTTTGAAAATTTTCATGAATTTTGCTCAACAATGATATAAATTGGTGATTTTCAAGTTTGCATGAAAAATTTAATTACTTTGAATGTAAATGCCAAAATCCAAGCAAAGCATGCAAAGGTGACAAGATAAGGCCATGCATACAAAGGTGGTAATCATGTCCAGCCCAATATGAGGCTGAACCGAGAAGCCTATGAAATCCAAGTAATATTTAGCCAAAGCTAAAATAGAATGCAAGAATGATTCTTGTAAATTCTAATGAATCTCATGATTAGTGCAAAATCAAGGAGATACGATCTTTAAATGCTAATTTGCTTAATATCCCAATTATGGGCTTTAATTTGGTCGAATCTCCTTCTTGAATTACAAATCATATTGACTTGAAGAAAAGGCGTTAAATGCAATAGTCAATTTCAGCTTGACAAGAATCAATCTCATTTATGAAGATTCCTAAATTAGTGGAGCTTAATTTTGGCTAGACAAGATCAATCTCATTCATAAAGAATTCCTAAATTAGGGGAAATCTAATTGATCACCTTCCATAGTTAAAAGTTTCAAGTTTCATTCCCTCATTGGCCAAACTTTGTACTATAAATAGGCCATGAATTTCATCTTTTTTGAAACCCTTCGTCCACTTTTCTTTCTTTAGTTTTTTTTTTTAGTTGTCTTTAATTATTTTCTTTTCCATTTGGCTAAGGTGATAGCTTAGCCTTTGTTTCCTCAACTTCTTTTCAATATGATGTCTTTTTTATGTTTATGCAAGATCTATTTCTTTTAAAGTAAACTTTTTTCTTATTTCAATCTCAATCAATCTAGTGTTCTTTATAAAGCTTTTAGTTTTGATTACTCTTTGTGCACTCAATTTAATTTCGGTTAACTTTCATTTCTATTAAAGCATTAGGTATTCACTTTTAACTTTGCAACCACTTTTGTTCTTTTAAGCACATTTGGCCATTTCCATTTTTCATTTCAAAGCCTTCGGCTCTATTAAAGTTTCAAGTTTATTTTATTGCAATTTTGTTTTCTCTGCTTTGTCCATTCGACCTAAACCATTGCTAACAAAATTCTAATTTTGTTTAGTTTGGTTTTTTAACCTTTACATTTTCAAGCTTCTATGTGTTCATTTCAATCTACAACAATTTTAGCCATCTAGATATAAAGTTAAAAGGCATTAGTTTAGTACTTAATCTAGCACCATTATATAACCCTCAAGGGAATGACAAACCCTACTCCTACTCTTATTACTTGGATGTGATTTATGCACTTACAACCTCATAAAAATGAGTAATCAAGTTTTTGAGACCATTGTTGAGGACTATCGCAGTGCTAAAGACTAATATTGACAACTTTCTTCAACTTTGTAATCTAGATTTTTTTCATTTAATTACTCTAATGTCTCTTTCTTTTTCTTCCTTTTATGTCTAATTTTTATTGTTATGAGGCTAGAACATTTGAAAACTTTATCGAGTATTCCTACATTCAACTGCCATTCCAAAATCCCAAACCATGGTGCAATAGTGAAAAGTATGACTTAGACTCCCTCTTAACAATAACCACACAACTTGCTTCTTTAGCTGAAAAGATTTATACTCTTGAAAGAAAGCGTAATCTTAAATATGTTTAGTCAGTTTAGAGTGCATTTTATAATTGTCATGGTTATGGAGGGAAATACGATAGTAATAGTTGTTAAGATAACTAATCCTACTATTATTCAAATACCTACACTCAAGGTTTGAAAAGTTAGCCTAGTTATCCATAAGGAAATAGTCAAGAAACATCATACAATTCCACATCCTATCCTATGAACTTTCCATCACAACCATACTCTTATCCACCATATTACTCACCATCTCTTTCTCAAGAAATAGAACCTTCCTTTAATAAAACTTTCACATAATTCATCTGAAATCAAGCTATCTTCCTCAAAATCCAAATTGCCAATTTGAAATGCCTTAAACATGTAGATCCAAGTTGGTTGGCTGAAGTGAAGTGCATATTAAAGGATGATCAAAGGAAATAACAAGCGGTGTATGTTACTAATGACAATGATGAAAACCTAATGGATGAACTAGTGGAGGTTAACTTGTTGAATTTTGTAAAAAGGCCTAAAGATGAGTACTTTGAAAAGGAAATAGTGAAAAAAAGAGTAAGATGATGAAGTACTCATTGTGAATGATCTATCAGCATTTGTTAGAATGGTGGACAAAGAGGTGGTGAAAGTAAGAGATCATTTTTATACCATGGAAGTAGAATCGACTTGATTAGACATTCTTGATGAATCTATCATTTATACCACTAAAGTTGAGCATGAACCTTACAATCCACCCTTACCAATTCCCCAACCTTGAAGATCATGATTTTAAATTAGAAAAGGTGGAGAAGCCTGTTGTTAAGGGTTGTTTTGTTGAAAATGTGTGTGAACTTTCAAAAACATCCCTTGTCAAGTTCAAGGAAAATGAGAACACATCATCCACTCAAATTACATGAACATAGAGGAACCTTTAGATTTAAAGACCAATCTTATAATTTCTATGGTTATACCTCTCTTACTGATACTGAAGTTAGTGCCTACTTACTGTAGTCTAGCGGTAATGAAGACATTGCTAGAGGTAAAAAATTTAGTCATAACAATCGAGCACCATTGTTCTTTAGAGCCTAATGTTGATTAAAAGGTGAGAAATAAGACCATTAAGTGGACGGATGATAGTGTGAAGTGTGGTGTAACCCTTTAGATCTTTAGGTATGGTCCAGCTTGACTAAATCGATGCTGCTTGAGAGGCAATTTAAGTTTCATATTAATTGTTGAGTTATGTTAGAACAAGTATGCTTTGATTTCATTTATTTGTTTTGTTTTAGGAGTAAAGATGGGGTAAAAATGAATAAAATAGCAAAACCATTTGACCTTAAGAAACAAAGAATAGAGAGTTTTTCTTAACCCTAAACTTTTAATTATGGTAAACTATTATACAATTTAAGTGTGGGGAAGGGAAATCTTTGTGCTAAAATCTTTTGTCAAAATTTTTTCAAAAAGGTTATCTTAAAAATCTTTGTTTTCAAACCAAGTTGATATGCCTTCAATTATTATGTTGCAATCTTAGTTAATCTTTCACAAGTATTGATAAGTGATTTATGTATAATCTTAAGACAAGTATGAATGTGGAGAAAATATGAAATGAAATCATAAGTGTGCTCTTTATGGGATTGTAAATTTTCATGTCATGTGCATTTTAATCTTGATTTTTAACATGTATGAATCTTTGCAAAAAGTAATGCGATTATAAAATTGCATAAAGAATTAAGGCATAAGCATAACTTTAAAATTTACCTACTCACTCTTGAGGCAAAATCTTAGGCTATAATTTACTTAAAAAATGATTTAGGCTATTTTTGGACACTGTTTAAATCTTTTTCAAGCTCACCCATGAATAAATCATCTTTAGTACCTGTACTTTGAGCCTTATAATCCTTTTTCTTGTTTATTTATCCATATCAAATAAGTCCAAGCATTTTTCTTATGAATTACCTCTTTTTCTTTCCCAACTCATATTGCTTATGTATATTAGGGACAAGAAAAGAGAACAAGTTAAATTAGGGAGGTAGAAGAAAGAAAAAATAAAATGAAAAAGCTAAAAATGGCTATGTGAAAAAAAAAAAGAAAAAAACAAAAGCAAAAGCCAAGATGGCTATTTTTAATAAAGATGCCTCAAGCATTGTAAAAGTTTTGAAGTCCAAATCTAAGTAAGCAAAGTTCTAAGCTTGAAATTTTCCTTTTCCCTACCTTGACCCAAGCTTTACATTACAAGTCAATAAAGACCTATTAATTTTGAGTCAACTATATAAACCTACATTAGTGGAACAAGAATGAGGAAAGTAAACCTATGAAGTACACTGTACCTTTGATTCAATATGTGATAGCATATTTTACATAATTTTTGCTTAGATTGCATGCATAAATTAGAGAAAGATTGATTTCACATACATGAAAGTTGCATGAAAATGCAAGCTTGCTTATGATTAAGTTCTATGTCTAACTATGTTCACAACTATCTTGACATTATACCATAATGCATGATTGATAACTTATGAAATGTTAATTACAAGTGCATTTATGTGATTGTGGGCATTAATAACTTGAGGATTTTGTTTAAGGACAAGCAAAAAGCTAAATGTGGAAGTGTGATGACTTTATAATTTATAGCTATTTACATGTCATTTGAGAGTTATAATTTTGAAAATTTTTATGAATTTTGCTCAATGATGATATAAATTGGTGATTTTTAGGTTTGAATGAAAAAATTAGTTACTTTGAATGTAAATGCTAAAATCCATGCAAACCATGCAAATGTGACAAGATGAGGCCATGCATGCAAAGATAAGTAATTTATACAAATGTGGTAATCATGTCTAGCCCAACATGAGGCCGAACCAAGAAGTCCATGGGATCCAAGTGATATTCGACCAAAGATAAAATGGAATGCAATAGTGATTCTTGTAAATTCTAATGAATCCCATGATTAGTGCAAAATAAAGAGATATGAACTTTAAATATTGATTTGTTGAATCCCTTAAATATGGTCTTTAATTTGGTTGAATCTCCTTCTTGAATTACAAATCATATTGACTTAAAGAAAGAATGGCAATTGTGGGTTAAATGTAAGAGCTAATTTTGGCCTAATAAGAATCAATTTCATTCATGAAGAATTCCAAAATTAGGGGAAATCTAATTGATCACCTTCTATAGTGTTATCCTTGAATTGATCCTTATTTTGAAATGATGAAACATTAAGGTAAATAAGTTTGATCAAGATTTTGAAAAAGATTTATTTAGTACATGTTCTTAAGTTTAAACAAACCTTTCTTTATGTTTTCTAATTTCTCAAATCAAAAGTGTCTTTAAACATTTTTATTTGAGCTTAAATGAAAGTCCAATTGTTGTTTTTAATGTGAACTTACTCATCTTAGACTTAGTACAATTTTGATAATATTGGTTTTGAGAAATAGATTAACTTAAGAAAGTTGTTTTACAATAACAAAGTTTTCCAACATTGAATTTGTTTTATTTTTCTGTATTAATTCACAAAACTTTAATATTTAAATTTTAAATGGTTGGAGAGCTTTTTGAGTCTACTTTCTAATGAATTAAACAAAATCAAAATTCAAATTTTCTAAGAAAAGATTTTGAATTTTTACTAGACACTTTGCAGTTATCTAAAAACTACACAATGGGTAGTTTTAAAAATTTACTATAATTCGTACACAATAAATTAGGTGATGAATTTGGATAGAAAGCCCTTTAAGTCTAATTTCTAAATCTTCAAACGGTTTGTGATTTGAATTTGTATAACTCAAGATATGATCAAACTAGTGAGTAGAATGCAAAACAGAAGACATTCACCTTAATGGACAGGATCGATCCCCTTAGGGAAAGGATCGATTGATTTTTCTTCCAGAATACATGTTGGTACTCTTGGTTAAAGAAAGCATCGATCACCTTATGTAGGGGATCAATCACCCCCTTGAACCAATTGATCCCTTCAAGGAAGGGATCGATCGAGTAATGCTTACAATGTGTGAATTTGGCTTCCAAAAGTGAACCAACAAATCCCCTCACGAAAGGGATTGATCAGGTCTTGTTTTCCAAGCATGAAATGGATAACAAAAGTGAACCGATCGATCTCCTCATGGAAAAGATCGATCGAGTATGCCTTGGAACAACTCCAATGGCTACTTTTTCATGCTTTCAACATCTATTTTCTTCTCTCAAGCATTCCCAACTACTAGCTTTTCAATTTTTTTTATGTATTGGCCACTCCAACACATCAAGAATGTTGATGAATTAAGATAGTAAGATCAAACAAGTCATATATTCATTCTCTCAAAGAAATCAAGAGTTTTAGAGCTTTAAAGTCTATATCTTTGTATTTATTGTATCCAATTCATTGTTATTGTTCATTCATCAAATTTCTTTGTACTTCATTAGGCAAACACTTAGCCTTTGAGAGGTGTTTTTAGTTTGCACTTTTATTAAGTGATTTTGTAATCAAGAGGTGAGGTATCCTTTTGAATTTATGGAATTAAAAGGTTGCTACTTAGCCTAGAAAGTAGAGTGTGTATTGTTTCTATCTTAAGCCTTACAGAAAAAAAAATAGGGTTTTAATTTTAATTCAAGATTAGTGGATTGCAACCTTGGTGTGGATAACCAAGAAAGAAGACGTAGGTGTCTTGTGGAGAAGAACCAAACTTTTATAAATCCTTATATTTGATTTCTCTATCTTTATCTCTTTACCTTGCATTTGGTTTAAGATTATCAATTTATTGTTATTTGCATCATATTTTGATAGTGTTTTTAATTTTTCATTCAATTACTTTAAAATCATTGTTTGGAAAGAGTTTGGAGAAATCTAATTCACTCTCCTTTTGGATCACCATCTCACTTATAAAGCTAACACATAGTTAAAAGTGTCTAGGTTCATTCCCTCATTGGTTGAACTTTATGCTATAAATAGGCCATGAATTTCATCTTTCTTGAAACCATTCTTCCACTTTTCTTTATTTATTTATTTATTTTTTGGTTTTCTTTAGTTATTTTCATTTTTATTTGGCTAAAGTGACAACTTAGCCTTTGTTTTCTCAACTTTTTTCAATATTAAGTCTCTGTTATGTTTATGCAAGATCTCTTTCTTTTGAAGCAAATTGTTTTTCTTATGTCAATCTCAAGCCATGTAGTGTTCTTTATAAAGCTTTTAGTTTTGATTACTTTTTGTGCACCCAATTTAGTTTCAGTTAACTATCATTTCTATTAAAGCATTCGGTATTCACTTTTAATTTTGCAATCACTTTTGTTTTTTTAAGCACATTTGGCAAATTCCATTTTTCATTTCGATGCATTCAGTTCCATTAAAGTTCCAATTTTATTTTATTGCAATTCTGTTTTCTTTACTTTGCTCCATTCGGCTAAACCATTGCAAACAAAATTCCTATTTTGTTTAGTTTGATTTTTTGGCCTTTACATTTTCAGGCTTTTTTGTGTTCCTTTCAATGCACAACAATTTCAGCCATCTATATATAAAGTTAAAAGGCATAACTTCAGTACTTGATCTGGCACCATCATATAGTCCTCAAAGAAACAACAAACCTTACTTCCACTTTTATTACTTGGAAGCAACTTGCGCACTGACAGTCTCACAAAAAGGAGCAATCAATGGTTTTATTAACTCTATCACATGATAGTTTATACTCATGTATAATTATAAGAGATTATATAATTTATTACAAAATAATACATTGGTATGTATACCCATTATAATTAAAATATATATAACTATTTAAAATCATATTATGAATTATAAGAAATTTTATATGTAACATATCACAGATATATAAATTATACTAGTTTGATATTAAAAATATATATATATTAATTTGATATTTTCAATAATTTTAATAAGTTATCCTTTGTGTTATATTTATTATTTTTATTAAATTAATGTTTTTAAATAAAATTATACTTAATTTAGTCTTGAGTTATTTTGGATTAATTTTGAGTCATTTTGTTTTCGGACCATTTCAGGTTTGAACCATTTTCGTTTCGTTTCATTTCGGATTCGGCCATTTCAGTTTTGAATTGATTCTAGTTCAAGTTGTTGACTTTTATGTCAAATTGGGTTGGGTTAGGTTCAAGTTCAGATGAGTTAGGCGGATTTTTCGAGTTTGGGCGAGAATTCACAGGTTCACTCCTTATGGATCATTAGGGGTGCAAAAAATTGAAAATTAATTTGAAATCATAGTATTCGATCTGATTTAGATTGGTTTTTCTTTCTTATTCAGTTCAGATTAAATTCAATTATTAAATGTATATATTAGGTTTGAATCAAGGAATGAAAAACTAAAAAAATCGAATCGAATCGAACTAAACCAAAATTTATATTTTATTATTTTATATTTTATTAGCTTATATATATTTTAAATTTTTATAAAATAACTATTTTATATTTAAATTTATTTAAATATATTAAAAATCATATTAAAATAATATGTAAAAACAAAAATACTAAATTTAAAAAATTGATAGATTAAACCGAAATAGATAAAATTCAATTAAAATTAAATCAATTTCAATAAAAGATCGATTCGAATTTGAGTTGAATTTTAAAATTTTATAATATTATGCATTATTCAAAAAACTAAATTAAACTCGATCCACTCCAATCTATTATCATCTCTATTGAGCATAGGATTTCAACAACCGAAAAACTTGTATGAGGTTGAGGAAATTTTGATTTTTAAATTATCTAAAATAGAAAGAATGAAATGAAGGAAATTGAGGAAAAAACTTATTGCAAATTGTGAAGACTCGTGGAGGGAAGGCTGCTAATGATTCATTACTTATGACTATGAAAGCACGGACTCAGTCTCCCCAGTGTATCAGGGTCGTACCGGTGTTTGATGTGAAAACGCTGTCGACACAATAAGATACATATTGGACATGCATAGATACATCAACAAATTAAAACGAAATTGGACACGATCTAGACACAACCTAAACACACTCCGACATGGGAAGGACAAGGAAAAAAAAATAGACATTCTGTTGTTTGTGTTAATGGCTAAAAAAAAAAAAAAAGAATACCAGAACCAGAGCACCGTGGCACTACTTGAAAGGAGGAAGAAGAGCAATAGAAATTAGAGCTTTTCTTATAATTATAACATGGGCTTAGGTCATGTGCTTTAGCTGCCCAAATTACATTCTATTTAGACTAGTCCAAAAAGCAAAGCATTATATTTTGGGCTTTTGACTAATTAATTATTACGAGTTAGAATCTTAAGATAATTTCTCTTTTAAAAATATGTAATTAGTTTTTTTATGAGATAAAACTACTTTTAAAAAGGATTTTGATAAAAAATTAAAAATAAAAATAATTTATATATTGCAATGAGTTAATTAAAATATATTTCATTATCCTATCTTTGTTATTTCACGTCTTAGTTTTTTTTAAAATTTTCTTATCACTCAATTTCGTGTCATAGTTTTATCCCTTGTCCTTGTTCTTGTTTCATAGGCTCATGACGATTTCCAAAACAAAAATAGAATTTTAATGGAGGAAGCACAGAAAAATGGAATATGTAAAAGATGTTGGGTCTCTTTGCAAATGGAAAATTGTAGAATGGTTGAAATATATGGACGCTAGGGACAGGAGGCGCTTTTAATAGCTTCAGGTTCTTCTTTTGTCTTTATTTTCTTCATTTTTTTATCTAGCTCGATTGGGTGTCTGTTTTTTTAAGTGAATAAAGATGAGAATTTTGTGTTACAACATAAGAGAATGATAGTGCGGCTAATTGAATGTAGAATTTTAAAGAGAATGGTGACTTCATATTAGGTGTAGATCTAGCAGCTTGCTAGTTCAAGAAGCCATGCTGGCATTGATTAAAGCCCAACAATCGCAAATTTTTGGGGTGATGGGAATTATGACTGGATTCGTTCTGCTTATAATGACATTCTGGTGGATTGTTGCCTTTTGTTTTGGAAAAAAGTTAGATTAAAAACAAATTTCTAGGGGTGCAAGGTAAATGGATTCAATCCAAAATTTTGACTGTAATTTTAAATGTCTATGCTCCTTGCGATTTTGTTCACAATAAGACCTAACGGAGTGAAAATTTGAATCTAATAAATAATATATAGATATATAGGAACTTGATGCATTGATTGATCAAAAGAAATAAAATGATTTATTCAGCCACAATACGAAAAAAATGGTAAAAAAGGAAAGCAAGAATATGTAGCTTTTTCATCTTGTGCTTGGCAAAATAATCCTCTAATGCTGATTATTTTCCCTAACAAGACCTTCTACCTTTGTCTTAAAAATGATTTTTTTTGTAATATTATAATATATGAAAAAGATAAATAAGTATAATGCTGTTAGTGTGTTTAATCATACATGGAGAGGGGCATAGAATTGTCCTTAGAGGAACAAAGGGAGAAAATCTCTTCTAACGATCCATTTATGTAGTCCCTGTACTTGTCATAAATCATGTATTCATCAATATTCTCGGCCTTGGACGACTTTGTCTCTGATATATTTATCTGTGGGAAGTCTTCTAGCTCTAATGGTGGAAATGGAACTTGATAATGAAGATTTGTGTAGCCTGGCATCTGCATTTCCTTCATTCATAAACGGACATGTGAAATAGGATATTGTTTATCAAACAAATTACAATTTTTAATAACAAAAAATATGAGTGTAAACTTAAAACATGAGTATTTTTGTTGGAATTAAGTCCATTTTGAGATTTTGGACTCGGAGTATTACTTTAATTACCTCATTAGCAACATAGCTAATGGAGTAAATGTTTGAGTATTTCTGAAATGGTTCAAATCCAAATTGAAAAGAGTTTGAAGGGTCCAAAATAGATGTTGATAAGAAAAGAAAAAAAAAAAAAAAGGAAAAAGCGAAGGTGTTTCAGAATGGAAATTTTGCGTAAATTCTGATAAAGATGAGATCAAAGAGAAACATGTCATCGAGGTTAGTGACAGTGGAGATGTTAGAGAAATAGATACGTGGAAAATGAGGGAGAAAGATGTTTGAGTCAGTCAAAAGAAGTTATGGAAGATGGTGAAGAAAGCCATGCATTTGAGTCAGTCTATGAGATCTTTCGGGGTTGAGATGAGAGCTTTAGGAAAAGAGAGTGAGTTTCATTGCTACCAACTTTTGTTACTTTAAGATCGAAAGCCAACTCAAAGTGGTTGCTTGGTGGGCCAATTCCAACCCACATTGACCAGCAGATTGTACTTTCATGTGTTTGTGTGAATGCAGCCGAAATGTTGGAGTGATTTTGAAGCCTTTGGTAATAAAGCACGCAATAAAGCAGAATATTGCTGTAAAAATCCAGTGTTGGCAAAGGAGATAATCATGTCTTCAACATAAAAAGATGTCTAAAGCATATAATTATTATAAGAATCCGGGGATGGCCCATTGCAATGACCTAAGGCATGCAAGATTTGGTGGTTAAAGGTGTTCCGAAGCTTTGCCTATGTCAGTGGGCGACTTTTAGATAGTATTTTCAAATAATAGTCTGTTGGTACTTGTTATATCATACCTGAATTAGGTCGGAGGAGAAATCTACGCCAAGAGAACACATATTGGCTGAACTGTTTGCTTCATCTGAGGTGGTTGGGGGTTGATAATCGTCTGCCATGCCAGTTTCATTGGGTGTTCCTTGAGTGACATCCGAAGAGGAAGTATTGAAATTCTCATCTTCAAATTCAACTTCTCTCCCTCTTAAAATTTCATATCCACTTGCATCATCACCAAATAATTGTTCCTCTGGTGCCCGAGCCATATCTTTCCCTACATTATTATTCTCAATAGCTTCTTTTTTTGTTTTAGGAATTTGTATGTTTTTCTTGAAGATGCGACATAAAGCATAAGAGTCCTGCTTTGCCAAATTATTAACATCAATCAATTGAATTTACTTACGTAGAAAAAGAGTAACATGCAAAGTGTCTAAAAGAATATTAGAAAGAGGTAAAAAGAAACAGGAATAGCTTAAAAGAAAGAAAGATCATTGGCTAGTACACCTATAAAGAATGGAGGATTAGAACCAAAGAGTCTTTTTCATAATCATTTTTTATATGTATGCTGTACTCTTTTCAAAAGAAAATAAAAATAGAAAGAATATATATTAATATTTTTTATATATATGCACTTATAAATAATAATCATTGGCATCATATTCGTTTTGGTAATAAAAATATTAACAATTCAACCCTAAAGACAGAAGACGACACCACATATACTACTAAAATTTTCAATGAATTTTTTTTTCAATTTATTAAACAGCACACAATAATTTCATTTCATGCGTTTTATAAATTAAATTTCATGGATTTTCATTGTGGCTTTTAGGTGTTCCATTTTGTACGTGTATTTATTGAACAGTTGTGTACTCTTCTTCCCCTATTCAAACGTTCGTAATTTAGTAGAATACAAAATAAAAAAGAAAATCGTATTATCATTTTTTTTCTTAACCCTAGAAATTTAATTTTATGAAAATTAAAATTAGGATGTCTGATCTTAGGGATGTTAATTTTATTTATACATGATAGAAAATCTAACTTTTTATCTAAATAGGGATGAGGATGTGATGGGTATTAGATTTTGGAGATGGAGATGAGATAAGTATGATTTAAAATTTTTTATCAGATACAGAAATTGGTAATGTAATATCTATCTCATACCATATCTTATATATTTATATATATTTAGTAAATAGAATTTTTATTACATAATATAAATTTTTATTTTAGATTAATTAAAATTAATATATTTCATTTAAAAAATTATATATTAATATTTATTTATTTAAAAATTACATAAATATAAAAAATAAAAAAAATTATTTTTAAAAAATAAACTATATGTATAAAAATTATTCATACCAATTAAATATCCACAAGATAAAAATAAAATAAATATAAAAATATATATAATACAAAAATATAAAATTAATAATAAAAAATATTTTACCCATCTCATGTCCAATTTATTAACGTACCTGCCCAATGTTGACAGCTACACTAGATATCACCCATATGCAGTTCAAATTTCTTATGCGCTGATCATTCCATTGCATATTTAGATATCAAAGAGGAATTAATTAATTTTGGTGAGAAGTGCATGGCTGTACCTTTAAACTAGATGGAGCAGTGCCACAAGCTGAGTCGACTAAGCGATACTCATGCATTACCCAATTAGTTCTGATGCCGTGGGGAGCCCTACCTCTGTAATAAACCAATGTTTTCTTCATGCCAACCGCCCTCTTCTGAGAGTGTACTGCCCTATCTTTTCCGGTGGCTTTCCAGTATCCGGCACGTGTTGCCCTGTTCGTTCTTGACCCATTCGGGTACTTCTTATCCCTTGGGCCGTAGAAGTACCACTCCATGTCTTTGCTTGGTAAAAATGACTTATCTGTTAACAACCATCAGATTATAGAAATTTTCACAGTGAAATGTTAGTGCCAAGGACAGAAAAACGAGTCAGGTTTGATTCCGTACAAACTAAAAAAAAAAGAAGGAAAGAACTATATATATATATATAATTATTACCTGGTAAATCCCAAGGCTCACATTTGTAGAGATCAACCTCTGGGATAATTTCAAACTCAATTGTGCGACCAGTGATTTTCCTGTCCAGATAATAAGCAACAAGCTCTTCATCAGTTGGATGAAACCTGAATCCAGGAGGGAGACTCATTGGAGCCATAGCGGAACTGTTCTAATAAGAGAGGGAGAGAAGAGATAGCAAAAGAAAATGGGCAGATTTAGAATGTGATGAAACAGAGCATGCACTGAACTAGCTTGTACGATATTGAACTATATAGGCCACTGTTGGAATGAATGGCAAAACCATTAACCCTTAGATATCCCCTTTATTACACGGTTGCCCAGCCAGGCAGCTTGTGCGATAAAAATTCTTCCATATTTGAATCATCCATTAGTTGTAATTATGGGAATGATTGGGGGATTAAAACAAATGGAATATGATATATGAGAAGTTTGGCTTTTGCAGATTCTAAGTGTGTGAAAACCCATTGGGACGATAAGAAGCTTCCCTGCTTTTGTCTGCTCACAAACTAACAAAAATCAGAGTTCCTCTCAAAAGGTAGTGTGGGCCACCAAGCCGTCCATACCCTTCAGCACGCAATACCAGGCCTCTCCCTCTTATTATTAGTTTAATCATAAAAAACAATGATACTTATTGTATTACCAACAATAATAATAAACCTATTAAAATAATGAGATTAACATTCTAATGTGTATAATCAAAGAATGCCATACATATAGATACATTCATATATACTATGACATTAATTTATGCACTTCTTATAATTAATTAAAGCACTTGAAAACTTATTAAACTGTGTCCTTAATCATAAGATTTATATTTGATATATTATCATTATATAATTTTTATACATTATTAGTGAATAATAAGTTATTACATCATTAATGAAAAAACATAAAATTTAATAAATCCTCAAAAATAAATACATAAAAGTTTCATATTTTCAATTTGATAAAATAAAATTTATTTATTTACCTTTTTAATTTTACAAAATAAGTTGCGTTTTTGACAACAGAATAATTACTCTTTAAGTTTTTTTTTTTTATTTTTTTTTCTGCCTTCACGACTTCTATCTTCTTCCCAAAAAAAAAAAAAAAATCACTTCTGCATAACACCTAAATCGTCTTTTGGAGCAACTTAAACAATCATAATTTGGAATCACAACTTTTTGGAATTCCCTCTTGAAGAAATATTTTAAAATCCTGAAGCCAATTACACAATTTTCGATCCCATCTCCCCAAATCCCTCCTCTAATGCAAGTTAAAGAAATTAAAAATTTTCATTCTTTCAAGCAAAAGTATGAACAGTTCACTCAAAATTTTCAACCCAATCAGCCCTTAGCAATCACAATATGGATTTTGAAAGAAAAAAAAATAAACACTATAGTCAAAATTCACAATCCTTCTCTTTTTCTAAAACGATTGTAGAGAAAAAAAAGTTAAAAAATTAAATTTTTGTGTATTTATTTTTAAAGACTTGTTAAATTTTATGCTTTTTCATTAATGATATGACAATATATGATTTACTGACAGTATATGCTATTTGAATGGGTAATTAACCTAACTATTACACCTCTAATGGTATCATCAACCTTTGAATTTTCTTATTGAAGTGCACACACACATATATATATGTATATGTATTCTAATATATAGCTTTATGTCAAGAGTATTGATAAAGCATACTAATTGTAGACTTGAAGAATAGCCAAATATATTAAAAATCCTGCAATGGAGGAGTAAAGAAACACAAAGCATTGAAACACAATTAATTAAGACATCAACAATATATTATAATCTTTCGTGGCATAAACTATGCATGGCATTGTACTTTTAGAACTTAGGACATAAGATTCTGAGATTTTGCTTTTCCATGACGGTGGCGTATAGCATGTGCCCCTACCATCCCTCCACGTACATTCTTGGACTTGGATCGTTAGGGGACCAACACTTTTCTTTTCTCTCTCTCTCTCTCTCTCTTTTATATATATATATATATATGTATATATAGTTTCCTAATCCTGTGGTCCATAGACATTAAATCATATATTTCCATTATTTTTTCTGTTATTTCATCTAACCCCCACAAAAAAAAAAAAAAAAAAAGCTTGGCATAAGGATGATAAGTTGTCTTATGACTAAAAAGGAATGGTTTTGAAGCTCTAAACTCCACAAATTCTTTCCAAAGTCGGTTAAAGGATCATTAAGTCCAAATTTTCGTCTTAGAGATATTCTTATCATACATGAAGAATAAAGTTTTAGCCAAAGAAAGCTACAAAACACATAAATGATTTCCCAAACAAGGAAACCTTGCACATAGATTGCTTCTACAATGAAAAAAGAACTTAGAGAATTGGAAAAGTATCAGCATAAATTTATAAAATTTTTTAATTTTTTTAAATTTAAAAATTAAAATTATTTGAATAACTGGATACATGTATCAATCATTTGGAATAAATGTTCAGACATAAAAATTTTCAATTTAAATTGTTCAGTTTGTTTCATAGAAGTTATACGCATGTTCATCAATAACGTAAGTATAATGTGGGCATGACATAATTCTTTTGTTTGTTTGTTTTGTTTTATTTTTCTCTTTAATCTCAAAGGAAAAAAGAACACTTTTATTCAAAACAGATGATGGCTTAAAGGAGGGACCCACCAGCCATCTGAACAAATCTACCTGGCACACCGTCACAGTCTGCTTTTTCTTTTTATGTTTTTTCATGCTTTTTATTTTGTTTTATTAAAATTTTTGTGCATAGCATGCCATTGCCATCCAGGCTACTTTTTCTTTGCAGTGTTTTTGTTTCTATGATTGCGCCCTTTAGCTCCTTTTCATAAAATATCATTTTCATTTGGGTAAAGACATCCCCACCGCTTTAATCATTTCAAACCCAAAATCTTTGACTGATCTTTTTCTCTCTCTTATACGTCCGATTCATTGGTGCACCGTATCGATGGAAATGGAAGTAGCAATAAACAATAAATAATTTAAGTGGACTCCATTTCTACATCACTATTTCAGAAAAATCATTTGTATTCGAATATCGAGTTTTAAATTTAAAATAAAAAATTATAAAATGTTTCTGCATTAATGATTAACAAAGCTAGTAAAAAAATTAATATAGTTAATGGAATTTGATTGTTCTTTTTCAATGAAATTTTATATTACAAATAGAAATTACGATTACAGTTAAATAATTTTTTATATCAAATAGAATATTTATGAAAGAAGTAAAACAAAACATTTAAACAAATAAATCAACATAAAAAATTAAACTAAATTTTAAATTTTTTACAAGAAAGTATAGTCCAAAATTTCATCTTTTTTAAAACTTCCTTAAGCATTAAATCAAGAGGCGGAGGACCAAAACCTTTTCTTTATCATTAAGACAAAGCTTCGTTGGTCATTATCATTCTTAACATATAATCTAATCATTCACTGCTTGTATCAAATAGTTTGAGATCGGAGAAGAACTAAGAGGAGTGTATGCATTCTTAATAATTAAAAAAAGTGATGTACCGCCTAATGGAATAGGGGAAAACTAATTAAGGAACTGTAGATTAATAACTGAAAGTGAGGCTTGTCATTGCAGGTTGTCCCATAGTATCTCACTTTTCAGATATATTTTATTAAGTGAAGTTCCACCACCGCAAAAACCAGTATATTCAGCAATAAGTTTCTTCTTTTTACTAAGTTGATACCTTTACATATATGGCTTTTGCAGTTTTTACACCTCAAGTATTGAGTATGACATGAGGCTGAGTTTGTGCAGTGCTAACCAATTACTTTGTTTTGGTGAGTGATCAGAGCTTGAAGCTTTGCCAAAAGTCCTTTTTATTTTCTTTACCAACCGTCCTGTACAATGTTTAACAGTAGAGCACTAGAGATAGCTTCAAATCAATGCCATATTTGAACTGTGAAGAAGGAGCTTTTGATATGATTTTATATAAAGAGATTCCAAGCCTAGCTATTCTTTTGCTCCAATCCGATCGAAAATGGCAGGAACTTGATTCAAATGAACTAGGACTACACCCACATCGATGATTCTCATTCAGTTTGTTTTCTTTTGTCTATATTCCACATGGGCTTTGCTTATTTTGATGTTAAATATATCGACAGTTCTAAAGCCATGCGACCTTTCACACGATCTTAGGGTTGATAAAGCAAAACCAAAGCAAAGCAAAGAGCAAACAAAAAGCCAAGAGGAGCTGATAAGGGATTGTAGAGTGGTAGTTGGCTCTCAGCAGCGTTTGATTCCCAAATGTCGGCTCCATCTACCATTTGAGCTTGTGCACACAAAAGACAAATGTTGAGATTCTTCTTTTTGTATTTCAGGGATGATATGTTGCTTTCATGCTGGTATTGGGAGCCTACTGGCCCCTGCTAACCCAATACTTCATTGTTATCCTGTCTTCTACTTCCCAATTACCATTTTGTCCTTGATTTGTGGGATGTGAATATCTCAATTTTCCTTTCTGTTCTGTCCCCACAAGTGCTATTTGTCCTATTTGGGAACAACACCTGAACTCATGCCAAATAGGAGGGCCTGCCAAATCTAGTCAATAATAGTATAACAATCTTTCTTTTGCCACTATAACGAGAACTCACCAATTCTAACTATAAAATCCTTTTTCCTCGTAAAGAAAAGCTATTATTTTGTTAGAAATTAAATAAACAACAACAATAAATTGAGTTTTGGGCTCCTAGATCAATTTTTTTCTTTTTAAAGATTATTATGTTGTTTGGATATAATAAAATTTCAAAACTCCTTTTAAATAGAATTTGTGGTACAAAGAATAAAGTCTTTTAGTTGACGATGAAATGTATCCTTTTATAAGCAATCATCCCCAAACAATTATTTATTTTTAATATTATGAAAATTTAAAAAAGTATATTTTAATGTATTCTAACTCTGAAATAAAAAACACTAAAAATTAAAATGTGCCTAACTTTTGTTTTAAATAATAAATGAGCCATCGCGCTGCAGTTTTTTAATTGAATTTATAAAAGTTTTTATTTATGTATTTTCTAAAAATTTATATTATATTGTAAACTTTAATGCATATTAATATTAATATAATTAAATTTATCAGTTTTGACTATGTATTTAAAAAATAAAATTATTATATTATAAAATAATATTATTTACTTTAGAAACATAGTAATTTTTATAAAATATTATAAAAATAATATTTTTAATATATTTTAAATAAAAAATCATGTTTTTAATATGGTGCTATTGAAATCCTCACAAAAATTATGATTAAAAACACAATCCTTGTTGAAAAGATGAAAAGAATTATTTTTTTATAATTCAACAAAAAATAATGTTTTTAAAATAAAAACGTAATTTTGTTGAAAATATGAAAAGAATTATTTTTTTGAATTTAACAAAAACAACATTTTTGAGATAAAAATAAAATTTTTGTAGAAAAAGATAACATTTCTAAGACAAAAATTCAGTATTTATTATAAATATAAAAAATAAATTTTCAAAAGTCAACAAAAATAACGATTTAAGATTAACACAGCTTTTATTGAAAATATGATGTTTCTAATATAAAAACACAATCTTTGTTAAAAACATGTAAAATATATTTTTCAGAATTCAACGAAAATAATTTTTTTAAGATAAAAAATGTAGTATCTATTGAAAAGATGACATTCTTAAAATAAAAACGCATAGTTTTTGTTGAAAACATCATATATGTTTTAGAATTCAATAAAGATGATATTTCTAAAATAAAAGCATAATCTTTATTGAGAAGATGATGTTTTTAAGATAAAAATATAGTTTTTGTTGAGAAAATGACGTTTTTAAGATAAAAACATAGTCTTTATTTAAAAAAATAATATATGTTTCAAAATTCAATAAAGATGACATTTCTAAAATAAAAATAGTGTTTGTTGAAAAGATGAAGTTTTTAAGATAAAATACAGTCTTAATTGAAAACATGAAAAAATATAGTTTTTAATATTTAACAAAAATAACATTTCTAAGGTCGATTTGGTTGTTTTTGTCACAAATCAAAACTCAACCTCTAGACTCACGGGACTCTAGGACCCAGGTATGGATTCATTCGGTGTCTTAGATCAGCTTAACTATCACGGTTTACAGTTTTTTTGAGGCATTGTCCGCTTCAACTCTATTGGCCTCATGATTTTATCCCACAAAAGGCGCATCACAAGTTGAAGGTAATGTGAACCTTTATATCCCATGATCAACTCTAGTACACAGTGGATGTGAGATTTATGGCTCATTCCTAGGATCGTGACATCTTCTTCCACTCCAACGAAGGCCCACCATCCTTAGTGGATGGTGGGCATATTGCTAGTATCACCAGAGCTGGATCTGATACCTCTTGTCAAGGCTAAAACTCAACCTCTAAACTTGTGCAACTCCTCGTGCGACTTTAGGACCCGAGCGTGAACTCATCCAACGTCCTAGATCAGCCTAACTGTCAATAGTTTACACATTTGTAAAGTATTGTTTGCTTTAGCTCTTTTGGTCTCACGGTTTTGTTCCACAAAAAGTTCCTCACAAGTTGAAAGTAATGTGAACCCTTATATCACATGACCAACTCTAATATACAATCGATATGGAATTCATGGCTCTTTTATAGGACTGTGACATTTTCACTATGTAAGGATAATCAACGTTAGGATAATGATTAAAATTGTAAGATTATATTTCTTGAAAGTATTAAAAAATTATTTTTAAAATTATTTAGTTTCAACAAAAACAATATGTTAAAATAACAAGAAAAATTATTTTTACCAACACTTATAAGTGCCAATAAATTATTAAAAAATTGCCACCATTACTATTATCGATAATTTTTTTATTGTCGATTGATCGCCAGTTGGTGAGTGTCAATGAAAAGTTTCTAGTGGTCAAACCATCGGTGTCGAAGTTACACATATTTGATGACATAACTTTTTCCAACACTTTAAACTATTGTTATAAGAAAAAAAAAACTTTTAAAGGCAATTTAAATACTAAAAAAAGTCACATTTTTTTAAATTTTTTTATATTCATTAAGTGAGCTATATTGACACTTAAAACCATCCTTAAAAGTCTTACTTTATATTTTAAAAATAATTTCCATTAACCACCTTCATTTTCAGTACTTGATATTAGAATTCAACACAAAATAAATTATGGGAATTCACAGGCAAAGGAAAAAAAGGTACTTGATGAAATAGACTAAATTTCATTTTTATAGTAAAAAAAAAAAGGCTCTTAATAGCAAGAATATTTCATTTTTGTAAATTCAAACATAGCACATGTTTTACGCTCTTTCATCTACCAAATTTACATATTTCTAGCAAAGCTTCTTTATGTTATGTTTATGTTTCCTTGGAAAAATGATAAATTTTAAATCACAAAGACAAAAGCCAACGTGAAGGTTAAGAGAGAATCAGTAACTTAGAAACAAGACTTATGAAAGAGATTGTCAATGTCATGATTTATAAGTATTAAAATAAGCAAAATTCAATTATCAACAATAATGCAGTATTATCATCCTCAAAGTATAATAGTGAACATCATTCTAAAACTATCAACCTTTAAGTGACTACATCATAATTTCAAATAATTAGCATGTAAATTTATAAACACCAATTCAAAACATTTTTACAACTACCAAATAACTATGAAGTAAGGTCTAAAACATCAAGGTTGGTAATGAAGTGTAGCTTAGCAGAGAAGGACTTTGTGAAGTTCAATCTGAGTTTAATATTTTGTTTCCAATACACCATCAATAAGCCTAAATTCCATAGCCTTGTGAGAGAACCAAAAAACCAACAGGAATATTGAACACTAGTTAGTCTTTTCTTTCAGTTTGTTGAAATCGTTTAATGCCATGATATTTAAAACACAAAGATATCATTATATGGGCCCTTAAAAGGGAAAATCAAATAGAACTTGATTGTCACTCTCTTTACCTCCTACTTGTAGGTAAGCAAGAAAAAAGGGAAGAGGGATAGGCATCAGGCAAGATGTTTTCAGCAAACACTTATGTGAGAACCATTACCTCATGTTTTTAACAAAATCATAAAGCAACATTACCTTAGAAATAGATAATAAGTGGTCCTTTTCTATGTATTGTTGCACTTTTTCTAGAGGTTGGCCAGTGAAAGCCGCATATATTTTGTCAATTTTCTACAATAAAAGTAGTAGTGAGAAAGGCTAAATGTTTAATAGAGTATTTTTATGATTGGTAAGTATCTATATGGCCATACCAAAAGCTATTATATAAAAAGGAAAATTTAGAAAGCATAACATAGAGATCGATCTCTTTGATTCATTAGTAGCTTATTTAGAAAAATGCAAAATATAAGAAAAAGGAAATTACATGGCAAGATTGAATTTCTTCATTCACTTGACGTTTGACATCTTCAACCTGACCTTTCAAAAAGAAAGAAGCATAACCAATCAATTTCAACAAGTACATGAAATGTGATTTCATGTTAGTTACACATAGTCCAAGAACTTAAAAATAATTTCATAGTGTCTTTAATTTTGTCACAAGAATATGAATTTATCTTTTATAGTACAATAAGCTTTATTCAATTGTAGTCTGCCTCTCAAACAATACAACCAAAATATGCATTAGCTATTTCAAATCTTTTCATCCTGCTTTAACAAATTTTTTTTTCTAAATGTAGCAACTAGCAATGCAAACCAAGAAGTTAAATCATACCCCACATCTACTTTGTGTTGGTGTATCATGATGCATGCATTTGGAATTGCATAACGCATCCCCTTCTCTCTACTAGTAAGAAGAAGTGCTCATTGGCTTGTAGCTACTCCAAAACAAACTGTGCCAACATTTAGCTTTTGTGGGAAAACACTTATTTATAGTTGGTTATAATTTTATAATCTGTATATTTATATTTGTATCTCTAGAATTAAGGACAAAAAATTAAGATAGATAATCCTTCAATTATATGATTAGTCTTTTAGGAAGATTTAGTTTCCTAGTTTAACCTCTAGTTAGTTGTATATAAATCTAAGGTTATTGTATATTTCTTAATGAGCAGTTTTTCAATAGACATTCAAATTTTCTATTAGTTTTTTCACATGGTATCAAAGCTTTAGGCTCTTCTTAGGAAGTAAAATTTTTAGCTTTTATTGTCTAACCCTATTTAGGCCTTTATTGTCGAACCCTTTTCAAAGAAAGATATCACTACTACCCAATTTGAGGAAGTGTCAACTAAAAAAATCACTGAAATACTACAGATATTTTGAAAACAAGAAGTGTTTGATAGGAAAGAGATTGAAAAGCTAATAAACTTATTAAAAATCCTTGAAAAGCCTACTGTGGTATGTTTTTTGGGTAAAGTCTCTAGTTCAAGTAAAGCTTCTGGTTCTCATGAATTAAATGTCTCAGTTAAGCCTATTACAAGTTCTTGGATTATTGACTCAAGAGCTATAGACCATATGACACATTTCGCACAGAAGTTTAGTACATATACCCTGTGTCCTAGTAATAAGAAAATTATTGTTGCAGATAGTTCACTTACTATAGTGGCATGATTAGGAGATGTTCAAGTTAATCCCTCGTTTATTCTAAAAAATGTTCTTTATGTTTTTGGATTGTCTACTAATTTGATATCTATACAAAAATTTACTAGATATATAAATTGCAAAGTGATTTTTTATCCCTCTTATTGTGAATTTTATGACCAGAGTTCGGGAAAGATGATTGGACTTGCCAAGGAGAAGAATGGACTATACTATCTTGAGACATCAAATAACACAAGTAATATCAAAAATAGTTTACCTTTGTCATTTCTTTCTGAAAAATCTTTCAATAAAGATAAAATCTAGCTTTATCGTTTTCATCTTGGACATTTTTCTTTTGAAACTTTGAGAAACATGTTTCCTTCTTTGTTCAAAGGATTAAATGTCAAAGATTTTCATCGTGATGTTTGCGAACTTGCAAAGCATAGACATGTGTCTTTTTTAATTAGTAACAAAAGAAGTTCTACTCCATTTTACTTGATTCATAGTGACATTTGGGGTCCCTTTACAATTCTTAATATTTTTGATGCAAGATGATTTGTTTCATTCATAGATGATTGTACTAGGGTCTCTTGGGTTTTTTTTACTTAAATTCAAATCAGATGTGAATAGTATATTTTTAACTTCCAAGACATGATTCAAAATCCATTTAGAGTGAGAATCAAGAGATTTAGGTATGATAATGCAAGAGACTACTTCAACCAGAATCTATTCACCTATTTCCAAAAAGAAAAGATTATCCATGAGTCATCTTGTGTTAATACTCCATAGCAGAATGGAGTGGCAGAAGAAAAAACAACCATTTACTAGCCATAACCTAAGCCTTTCTTTTTCAAGCAAATGTACCTAAATCTTACTGGGGGGAAGCTATTTTTACTGTCACACACATTATAAATAGGTTACCTTTAAAGGTTTTGGGATTTAAAACTCCTATGAAACTACTCTCACAATTTTATTCCAACCTTAATACCGTAAACAATCTCACACCTAGGATATTTGGTTGTACATCATTTGTTTATGTTCACAGTCATAGAAAGTTGGATCCAAGAGCAATTAAATGTATTTTTATGGGGTATTCTTTAACTCAAAAAGGATATAAGTGTTATCATTCTCCTATAAAAAAATTTTGTGTCTGCATATATCACTTTTGAAGAAAGTAAACCATTTTTTACTCAACCTTATCTTCAAGGGGAGACTTCATTCATGGAAGATAAGGATAAAGACTTCTTTTGGCTTGATTTATTCTCTTCTTCAACATTTACACCCATTAATTCTTCTTAGTCGAAACTTGTTTCTGCTGAGCCCAAGTCAAACACTGAATTTGAGCCTGAACCCATTCCAAATACAAAAGATGTGACAAAGGATAATATTGTTCTTGATTATATGAAAGAATTACAAGTGTACTCAAGAAAAAAAGTTTCAGATCTTGACCCAGTGCCAGTCCAAGAACCTGATCCTAACTCTGAAAATGAGGTAACTATAATTTTTTACTCTATTTCTCAAAATGATCATGAATCTCCTAAAACTATAACTAATGATTATGATCTGCCTATTGCCATTAGGAAAGGAACCAGAGAATGTACTAAGCATCTACTATACCCAATCTCTAATTTTATGTCATTTAAAAAATTTTCCCCATCCCACAAAATTTTTTTTTTGAGCCTAAACACTATTTTTGTTCCAACTATATTATCCGAGGTATTATCTAGTGAGAAATGGAGGCAAGCCATGAAAATATAAATGGAGGCCTTAGAGAAAAATCAGACATGGGAACTGGTAAAGTTGACTAAAGAAAAAAATCCATTGGGGTGTAAATGGGTTTTCATTGTAAAATACAAGGCGGATGGTACTGTTGAAAGGTATAAAGTCAGGTTAGTGGCTAAGGGCTATACTCAAACCTATGGAGTGGATTATCAGGAAACTTTTGCTCCAGTTGCTAAGATGAATACAGTTAGGATTTTATTATCATTAGCTGCAAATTACAATTGGCAGTTTCAACAATTTGATGTAAAGAATGCTTTTCTACATGGTGATTTGGAAGAAAAAATATATATGAAGGTTTCACCGAGATTTGGAGGTCATCTAGAAGCAAACAAAGTATGCAGGCTGAAAAAGGCTTTATATGGCCTTAAACAGTCCTTTAGGGCTTGGTTCAGGAGATTTGTCAAAGTGATCCTAGCAATGGGATATAAACATAGTCAAGGAGATCACACATTGTTTATCAATCACTTTGATTCAGGGAGAGTCACAGTTTTATTAGTGTATGTTGATGATATAATTGTAACAGGAGATGATGAAAAAGAGAGAGAATCTCTAAAATAATATTTGGCTAGAAAATTTAAGATAAAAGAGCTAGGGAGATTGAAATACTTCCTAGGAATTGAAGTAGCTCACTCATGGCATGGTATCTTCATCTCACAACAAAAATATGTGATGGATCTTTTGAAGAAAACTGAAAAGCTCGCATGTAAACCTGCAAATACCCTTATAGATCTTAATCATAAAATTGGAGAAGCTAATGAAGATGCTGTTGTAAATTGAGAGATGTACCAAAGATTAGTTAGAAGAATCATTTATCTCTTACATACTAGACCTGATATAGCATATGCTGTGAGTGTGGTAAGTTAATTTATGCATAGTCCTAAAGAAGTGCACCTATAGTCTGTCTACCGTATATTGCACTATTTGAAGGCCAATCCTGAGAGAGGTATCTTATTCAAAAAAAATTTAGGGCTAGTTTTAAAAGCATATACAGATGCTGATTATATAGGTTCAGTAACTGATAGAAGATCCATCTCAGACTACTACACTTTCTTAGGTGGTAATCTTGTGACTTAGAAGAGTAAAAAATAGAATATGGTGGCAAGATCAAGTGCTGAAGTAGAGTTCAAAGCAATGGCTTAAGGAATTTATGAACTACTATGGTTAAAGATTATCCTAGAAGACTTGAAGATCAAGTGGGATGGACTAATGAGACTCTATTATGATAACAAGTCTACAATAAGCATTGTACACAATCCTATGCAATATGACAGAACAAAACACATTTAGTAGATAGATATTTCATAAAGGAGAAACTAGACAGTGAGTTGATTTGTACACCTTATGTATCAACCAAGGGTCAACTTACAAATGTGTTAACTAAAGGTCTTAGCAGTGCAACATTTCAAGAAATTATTTTCAAGCTGGGAATGGAAAACACCTATTCACTAACTTGAAGGAGGGTGTAAGAAAACACTTATTTACAACTGGTTGTAATCTTGTAATTTGTATATTTATATTTGTATCTCTAGAATTAAGTATTTGTATCCTTAGAATTAAGGACAAAAAATTAGGATAGACAATCCCTCAATTATAGGATTAGTTTTTTAAGAAGATTTAGTTTCCTAGTTTAACCTCTAGTTAGTTGTATATAAATCTAAGGTTATTGTATATTCTTAATGAGTAGTTTTTCAATATACATTCAGTTTTTCTCTTAGTTTTCGACACAATTTTATTTCTTAGTTTTTTCACAGCTTTATCTGAAATAATGACCAATTCATGCTAGCAAAATAAGAAGTTCGAATAAAGCATGCAACATTGTTTTCATCAAAATATGTATTAAAATTTCGTAGCATGCAGTAATAATGAAAAAATACAAAATAATGGGCCCAAAAAAGTTTAAAATCTCACCCAAGACATGTAATCATAAATTACCAAGACAGAATAGGTGCTTCCACCAGGGCAGTTTAAATACACCTGACATGGTACAAGTTAAAGTTGTAAACTCTAAACAAGTTCCAAAATTATGGATTTAAAGCTCTATGTACTAAAAGAAAAAATAGAGAATGTTGAGACAATTAGTTAAAATATGAAAACACCTGAGCATCTACATCTTCATCAATAGCTGCCAAAGTTGCAAGCTGTGATATAACTCTTTAAGCAACCTGTGAATTAACTGGTTGCCCAATGAATATGATACAATTCCTTAATAACATTGTTGAAAGGTCCAAAGGCCTTTCTAGAGTCATTACTACTAGCATTATAGGTGGATTCCCCTTTTTGGCATTTATTACACCACAGCTATACATAAAAGGTATTATGATGTCTATATCAAATACATTGGAATTATGGTATGTTTGGTAGAGGGGAGCAAAAATGGTTTCATCCAATAGGTAAACTACAATATTAGTTACGAGGTAGCAAAATCGAAGTATTAGATCAAAGGATTTTTTTTCCTAACACAATACAGAGGACACATTCCAACTTCATAACTCAACCATCAATGAATTTATCCTTTTAAAACAAATGACTACAAGTCCATAAGTAGAGATCGCCTACGGTTGATACTTGACAAACTTTGTACACATCATTCATATGCATTAATGACATAAAACACAAAGCAATAATATAAAATTGAAGCAAATAGATAGAGTAAGAAACCTTGGATTGGAATCATGGAAGCCTTTCTCATCGATCTTAAGTGAACATCATTCTTAAAGTAAATGTTACCCTTCTAGTTCAAGATATGCTGCAGCCCTATTTCTATAATACGTTGCATTATTGCCATTAAGCTTGATAGTTTCAGTATAAAACCCAACAACCTTTTACCATTGTTTACCTTTGTATGCTTGGTTGCCCTAAATCATTGAATTTACAAATAAAAGAAATTTATTTAAGATAAAAACGAAAATATGCAAACCAAATAATTTGTAGAAAACTACTATGTGATACTATACTCTAGGTTCTAAGTAATAGCACGAGGATAAGCATATAACAAATTAAGACATATGCCAAGCTTTAAATAAGCAAACATATGGACAATTTTAACTAAAAGAAACATGATTTTCCTTGTTCCTTTTCAAAAGTTAGCATTTCATGGTAAGCACAGTGATCAAATGTCTTACAGCTACAACCACTTTTCAAAGCAACTTTACTCTTAACAGCCTTAGCAAGTATTTAGTTCCTTAATATGTCATATTCTATACAATATCACTTCAGTGTTTTCTCTAGTTTTTCAAATTGATTCATCTGATGATAACAAACAAGATATATAACATGTGTAAGTACATGAACTCTAATTTTACCTAGCAAAAATAGTAACTTATGGTTTTAATACTGTCTATTTGTACACTAAAACTGAAATTTCATTTTCCACCATTTCTCAATTTTATACTTGAGTAGACTATGAATTGACATATGTGATCTCTGTCCAGAAGAAAAAGCAACATTGAATTTTTTAATCTCTTCGTCAAGATCCTTCTTTCTTTGTACTTCAGTGTTCAAGTCCTTCAAAATGTTTTCGTTCTGCTATGTTAGAATTGTGAGCTTCTGAAAAAGATTCAAAGATCATTTTCAGCAATGAATTTCATTCTTCTTTTAGTAACTGAAACTCTCTTTCCAAACTCCCATAGCTTTCTTTAGAAGCCTCAAGGAATTTGTTACTGAGATCTAACTCTTCTCCAAGTTTTCATTCTTTTTCTTGATAGTGTTGAGTTCATTTCTCAGTTTTTCCTTCCAACTGGTAGTTTCTCCTCACAAAGTGGAGCCCTTGTACATTTAAAAACTAAATCTTAAAGTAGGATACAAAGCAACCCACACATAATCATTTAAAGCACAGTAGTTTGATGATTGAACGATAGTCTTTGGGCTTATTAAGGCTGCCTTCGGACTTGATCGCAACCTTGGTACGGCACTATTTAAGCACTTTTTGGTGCAATTGCACCATGGCTATTTGTTTGGACAACAAAATCATGGTTCGATTGGACCTAAGTGCCACTAGCGAGGAGAAAAGTTTCCACAGGTGAAAAAAGGGGCAGTAAGCCACTGCAGTCCATTTTGGATTTTTTTTTGTCGCCACTAATATTTTTTAATTCAAACTTATTTATATATTTACAATTTTTTAAGGTTAAAATAATTTTACTAAATTTTAAAAAATAGTTTATTTTACTCGCATTAGTTTTTGTTTATAAACCTTAAAGTAATTAATTTTTTAATATTTCAAATGTTAAATAAAATTAAAATATGGATCAACATAAAATTTTAACTCACTTTTAGATTAATATTCTTAATCGTCATTTTTATTTTTATTTCACCGCTATCATTAGTTTTGCATGCAAACACATATCTCATCACTTTTTTTTTTTGCTAAGTTAAGTCCAATTTTATTATTGTTGAATGTTCAGGTGTGAAGCTAGCATCAAAAATCACCTTAATGCCCAGAATTATACCAACCAATACACTAGAAAACTATGAAACATTATAACAACATACAATCTAAAGGGAATTGTTAGCCTTGAATTGATAAAAGTTTTAAAATTGATAAAACAAAAATTTGCCTAACTTGAATTAAATTTATTTTATTTCAAATTAAACTTTTTTTCCAACCTTTTATCTTGCAAAAAATTATTTTTGAACTAAAGCAAAACATGTTTTGGAAACAAAAATGGACTTTTGGACAATTTGGGATAGATGGGATCGATCCCCTAAGGGAAGAGATCGATCCCTTCACATGACTCGATCAATCCCTTGACTAAAGGGATCGATTCATTTTTCTTCTAGTAACATATCTCATGCAAGTTTTTCAAAAATCAATTGATCCATTCCTTGTAGGGATCGATTGACTAGGTTTTTTACATGAACTGATTGATCTTCTCTTTAAAGAGATTGATCCATTTTTTATCCTGAAACAAAATATGTTTTAAAATTTGTAGAAAGAATCGATCTCCCTACATAAGGGATCGATCACCTGGGATAAGGGATTGATCAGGTCCCTTACCTGATCAATCGGGTAGTCTGATAATGCATAAAATTGGTCTTGATTTTCATTGACTCAATCAATCCCCTGTATGAGGGGATTGATCCCCTATTGCCCATAAAGCCCCAATGGCTATTATTTTATCTGAAATTTTGTAGGTTTCAACCACTAAATGTAAGCAATGGCTATCTTTTTCTTTCAGCATATAAATGAAGGTTTCCTACTGCATTTGAAAAGTATGAAAAGCCAAGAAACTTATTGCTTCCATCTACCATTTTTCCAAGCATTATAAAGCAATTTAGTGTGAGAAAAGTGCAAAAATTCTTGTTATATAAGATTTTCTCTTGATATTCTTATTAATCTTGTTTTATACTTTAAATTAGCAAACACCCAACTTTAGAGAGGTTCATTGAGTTTGCAAAACACTTAAAAGCTTGTATTGTGAGGTTGTGAGCTTAAGGGGGATGATAACCCTTATAAAGTTTTGAAAAGCTAGGTTGTAACATTCAACACATAGTGGATTGAACTCCTTGGTAAGTGAGGCTAAGGGAGAGGACGTAGGTGCCTAAAAGAAAAGTCGAACCTTTATAAATTTTGGTGTTTGATTTTTTATCTCTATCTCTTATTTTTAAGATTATTAGTATACTCATATTTGTTATGTTTATTTGCTTGAAAAAATTTATTTGTAAAATTTGTGCTTATCGGATATTTAATCTTGAAAATTTTATTATAAACCAATTCACCCCCCTTTTGGTTTATTTCAAGTCTTTGAGTTAACATGAATTATGCATCTATATATAAAATTAAAGTAGTGGAATTTTTAAAATTTTAATTCCCTAAAGCGAAGATCAATCTATAAAATCATACAAACAAAACAATTTCACAAGCATGCATGGGTTTCGACTTAAGTGGTTACATTGGATGCCGAAATTTCTTTGGTTGAATTTAGTGACCTTCAAACTAGTTTTTTAAGCCAAAAGTTGCCCAAGTGTTTAGCCTCTAATGGTGATCCACAAGAATTCTTGTGAAAGAACATTTTCTAAGGTTTGTTTGACCTCAAAGCCACACTTAGCATTTTCAAGATCTCTTGTATTCTTTCAAGTTTTGCTTAAACTCTCTTAGCTTATTTTTTCCTTGAGTGAATAGTACAAGAATTGTGTGCAAGAGAGAGGCAGCTTGAAGTTCTTTTTGTAAAAGAAGTATTCGGTCACATTAGGTTTAATATATGGAATGCAAATTTTCACAATTAACCCTATGCTAGCTTAATGTATAAATAAGGGAAAAAATTTTCTCTTATTTTATTTTTTCTATTTTTGGTCATACCAAAATCAAATTAAGTCCAACTTAATTTATCCCAATTTTAATCTTTTATAATTATCCTATTTTGTTTGACCTACTAGGTTTTTTAGCATATTGGCAATAAACACAAGCATTGTAAGCTTGAGTATTCAGCTATGATGAAACAAACTTTTGTCTTCATCACTAATTCTCCAATTAGCCAGTCTTATGCTTATAGATTATGATCAATGCTAGCTTCATTGCTATGATCTCAATTGCTAGAGAAAAGTCAATATGTCTTGACAACCTATCCGTGAATGGTCTTAGTGTATAATTAATATCTTTTCATTATATAGTATCTCAGTTTGAATATTGAGTATGGTTTAGTGTCTACCCAATCTTGTTCAACCATATTAAGTTTTCTCATTGACATTAACTCACAAATAAGCTTTAGAATAATTCTAAACTCTTATTTTACTTTTGCCAAAGATTTTTCAAGTTAATTCAATCAAGACTAGTTGAGAAAGTCTCTTGATCTCACAAGGTGATGAATCCCATCTTGATTACTTCATGCATCTTCATATGCCTCATGTTATACCTAGGGATGGCAACGGGGTAGGTTTTTGCTCGCCCCAAACTCGACCAACTTCATAATAAAAAAACCTGAACCCGACCCAAATTTTTTTATTTTTTATACCCGAACTCGATATGACCCGATATTATATAAACTGTACCCAACCCGACCCGATCCAAAATTAATAAAATATTATTTTAAAAATATAAATATAAAAATATATAATTATATATAAATAAAAATTAAAAAAATAAATTTTAATATAATATCAGGTCGGGTCGGGTTTGCCTAAAACTTGACTCGACTTGACCCCGATTTTCCCTTAATAATACCCGATCCGACCCGAAACCTAAATTTCAAAAAAAAAATATCAACCCTATGTGATCAGGTTGGGTCGAAACCCATTGGGCTCGGGTTAGGCTACCAACCCTAGTTATACCCAACAATACTTGATTAGAGCATTCTTGGTTAGAACTATAAGTAAAAGAAAGTCAAAGTATAACATTCATCATATAAGATTATAAGTAATCTTAAGTCAAAAGATGACTTATACCACCATCACATGATAATGTAGTTATAGAGACTATATGAACTACCATATAACATTTTCATATGGATCTTGTTCAGTGAACTTATTCTTATAACAAGCATTCATATAAACTTCAACTTATGAGATTGGTTGCCTACTTCATAAGTAAGAGCATAATTATATGTTAGTCTTAACAACTTTTGTCAATGTCCTCTTATTGATAAACTATCAACTAAGAACTATTTTAGAACATATAACTCTTATGCAATGATGATTGAATATAGCTATTTTGGAACTACATTTTTTATGAATTCGAATTGTATAATTGCTTCATCAAAATGTAAATTTCAACTCCTTGATGCTTGCTTAAGTCCATAGTAGATCTTTGAAGCTTACATACCATGTTAGCATTTTGTTTTGGATTCAAAACCTTGGGGTTTGTCATGTACACATCATTTTTCAAATTCTCATTAAGGAATGCCATTTTGACATCCATTTGCCATAACTTATAGTCATGGTATGCGGTAAGAGCAAGCAAAATCTTAATGGATTTATGACATGGCTATTGGTTAAAAAGTTTGATCAAAATCAACCCTTTATTTTTTATTATAACCTTTTGCAACTAGCTTGGCTCTGTATGTTTGAACATTGCCACCCATGTCAGTTTTTTTCTTGAAAACCCACTTGCACCCTATGGGTTTTATCCCTTTAAGTGGTTCCACTAAAGCCCATGCTTGGTTTGCATACATGGATTTCATTTCAGAGTTCATGACCTTATGCCATTTCTTAGAATCAATCTCCAACATTGCTTTTTGATAGGTAGTAGGATCATCATTTATGATCAACTTATCCTTGACCATGACAAATCTATATCTTTTAAGAGCTTGGCAAGCCTACTTGATGTATAGAGTTCTTGTATACTTTGAGCATTTGGTTGTGCATTTGATACCTTATCCATGGCTCAAATTGTGTCAAATTATGTTTTTAAACTTCTTCAAGTTCTACTTTACTCCTAGTATTCTCTTTAAGGATAAAATCTTTTTTTTTTTTAAATACTAGTGTAGAAACAAACACGTTTCATTCTTCAGAGTTGTAGAAATACTATCTAATAGTTTCCTTTAGGTATCCCATAAATTTATAGTTAGCCGATCTTGTTCCAAACTTGTTGGCTTGTGCATGCTTCACATAAGGATCATATCCCTAAATCTTTATGTGTGATAAGTTAGGTCTTTAACCTTTTCACATCTCATATGGTGTCTTGTCAACAAATTTAGATGGAACTATATTTTAAAGAAAAGGGGTTGTTTCAAGTGCATAACCCTAGAAGGATATAGGAAGATTTGAATTGCTCATTATAATTTGAACAATGTCCAAAAAAGTTCTATTTCTTCTTTCAGAAACTCTATTATGTTGTGGCGTTCCAAATGGAGTCCATTGTGAGCAAATCCCATGCTCTTTTAAATAACCTAGATAATCATGGCTTAAGTATTCATCATCTCAATTAGATCTAAGTGTCATGATATTTTTACCAATTTTCTTTTCAACCTCCATTCTAAACTCCTTGAGCTTTTCAAAGCATTCAGACTTATGTTTCATTAAATATACATAACCATATCTTGTATGATCATTAGTGAATGTAGTGAAATAGAAATATCCTCCTCTAGCATTTGTGTTCATTGGGCCACATACATTTGAATTTATCACCGACTTTTTCTCTTTTTCCAGTGAAAGGTGATTTGGTTAACTTTTCAATCAAGCATGATTCACAAGTTCCATATACTTCATAATTAATAAGATCAAAGTATCCTCACTTATACAACATTGTGATTCTTGTTTCCATGATGTGACCGATCTTACAATGCCACAAGTAAGATTGATTTAGTTTATCTAGTTTTGCCTTTGTGACATTTATATTGAGAACATCATTATTTAAACTAAGAACATATAAGCCATTATTATACATTTCTATGCCATAAAACACATCATTTAAATAAAAGGAACAACTATTGCCTTTAATATTGAATGAGTATCCATCATTCATACTTAGATAAGAAACTAAAATGATGTTTCGAGTTATGAGAGGAACATAATAATAATTTTTTAGTTCTAAAACTAAACCACAAGGTAAAGCAAATAATAAGTCCCTACGATATAGGTAACAACATTTACCCCATTTCCAACATGCATCTTTATATGTCATTATATAGGTGAGAACTATATCTGATATCCAATACCCAAGAAGATGTGTCAAAAAGAGATAGATTGATCTCAATCATAAACATACTTGAAGTAGAAATAGACTTATTTTACTTTAAGCTTGCCAAGTAGGCCTTGCAATTCCTCTTCTAATAACCTTTCTTACCACAATGGTGACATCACTGTTGTCCTTTTTGATGCTACCAGCAGGTTTGATAACCTTGTTTGCATCACCTTTTTTATCAATCTTTTTACATTTCTTTTTCTTGGTCAACCTTTTCTTGGTCTTAGATGAAGAAACTAGAAGAGCCTCAAGCTTTTGATTCTTTATGGACTTTTTGGCAATGTCTAGCATATTCATCAATTGTGGTAATGTTAATTCCACCTGATAGATATTGAAATTCATTACAAATTGTGAAAAGCTACTAGAAAAAGATGACAAGATCAAGTCAACACTTAACTCATGATCCATCACTAATCCCAACTGTCCAAGTTTCGTAATCCAATTGATCATTTTGAGAAAATGCATTTTAACCAAAGTGTTCTCAGACATTACTATTCAGAACAATTCCTTAGAGGTCTTAAACCTCTCAATCTACCCTTGTTTGTCAAATAATTCTTTAAATGCAAAATGATTGTCGGGGCATCCATATTTTCATGTTGCCTTTGCAACTCATGAGTCAGGCTAGTGACCATGATACATGCGAGTTAATTAGCATGGTTGTCCACCTAGCCTAAAATGGTACCAATTAATCTTAAATTATCTTTTTGGCCTTAATTAAAAGATCTCTTTTGCCTAACTTATTTTATTATTTTATTACTTTATTAATTTTCATATCTAGATATTAGAAACATACCTATTAGGTTTTTCCAACACTTTGATTGAAACCTTAAAGAATTTTCCTTATCTCAAGAGTATTTAAATAATATGTGCATTTCTATGAAAAGGCTCCCTCACTAGATATATTAAATAATTTATGGAAAAAATTAAGTAATAATAAACATACACAAAATTTACAACATATTATCTCAAATAAGGATAAGTTATTCATTAATCAATTCATGAAAGAAAATTAAATAATACATATAATCACAATTTATTCATTAACTTTTAATTTTTATTTAAAATAACACATTTCATTTTTATTTCATAAATCTTTCATTTTTATATTAAGACCATTTTCTAAATCTTCCATCATTTTGATTGAATTTAGAAAAGTTCCATCACTTAAAAATTTTCAAAAAAATTACATGCTCGTAATTTGGAATTTCATTATAGGTTGAATTTCATCTATTCTTAAATCATTATTATGATTTTAAAGTCACATCTTAAAATTATTTAATTTATTTACAAATTTATATTATTTTTTACAATTTATTTTTTTACAAATATTTAAAACACTTAAATATTAAAGCAAATAAATATATAAAATAAATCTTGCAAAAAATAGTAATTAAAATAAATCAAATTAATAAATTAGAAAGAATATAATTAACCCAAAAATAGAGAAAAAATAGATAATAAATTAAATGAATAAAATAAATTAAATAAATAAATAAAAAATTGAAAAAGAAAATAAAATAGAAAAAGGAAAACAAGTTAAACAAGCTGAACTTACGTTGAGTTGGTGCATGAATCCTTGTTAGGTTAGGCACAGATCTTTTAAAATTTTTAAGGGTAAAAAGACATATTTCCAAGGCTATTTAAATACCCTAAAATATCTATTTTTTTGTTTTATTTTTTTCTTTCCCCTGCCACTCCGTAAGCTGAATTTCCTTTCAATGAATTTGGATAATTTGGTTAGTCTTTCTGAGTCTAGGTTTTGGTGTGATTACACTGTGCCTTTTGTTGATGGATTTCAAAATGCTATGGTAGAACATTTAGGACCTGGTACTTTTAGGGAGTTTCTTACCCCTTTTAAATTTGGATTTCAAAACTAGTGTCATCCGACTGTCCAGTGTCTAGAAGTGCTAATGATGACCATGAGCTAGATACTTTCATAGCCATAACCTCTCAGACGGCCTTTCTAGCTGATAAAATATATGTCATTGGAGGCCAATATGATCCTAGCCATGTTTACCCATTTCCAAGCTGACAGCAGTTAAAAATATAGAGATTTTCAAGTTCATTTTGATTAAAAAATTTTAAATTTGATTGAATTTGGTGCTTTTGATGCCTATTTGCATGATTTATAGGTTTTTCTATTTGGTGTAGAATTTTTACTCATTTTCATTCAAGAAATCATGCAAGGTTAAAACAAGTATCATTTGGCCAAGCATGTAAGGATGGAATCGATTTTAACTTGAAGTAAGATTACCTAATTCTAGTTGAAGTAGAAATTATGGTGGCACTATACCTCCCTTGTGGATTCAACTCACCTACATTCAAGAGGACTTCTTAATACACATGCAATATTTAAAGAGTTTTAATCAAGAAGGGACTTCAAAACATTCGGCCATGAGAGTTTTTTTTTCAACCATGACTCTTTTGACTTTCATTTAAAAAGTTGTATTTCAAGAAGGATTTGTGTAAGATAATTCTTAAGAGATTGGATGGAAAATAACAACTTGTTATTAGGATTCAAAGCTTAATCGAATACATGAAGTGTGTAAGATTAAGATGAAAGCCAATTGAGATCAATGTCCAAGATTGCATTCTAAAAAGTATGATTGGCCAAGACTCTTTCCAATCTAAGATACCTATTTTTGGCCAACATTTAGGGATCAAGATAACTCTTATCTTGGGTGTTTTGATAAGATTGAACTTGTGAACTTTATATCTACCCTTTGGCCAAACCTACTTGTATAAATAAGAAGGCTAGTTCTTGATACCATACATCCCACATTCCATTATTCTCTTTTTTTTTTTTTTCAGTTTTCTTTAGTTTCTTTAGATTTTTAGTATTTTTTTTCTAAGTTTCCTCTATATTAGCTAAGGTGACAGATTAGCCAACAAGAGCTTTGTTTTCTTAAATCTTTATTCAATTCAAGTATTGTTTCTTTTCAAGTTCCTTTGTTTTCTAATTCAAGTTATTTTAAAACAATCTTTAGTTTTCTTATGTTCATTTATGCTGATTGCTGCTTTTCGTATAGCCTACAAGTGCATAAATCAAGTAATAAAGTGAAGTATTCTAGTATCATTTCTTCAGGGATCATAGAGTGTAATGTTGGGTTGTTCACAATTACCAAAAGCAAAAGCCTAAGATCTTATACCTAAAATTATGGAAATTTATGATTTGGTTGCAAGAAAAGTAAAGATTAAAAGTGATTTGTAGGTAGAGATCTTGACTTCACCAATTGTCATTTGGGAAGTAAAATAAGATTGCCAAAGACTAATTTTAAGAAAACAAGAATTGAAAAAGCTTGAAAATTAAAGAAACTTGAGAAGGTCGAATGCTTGTGGGAAACTTGGAATAAAGATTGCATGAAATGAACTTAAAGAACATAAAAGAAAGTGATGGTCAAATCTTGCAAAAAGTAAAAAAAACCTTAAATCAATCTTGAATGAAAAAGAATGTTTTTGTCAAAATAAGGATAATGAAAACAAGAATTGCAACTTAAAAACAAGAAAAGAAAAGATCTTTAGAAAAATACTTCTTGAATTGAACTAAAAGAATTGAAAGTAAGAAAAGCTTTGTTATTGGCAAATTTGTCACCTAAGCTAATAACTCAAATAAAGAAACAAAAGAACTAAAAGAAAAAAAAGAAATGAGGAGTGAGATGATGGAAAAGGGTGAATGGCCTCTTTATTTATAATGGAGTCAGCCAAAGGGGATAGAAATATAAGATGTGTTTTCAAATTCAAACTGATGGTGGTTAGGCTTATCGTCATCTTCTATGAGGTAGGGTCAAATGGGATTTTTTTAAGCTTGATTTGCCTTGGTCGAATAGGGTCTTAATGGTGCAATCTTGGCTTTTGATTGAATCTTGATCAAATATTGATAATTCTCTTCCCTTTGATTCATCTAAGGCTTGAAAATTCAATAGTGAGTTGATTTTTATCCAAATCTTAAAATTCAAATGGATAAAATGCTACACCAAATAAAAATTTTCAAGGTTAAGCAACAAGTTTCATGGTGAGATTCCAATTCTTTTTGGTTGAATGTGTCTAGCCTTTATTTTGGAAAATTGCATAAAGGCTCTTTTGAAGTCTTGGCTGCATAGGATGGTGCTTGTAAAGTTCATGCTTTTACAAATCAATCTTCCCTTTTGTGTGGTTGAATGGGTAAAGTCTTTATGCCACACAATTGCTTCCTGGCTAATCAAATGAGTCATGCTTAGATCAAAATTTCTCTTTAAATGAACAGGATGGAGTCCAAATGAGCTTGGAGTAGCATACAATTTTTTTGAAAAGTGGTCTAGCTGAATGCATCATTGGAAGAATCCTTGAGCAATTGAAACTTTATGAATGCGGGACAAGGTGATTTAGTTATGAGCTTCCAATATTGGGTAAAAATTTCTCCTTACGTGGTTGGCTTGCATGAAAGTGATATCTATAAGCTTGAAAACCTAAAATCATGAAAACAATATGAAAAGCACTAAAAATCATCCAAAATTTAAATTTTAGCACCATTTTTTACATGTAAAAGCACTATATATGTTGGTACTATCACACCTTTACACTTAAATCTTTACTTGTCCTGAAGCAAAACCTCAATTCAACAAAATTAAATATCAATAATCATACTTACAAAGTCAAAAACTACATGAACTTCCTATCATGTACTATTGCATAATACATAGCCAAAAATAAACATAGAGTCATAAGAAATTCCTTAAAAAATAAGCTTTCAATATCTTATGCTTATTACACATATACCTTTACTCAATCTCTAATTCATGCATAAAAATCAAGTAAAATGAATATAAAACACTTCATCACATTTCAACTCAAAGATAGAATAGACTTTATGTATTCATTTTCCCCTCTATTTCCACTAATGTTAGACTTACATATTTAACTCAAGATCAAAAGGTCTTTTAGGATTGTAATGTAAGGCTTGGATTGAGGTATGAAAAAGAAAATTTTAGGTCTAAAACTCTTAGCTTACTTTCTTTCAACCTTTTGGACTTCGAACAAATGAGAGCTCTTTTTGAAACTTTGACTTATGAGGATCATTTTATTTATTTTTATTCATGGCATTTTTTTGAAAAGAAAATTTAAACCATTGTCACTTTCTTGGGCTTTGCCTTTCATATTTGCCATTTTCTTTTCTTTTATTCATTCTTTACTTATGCCTCCTTTCCTCCCAAATGATAAACATGTCCAAACATAAGTAAGCACAATAAGTTAGGTAAAACAAAAAAAAGGGATAATAATAATAATAATAATAATAATAATAATAATAATCAAAGAAAAGGTTTATTGGCTTATTGTGTGGCTAAAATATACAAAGAAAAAGATTAATATAAAAGGCTCAAAATAAATGTGCTAGGAATGCATTATACAAGATGGCTTGAAAAAGGCTCAAATGGTCCAAAAAACTACCTAGATCATCTCTTGAGTTAAATACAGTCTAAGATTTTCCTCAAGGGTTGAATAGGTAAATTCTAGAGCATTTATTCATATCCTCAGCTTTCCATGTGATTCCAAATTTCACAAACTTTCACAAAAATCATATTAGTTCATATAAAGAGAACAAAAATATATATATAGAAATCATATCCAAAGAAAAGCATGCTTAAGAATTCTTTTCAAGTTCCACTACATTCATGATCAACTTCATATCTTACTTTAGTCATTTTTGGAAAATATATAGAACTTTAACTATGTGAGCATCATAATGATTTTTAATATGTCAATTTGGTTTTAAAGAAAAAATGAGTGAAGATTTCAAAATCATTTTAAGTTCAAAAAGTTTTTGTTTCCCTCCTTCCACGCTTAAATGGAACAATATATCAAACAACAATGGAAAAAAAGTACTCCCCAAATTACTTTCAAGGCCAAATCTCTATTTTGCATAAGGCATCATCCTTACTACACTTCATCCCTAAAAGCAAAACAACTCAAACAAATATATTACAATATACTTATCCTAATAAAAATAAAAAAAATATAAACCATTAAAGTAAAACTTGAGTTGCCTTCCAAGCAATGCCAGTTTTAGTCAAGCTTGACCATCCCTTAATCTAAGATTCAATTAAGCATACAACTTCCTCCACTTGCCTTTTGGGTCCTCTTTGGTTTACTTTTAATCGATACCCATTAACCTTAAAAAGGTTGTCTTTCTTCTTCATCCATGATTCCACAACTCCATAAGGAAAAACTTAGGTTACAGTAAACGGTCTACTACATCTTGACTTTAGTCTTCCAAGAAACAGTTTTAACCTTAAGTTAAAAAGTAACACTTTTTGTCCAGGCTTAAAACTTTTTTCCATCACCTTTTTATCATGCCATCACTTCATTTTTTCTTGGCATTTTTGTAGGCCTACAATCTGAATTTATCCAATTCATTCACTTATAGTAGCCTTTATTCACTAGTAAGAGTTTGATCAAGGTTCAAATTTTGGATGTCCTAATAAGCTTTATATTCCAATTCCACAAGTAGATGACAAGCTTTCCCATAGACTAGTTAATAAGGAGACTTTGTCAAATGGGTCTTGAATGTCATCCTATAAACCCATAAAAAGTCATCTAATTTGGTTGTCTAGTCTTTCTTAGAGGGATTGACTATCTTTTTAAGAATCTTTTTTATCTCTCTATTAGAAACCTCAGCTTGCCTACTAGTTTAAGGATGATATGTAGTTTCAATCCTATGAGTCACTCTATTTTTGGCTAGCTATTTTATAAAGATTTTATTACAAAAGTGAGTACCTTCATCGCTTATAATGGCTCTAGGTATATCAAACCTTGAAAATATGTTCTTCCTAAAAAATTATGGTACCACATTGGCATCATTAGAAGGTGATCAATTGTTTCAACCCATTTGGAAACATAATCCATGACTAGCCAAATGTATAGGTTCCCATAAGATGACATGAATGGCCCTATGAAATCTATCCCCTAGACGTCAAAGATTTCAACCTCTAAAATGTTGTTGAAAGGTATCTCTTGTCTCTTGCTCAAGTTTGACACCTATCACATTAAGCAAGAAATTTGTATGTATCTTTAAACAAAATAGGCTAATAAAAACCATATTGCAATATGTTGGCTGTTGTTTTTTCCCCTTTATAGTGCCCTTTATACTTTGAGGCATGGCATTGTTACAAGATGCATTTTACTTCCTCCTCGAAAACACACTTTCATAAAACCTAGTCTTTGTAATGCTTAAACAAGAAAGGACCATCCCAAATGTAATACTTAACATCATGCAATTTTTTTTCTTTGTTGATAAGTTAAATTAGGTGGGAGAACATTACTTGTAAGATAATTTACCAAGTCAGAATACAATGGTGGTTTTTGAATGGCCAAGAGTTGTTTGTCAAGAAAAAACTCTTTAATGGACTCTTCATTATTGTCTTTTCTTTTGATCCTTGATAAATGGTTTACCACATGGTTTTCACAACCCTTTGTCTCTTTTATTTTCAAGTCAAATTCTTGTAACAACAACACCCTTCTAATCAATTATGGTTTGCCATCCTTTTATGTAATAAGATATTTAATCGCTGTATGATCTATACACATAACCATTTTTATCCCCATAAAACAGGGTCTAAATTTTTCAAGGACGAAGGCTACAACAAGTAGTTGTTTTTCTATTGTCGCATAATTGTGCTAGGCATCATTGAGAGTTTTACTTGCATAGTAGATAGAGTGAAAGACTTTGTCTTTTCATTACCCTAATACAACCCGTAATGCAAAATCACTTACATCACACTTTAATTCAAAATGTTGGTTCTATTTAAGCCATGAAAGAATAAGTGCAATGATCGATTTACCTTTTAGAGTTTGAAACGTTTTTGCACAATCTGTGGTGAATTTGAACTTAGCTTCTTTTTCTAGTAGCTTGCATAATGGTTTAGAGATCTTGGAGAAATCATGGATGAATCTCTTGTAAAAACTAACATGCTTAAAAAAACTTCTAATCTCTTTAACTGAAGTTGATGGCAGTAATATGTCAATCACAACTACTTTTGCCCGGTTAACTTATAACCCATTTGCAGACACATTATGCTTTAGTGTGATCCTTTTTTGAACCATAAAATGGCATTTTTTCCAGTTTAGTACTAGGTTAGTCTCTTTATATCTTTGAAGTAAGTTAGCAAGACATAGTTTAAAGTCATCATCAAAAATTAAAAAATCATCCATAAATACCTATAAAATTTCTTCCACCATATCTGAAAAGATTGCCACCATACATCATTCAAATGATACAAGCACATTACATAAGCCAATATGCATTCTTTTAAAGGTAAAAGTGCCATAAGAACAGGTGACAATGGTTTTCTCTTGGTCATGCAGGGCTATGGGTATTTGATTGTAGCTCGAATACCCATTAAGTAAATAATAGTACTCATGTCCTGAAACCTATCAAGCATTTAGTCTATGAAGGGTAAAGGGAAGTGATCTTTGTGAGTAGCTTTAATAAACTATTTATAATCCATGTAGACCCTCTATCTAGCTACACTTTGTGTAAGGATCAGGTTAGTCACGATTGTTATACCTTTTTTTTTTGTATATATTGAATTGGGCTCACCCATGAACTATCTGAAATAGGGTATTTAATCCCTACATCTAGCCACTTGATGATTTCTTTCTTAACCACCTATTTCATGGCAGGATTCAAACACATTTGCTATTAATTTATTACTTTGTGATCATTTTCTAGTAGGATCTTGTGCATACATATGGTAAGGCTGATATCTTTAATGTCTGTTATTGACCACACAAATGCCTTTTTATGCTTTTTTAGCACTTCTAACAAATTTACCTTTTATTCCTAACTTAAAGCTAAGAAAATGACCATTAGTAGAGTGGATGCTTCACCAAAGAATGCATACTTAAAGTGAGCTAGTAAGGGCTTCATTGGAGACTCCTCAATGGATGGCTTAAGTGTTGTTTTCTTTTCGTGTTCTATTTTTTCACTTGTTATTATTACTCTCATTGCTTCACAATTTGGTTGAACATCCTTAGGTACCTTCATAGGGAAGATCTTTATTTGATCATGTGTGCTTATAATTAGCTCTTTTTTTTCCATATTGATGATGGTTTTTCTCGTCTTTAAGAAGGGTTTCCATAATATGAATGGCATTTTGACTTTTTTATCTATTTTTAAAACCATAAAACTAGTTGGGAAATTAACTTTCCTACTTGTACCATTAAATTCTTGACCACACCTTTAGGATGTTTGATAGACCCATCAGCTAACTATATTATTATTATGGTTGATTTAAGTTTTCCTTCTCTTAGTGTCTTAAAAATAGATAAAGGCATTGCATTAATACTAGTACTAATGTCACATAATACTTTATCAAAATATTGATTACCAATAGTATAAGAAATAGTAATACTTATTGGATCACTTAATTTTAGTAGACCCCTTTGTATGATGGTGTTTGCATCCTTGAATGATTGCCACTATTTCATAATCCTCCCATCTTTTCTTTTTGGACAAAATTCCTTTTAAGAACTTGACATATTTAGGCATGCATTTGATGGCTTCAGCAAACGAAAATGGTGAATTATAAATTTTTGAAGTGTTTTGTAAATCTTGTAAATTGCCTTTTTTCTTTTTATTGCTCAAATCTTTGTGAAAATGAAAATTTTGGATTAATCATCTTTAAAGAAGCCTTTGGGAATGCTTGTCATTTTTTATATTTACTTCTGGTAACTTGAAAGTCTTTTTTTGGGCAAGTGGTTTGTATGCCATAGTTTTTCCACTCTTTAAACTTATAGCTACTTCCCTTTCTTATTGCTTCAGGATGTCCTTGTCTATTGTGGTTACTTGGGATCTTATATTTTCAATAGATTTGGCTTGATCTTGTAAGGTAGATTGTTGGTGTGCTATGGTTTCAAGGATGGTTAACTTATGGTGTTGAACAAAGTGGACTAGTTCTACTCTAAACTGGCTTTTTTTAATGGATTAGGGTCCTTCACAAATATCACAGGAGATAAAAAAGCTTTGTCTAGCATTCACATGGTTGGCTAATGGTTGGTTTCCTAAGGCTTCAATCTTTTTAGTGAAGGCAGTTAGTTGGGAATTGATAGAAGTAATAGCTTTAACCTTAAATAAACTAGCAAACTTTTTACTAACCTTTTTTTCCATACCACACTAGTAATTGTTAGTAGCCATTTTTTTTAATAAGTCATTTGCTTTTTCAGGAGTCTTACCCATTATTGCCCCTCCAGTAGTTAAATCTAAGATGGTTCTCATGGGTGATATGAGACCATTGTAAAAGACCTGGATTTGTTGCCACTAGGGTAATCCATGGTGTAGCCATTTTCTTAATAGCTCATTGAATTGTTCCCATCCATCATATAGTGTTTCACCATCTACTTGCAGAAAGGTGGTGATCTCATTCCTTAGCTTTGCTATTTTTATTGGTGGGAAAAACTTTGCTAGAAACTTTTAGACCAAATCATCCCATGTTGTGATTGAACCAAATGGTGGTGATACAACCAACTTTTTGCCTTGTCCCTGAGAGAAAAAGGAAATAATCTTAGTTTAATTGCTTCATCAAAAACACTATTATAGCGAAAAGTATCACATAATTGAAGAAAATTAGAAAGGTGAAAATTTGGTTCATTGCTTGGTAACCTTCCAAACTGTATAGAAGTTTGGACCATTTGTATAATTGAAGGCTTATCTCAAAGTTGTTAGCTTGAATAACTGGCCTTCTAATGGATGGTTGAAAACCATTTGCATTGGGAACTACATAGTCCCTTAAAGTTCTTTGCCCTTTATTGTTTACATTAGCCATTGGAATTGGTGCAGGTGGTGTTGATTGCTCTTTTCTTTTTTTTCTAAAGGTTCTTTCAATTTTTTCATCAACAAAAGCTAAGTCAACACTTTTGGTTTTGCACATGTAAATAAGAAAAAATCAAAGAAAAGCAAATAAATAAAAGAAAGGTTTAAATTATAAGAAGTTAAGAGTTTTATATTGATATTGAGAACACCAATGTAATCCCTGGCAATGATGCTAAAAACTTGATTGCTACTTTTCGTATAGCTTGGAAGTGCACAGGTCAAGTAATAAAGGAAGTATTCCAATATTGTCTCCTTAAGGATTATAGAATGTAATGTTAGGTTATTCACAATTACCAAAAGCAAAAGCCTAAGATTTGATATCTAAACAATTGGAAATTTATGATTTGGTTGCAAAAAAAGTAAAGATTAAAAGCAATGTGTAGGTAGAGATTTTAACTTCACCAACTATCACTTAGGAAGTAAAAGAAGATTGCCAAAGAGTAAATATAAGAAAAAAAGAATTGAAAGCTTAAAAATTTAAGAAAATTGAGAAGGTCAAATGCTTGTAGTAAACTTGGAATAAAAATTGCATGAAAAGAACTTAAAGAACATAAAAGAAAGTGGTGGTCGAATCTTGCAAAAAGTAAAAGAAAACTCAAATCAATCATGAAAGAAAAAGTATGCTTTTGCCAAAATAAATATAATGAAAACAAGAATTGCAACCCAAAAACAAGAAAAGAAAAGAGCTTTGGAAAAATGCTTCTAGAATTGAACTAAAAGAATTTAAAGAAATAAAAGCCTTTTTATTGGTGAATATATCACCTAAGCCAATAACTTGACTAAAAAATAGAAGAACTAAAAGAAATAAGAGAAGTGAGGAGCGAGATGATGGAAAGAAATGAATGGCCTCCCTATTTATAATGAAGGGTTCAACTAAAGGGGATAAGAATACAATATGTGTTTTCAAATTCAAACTCTAGGTGATAAGGCTCATCTTCATGTTTTAGGAGGCATGGCTGAATGGGACTTCTTTAAGCTTGATTTGCCTTGGTTGAATAGGGTCTTGATGGTGCAATCTTGGCTTTTGATTGAATTTTGGTCAAATCTTGATAATTCTCCTTGGATTTGGTTAAGGCTTGGAAATTCTAGAATGAGTTGATATTTATTCAATTCTTGAAATTCAAATGGATAAAATCCTACTCCAAGTCAAAATCTTCAAGGCTAAGCAAAAGGTTTCATTGTGAGATTCCAATTCTTCTTGGTTGAATGTACCTAGCCTTTATTGTGGAAAATTGTATAAAGGCTTTTTTGAAATCTTGGTCGAATAAGATGGTGTCTGTAGAGTCCATGTTTTTGCAAATTAATATTCCCTTTTGGATGGCTAAATGGATAGAGTCCTTATGCCCTACAATTGCTTCATGGCTAAGCAAATGAGTCATGCTTGGATCAAAACTTCTTTTTTGCCAAACATGATAAAGTCTAAGTGAGCTTGGAGTAGCATGTAATCCTTCTTGGAAGAGATATATCCTTCTTGGAAGAGATATAGCCAAAGCTTGGAGAGTCTTTGGGCAATTGAAACGCTATGAATGTGGGACAAGGTGGTTTGGCTATGAGCTTCCAATATTAGGCCAAAATTGCTCCTTGTGTGCATGGCTTACATGAAAATGATATCCTTGAGCTTGAAAACCTAAAATCATGAAAACAATATGAAAAGTATAAAAAATCATCCAAAATTTAAATTTTAGCACCACTTTTTACATGTAAAAGTACTATATATTTAGTTGCTATCATATGTTTTATCATATTCGACCATTATTGATTTCTTTAATACAAAGCTTTCAATTTGTGCAATCTTTGTTCCCTTTTTTTTATGCTATTACAACTTTCAGTAATCTCAAGTTTCCATTGTTTTCAAGCTTTCAAATCTTGTTCTTTAGATCTAATACTATTTAGCCAAATCTAGTGCTTGCCAAGTGACAGTTAGTTAAGTAAATATGTGCCTTTACAATCTTTCTTTCATTCTTTATTTACTTTCCTTTGCAAGTTAATCAAAGTTTTCATTGGTTTAGTTATAAAAGTTTAGTTTATCAACTTTGGTACTTGAGTTCACCCAACAATTCAATTCTATAATTTTCATGGGAACTTTACTTCATTCATTATTATTACTTGATGAGATTTATGCACTTGTAGGCATTAAAAAATAAGCAATCAAGTTTTTGGCACATTTGCCAAGGATTATAACGATGTTCGATTCAATATCAATAAGGATTCTCTACTCGTTTGTAACCTAAACATTTAGTTTTTATTGCTTTTATTTGTTTTGATCATTTTCTTATTTGTATGCTCAGATCTAGAAGTGTTAACCCTACTTCACTTGACCAAGACATCAAAAAAACTTTAAGGCATTTAAAGAGAGAGCAAACAACACCACCTGCACCAATGGAAAATGTAAAAAATGAAGTTCAAAGAACTTTAAGGGATTACGCCATCCCTAATGCTGAGAGTTTTCAATCAACCATCCGAAGGCTTACCATACAAGCTAATAACTTTGAGATCAAGCCATCGCTTATACAATTGGTCCAAGCTTCTATATAGTTTAGCAATATACCAAGTGATGATCCTAACCTTTACTTGTCTAACTTTCTTGAATTATGTGATACTTTTCGATATAATGGTGTTTCAGATGACATAATAAGACTAAGATTTTGTTTTGTTTCTCTCAAGGACAAGGTAAAGAGTTTGTTATCTTCATTACCATCTGGATCAATCACAAGATTGGACATTACCAAAAATATCACTTTTATTGTCAAAATTTTCCTTAAGTAAAAGTCAGTTTTTCATTGGTAATACTATTACCAATGAAATTGCCGATGGAAAAATTTTGTCGGTAGGAAGCAAGTTAGTAATGTCTTTCAATTGGTAAAATTGAATTTTCATTAGTAATTACCAATGAAATTTTTTGTTGGTAAGAATTTTATTAGTAATCCATTGAAATTTTCCATCGATAAAAATTTTGTCAATAAATTTTATAGGTAAGCCATCTGTAAAATCTGTCTATAAAATCTATCGGTAATCCACTGTAATAATAAAATTCATTGGTAAAATTATAATTACATCCATAATTTGATTAATTTCACCTATAATTATTTAAAAAATTTGTAAATTAAAATTCAAACATATGTAATTATTTAAAAAAAGCTTATTATTTCTATTATTATTAATAAAAATAAAAATAACACATATCAAATCCACATAATAACCATTAGATAAATCCAAATTATGCAGTTAATATTCTTAACAACTCCAACATCCACAAAATATAATACTAAAAAAATTCATAACATACATAAAAATGTCCATAACATCCATAAAAGTCCTCAATAAGAGCTCATTGTGCTCTTACATCTCCTGATTCAGAATCAGTGTTTTTGTCATCAGGTCTAGAAATTGTGTTAGTAAAAGTTGTCTATACCCCATTAACTGCATCATGTAATCCATGAAAGGCCTAAGCTTAGTCCTTAACTTAGTCTTCAACTCATCAATCTATTCTTGTATCTGAGACGAATGAGACATTAATGATAGACCATAAATAGAATGAGACATTACTGTTGCAACTATGAACTAACTTGAGTAAAATAGGTTCTTAGAGCTATCCATAGATCCAAAGCCATATACATGTGTGCACATAGCTTTAACCCCTCTAATAGCTTCAATCCATACCTGTGGATTGAAATTTGAATGATTGGAAGAGTCTTCACCATATTTCTAAGATAATGCAATAGCATAGTTTTCCTACAAAAATTTTAAAACAACTATCATTCCAACACAAGTACATTATTATTCCAATGACATAGTTCAATATCATTTGTCCTACAATGTTTAGGTTTTCAATTACTACATTATCTACTTCATTAACAATCATAATACACAACCGAATTACAAAGCAAAATATGCAATAGTTTTCACCTTTCACATCATTGATCTCTCTTAAATATGCACAAAACACTATCTAGTTCAATATTAAATTTCCTATAATGTTTAGTCTTTCAATTACTACACTATCTACTTTTCAACAATCATAATACACCACCAAAATCACAAAGTGAAATATGCAATAGTATTCACCTTTCATAACATTTATCTCATCTCAATACACATAAAGCACAATCAGTTCAATATTGAATTTCCTACAATGACTAGGCTTTCAATTACTACATAATCTATTTCATCAACAATTACAATACCCAACTAGAATCATATCACAAAATAAGTAATATTTTCACCTTTAACAAATGTGATCTCATCGCAATATACTATAAAGATAGTTCATCAGCAATCAAAATAAACGATCAAAATCACAAAGCAAGTTACGTAATATTTTTTACTTTTCACAAAGTTTTAGAATCTCAAAGGACATAACATATTATCAATTTCAATAAAGCAATACGAGAATTTGAAAGTATTCACAAAGTTATTGGAAAGTCACATACATTGGCAACTTTGGATGTGTTGGCAACGAAATCACTATGTCTTCCTGAACATTTGTGAGTGTGATTGAAGACTTCTATAAAGGTTGGGTCTTGTTGCAACTCAGTAACTGCATTCGTTTACATACATTTAAGGAAATATGCAACAATGCAATTTTTATAAAATTGCATTTGATGAAAATAATAACTCGTGAAGAAAACATCATACCATTCTATCTTTATGAACAAGAAATTCAATTGAGCCATCAGTGTGCTTTATAATACTTTCTTCTTTTTGTGTTTAATGATTTTGTTTGGCTTTGGCGGAGATGTTTTGCCATTTTGGAGTGCTTTATACATTCTTAATAAGAGCATATCAAATCAGAGCTATGATCCACCTACGCTCTATCCCTCTGTAGTGTATGATATTATCAACTCTATGCTCTTTCATTGTCAATTCCATATTGTTAGAATAAGTCTTTCAATCGATTCTTGGAAATATTTTTCCATGCTTGTTGAACTAGAGCATCATCTGGGTTAGTCCATTAACTTTTTTCGTAACATAATTAATAGTAGAATACAATAAGTGGTGGACAAGAATTTAATTTCTTTCATTCAAATCAAATAAAAAAAATATATAAAATAAATATCCAATTACTACTTTAAATTTATCAAACATTATAGACTTCACTAACACAGGAACTTTACCCTATGTCGGCCAAGACCAATAAATTTCACTTGAATTATTCCTGAAATTGTTGAGCAAACTATCGATTGCTTAAAACAACTACGAACATTCATTTGTTAGTAAGTTTAGTTAAACTGTATGAATTTTTTAAAAAGCAAATAACAAATAGGAAAAATTAATAGTAAAAGGTAATTTATACCTTTCTCCTAGCTAAGTAATCCATTATCGCTTGTTTGGATTTGATGATGTCAGTAATCTTTTATTTGCTTCCCTAATCCCCTATCTTGTTATTGTACCTTCTTCTTTTTTAAATGGTGGTTTGTTGTTGAATGATGGAATTACATCATGCTCTATCTAGGGATCATCAATCATTGGTGTGGAAGATGACCTACATGATTTTAAGATAGGTATAAATGCATGAAGCATGAAATAAGTTCATGGGTATGTTTTCTGTGGAGTATGGTTTTTATGTGTATGTTTTTATACTTAATCTATGAGATGCATTAATTTTTGTGAAAAGCTTGTGGATAATAAAATGCATAGAAATTTGAAGTATGAATGTGACTTTAAACGTGAAATTTTAGACTATACTTGATTTAATAGATGATCTAGGCATTCTTTGGATTGTTTGAGCCTTTTCAAGCTTACCTTTGATAATGCATCCTTGATACTTTATTTTTTAGCCTTTTATATTATCCTGTCCTTTGTTTGTTTAGCCACAATAGTAAGCCAAAAGCCTTTTCTTTGAATTTATCCTTTTTTATTGTTTTTCTCTAACCTAATATGCTTCTACATGTTTTCAACATATTTATTTAGGAAGGAGGCACAAGGAGTTAATTAATAAAAAAAAGAGAGAAACGAAATGAAAAAAAGCAAAACATTAAGCAAAGCCTAAATTAAAAGCTGAAAATGGCTTAGTGAAAATAAAAAATTTTCCAAAAAATAAAGTGATGCCTCAAAGTCTTGAAAGTTTAAAAAATTTTTATCTTTAGTCCAAGAAGTTAGAAAAGTAAGCAAAAAGGGTTATGAGCCTAAAATTTCCTTTTACCTACCTTGATCCAAGCTTTACTTACAAGCCTAAAAGATTTTTTCATATTAAGTCAAGCATGCAAATCTAACATTAGTTGATAGGGAAGGGGAAAGTAGACATATGAAACATATTCTATCCTTGAATTGATATGTGACAATGCATTTGACATTCTTTTTTGCTTAAATTATATGTATAGATTAGAGATGGAGTAATTCTTATGCATGAAGGTTATATGAGATTGAAAGCTTACTTTTTGAATGAATTTCTTATGAAACTATATTTGTAAATTATCTTTGCATTATGCTATAGTACATGACTGAGAATTTGTGCATTTTTTGACTTAGTGCTTATGTATATTAATTTTTTAGTGATGTTAATTTGTGAGTTTTACTTGAGGACAAGCAAAGATTTAAGTGTGGGGGTGTGATGGTACTTAAAAATATAAAGATTTTCTAGTTCATTTTGATTGAAAAACTTTAAATTTTGATTCAATTTGGTGCTTTTAAATCTTGTTTGCTTGATTTATAGGTTTTTCTACTTAGAGTAGAATTTCTACTCATTTTCATGCAAGAAATCATGCAAGGTTAGGACAAGCATCATTCAGCCAAGCATGTAAGGATGGAACTAAATTTGACTTGAAGTAAGAATACTTAATTCTTCTTAAAGTAGGAATTATGGTGGCACTATAACTTCTTCATAGATTCGGCTCACCAACATTTAAGAGGACTTATCAATGCACATGCAATATTTGAAGAGTTTTGATCATTAAAGGACTCCAAAGCATTTAGCCAAGAAAGTTTTCATTCAACCATGACACTTTTGATCTTTATTTAAAGAGTTGAATTTCAAGAAGGATTTGTACATGATAATTCTCTAGAGATTGGATTGAAAGCAATAACATATTCTTGGGATTCAAAGCTTAGCCGAATATAAGAAGTGTGCAAGATTAAGATGAAAGCCAATCAAGATTAATGTCCAAGATTGCATTCCAAGAGGCATGATTGGCCAAAACTCTTTACAATCCAAGAGACAAATGATTGGCCAACACCCAAGGCTTAAGATAACTCTTATCTTGGGTGTTTTGATAAGATTGAACTTGTGAGCTTTGTATCTTACCCTTGTCGAACCTACTAGTATAAATAGGGAGGCTAGTTCTTGACACCACACATCCTACATTCCATTTGTCTCTTCTATTTTTGGTTTTCTACACTTTTTTTAGATTTTTAGCTCTTTTCTAAGTTTTCTTTGTATTAGGCTAAGATGACAGATTAGCCATTAAAAGACCTTTGTCTTCTTAAATCTTTATTCAAATCAAGTATTCTTTCTTTTCAAGTTTCTTTGTTTTTGGTTTCAAGTTATTTCAAAGCAATCTTTAGTTTTCTTAGGTTTTTTTATGCTTTATCATATTTGGCCATTGTTGATTTCTTTAATACAATGCTTTTGGTTTATTCAATCTTTGTTCACTTTGATTCTTTTGTGCTATTACAACTTTTGGCAATCTTAAGTTTCCATTGTTTTCAAGTTTTCAAATTTTGTTCTTTAGATCTAAGACTATTTGGCCAAATCTAGTGCTTGCCAAATGATAGTTGGTTAAGTAGATCTAGGCCTATACAATCTTTCTTTCAATCTTTATTTACCTTTCTTTGCAAATCAATCAAAGTTTTCATTAGTTTAGATATAGAAGTTTAGTTTATCAACTTTGGTGCTTGAATCCACCCAACAATTCAATTCTATAATCTTTATGGAAACGATACTCTACTTCATTCACTATTATTGCTTAATGCAATTTGTGCACTTGTAAGCATTAAAAAATAAGCAATCACAAGCCCATTTCATGTTGTAGTATATGTGGTGGAGATCACTTTAGTGATAGGTATCCAATTAGCGTTGAATTTGTTCAGTTTGTCGACTACTCAGATGTTAATAGTTTGACTTCTATCCAAACACATACACTTAAGGGTGAGAGAATTAGTTAGATCCTTCATGGTATGAGTTAGGAATAGTTATTTAGTTCTATACCTAGGTATTCTCAAACTAAGTTTCCTCCACTTGAATATCCCAATCCACTACAATACTATCTACTATACAACCTATCTTTTTAGTAGCCTTTAGATCCACAATATCCTTCCCATCTTCCATAACCAAATTACTTTCTTTCGCTACAACAATTCCTATCACCATAGCCTCTTACTCCTCAAGAGTAAGAGCAATCCTTAGAATATATGCTCACCACAATAGCATCACAACAAGTAACTTTCATCAAGAATATAGGGATTTGTATGGTTCAAATTGTTAGTGCCCTTGGCACCTATCCTCAAGATACCTTACCTTGTGATACCAAGTCCATACCTTTAGGAGTAAGTGAGAAGTACTATAGGGAGCTTGATCATGAAAAACCTTAACCTATAAAACTTTTAGAGGAAATTGTAATTTGGACTAAAGATCAAAATAAGGATGATAGGAGGGAAGATGAGGAGTTGTACCATGCTCTTGATTTTAGGAATGATATAGAGCTTTGTGGTGATTTAGTGGAGCCATGCCCTTTAGACTCTTTATAAGAGATAGATGTTTAGGGGAGAGGCCAAAGTCAAGATGACAGACTAGTTTATGGATCTAAATTTCAAGTAGGGGATAGTATTTGTTATGTTGTTAAAGACATACCTGAGCCTTTTAGGACATCTATTTCATTTCCTCAGCACTTTTAAGAACAAATGCTTGATTGTTCAAAAATGAATGTGGTAGATAAATATGTTGATGGTAGAAACATAAAGGAACATTTTGATAAGCCATCAAACACATATCTTATTAAGCCTAGTGGAGAGATTGATGATGAGTTTAAAAAGATCTTGAGAAGTATCCTAAAGTTTGATAATAAGGAAGAGCATGATGATGATGCAACTGAGGAATTCTTGAATTATCACCTAGATGAGGAAGATGAATTTACAATCATAAAGTTCTTTAATAGTGTAATGATTCTTTCATCTTCTAACCTTTAGCCTAACACCCTAGACACCTCATTTTCTTCACATCTTTAGATTGTTTCATCCATGGTGGTACCTTTCACTTTAGTTCTGAAGATAGTGACTATCTATTATAGTCAATTGGGTGACATACAAGATTTGGCTAGATGAAAGGTTAAAACTCTCTATCTAACACCACCATTTAAAATTGATGATTAAAGACATGGATGGATGCTGAAACCAAATGTGGGGTGATCACTTAACCTAAGTGAAAAGTCAAAGTTATTGACTTTAAATCAATGCTTCTTGAGAGGCAACCCAAGCATTTATTTTTCATTTTTGTTCTTTTATGTTTTAAAGTTCATTTTTAGTTTTAGTAATGATACTTGCTTTATTTTGTTTTCTAGGTGTTAATAAAAAGCAGTATTGCGTGGCACTTTAAAAAGGCAATCTTTGGTAATCAATAGAAATTAGAGGGGTCTCTTTCACCATTTGCACTTAATTTCTATATTGCCAACACATTGAAGACAATGTGCACTTTTATGTTTTTGGGTGAAAAAAATTTTGCCAAAATTATTCCATAAGTTTGAAACTTTTTTTGAAAATTGTGCTTGATTGGATTTACTGTGAGTCATTAGTATGCTTCTATTGGTTAATTTTCTATGATTCCTTAATTGATTTTGATTATAACCATAGGAAAAGAATAAATGTTGTGCAAAGCGTGAGATGGGTTCTTGAGTTTGTGGCTACTTGATTGTTAGATTTAATTTGTGAGTAATTGTTTTGATCATTGATTTGCATGTCATTTAGTGAATGATTATGTGATCATGCAATTTTTTGCATTCATCATTGTAGACACCTACTTTTGTTCGGACACAATTTCAACCATTTGTGAAACTCTTAAAAAATCCAACTTGATTCAAGTCCAAGATTTCTTTAATTTTAACAAGGTTCTAAAATCAAAATTCAAACTAATTTGACCCAAATGCTCTACAGTCAACTTTGGTCAAATTTGATCAAACTTAGTTAACAAAGTCAAAATTGGATAAAACTTAGTCAAAATGAATAGAACCCAGGTTAACCCTCAAGATTCACAACTAAATTGAAATTAATGTGGTTTAAAATTGAAATTTCTGATTTTTAAAGCACTAAAAAGTTTGATTGTACTTCAAAAAGTGTAGAATTACCAAAATGCCTTTAGAAATTTTTTTGTAATTTGATTTTAGAAATTTTTTTGTAATTTGATTTTCTCGAAGTTGAATTGATATAAAAACTTTCAAATCATAATTGAGGTTTTTTAATGATTTTTAATGTATTGAAAACCCATATCACACCTTATGAAGTGTGAAATTACCAAAACGCCTTTTAAGAGAATTTTCGTAATTTAACCTTTTGAAGGTCAAAATTTTGTGAAATTTTTAAATCTTAATTTCATAATATTTCATGATTTATGGTGTTTTAAAATCTCAAAAATGATAACAGGAACATTGATTTCTAAAAAAATAGCCTAAAGATCAAAAATTTTGAACTAAGGGCAAAATGGTCTTTTCATTTGGTTATAAGGTTGTAAAAATGCAACCTTTGTAGTGAACAATGTGGACCATTAGATCTCATAATGAATCTTGATCAATGGCTAAAGATTGCTCCTAGGATTAAAAACAAAAGAGGAATTTTGGCCCTTGGATGAGATTTGATCCTAGGGTCCATATTCAATCTTTTAAAGATATTTTGGTGGCTTTTTTCTTCACATTGGGGAGACATTTTGCTACGTGAAACTAGAGGAATAACATAAAAAAACAAAGAAAAAAGGAAGGAAAAGAAGTGAGGAAAAAAAAAAAAGAAAGAAAAAAATTTTGTTTCTTCTTAGCTTAAAGGTATTCATTTCTATAGTCATACTTTGCCTTTTGTAGCATCTCCATTCATTTTTCATTGGATTGTTCATCATATTTCAATCATCTCTTGTTTGATTTTTTAAAAGATTTTAGTTTGCTTCCTTTCACAAAGCTTGAATGAATTTTCATCCAACTAATTCATAGTTGGTTTAAAGTTGAAATCCAAGCCAAAAAAAAAAAAAAAAAACAACAAAATCCACCATTGAAAAAACCAAGTTGGAGGTTTGGCCATGGTGTCCTCCTTGTTGGTCGAACCTCTTTTTGGCTCATTTGATGTTTTATTTGCTTTTTAATCTTGCTTGTGATGTTTAAATGATTGGTTGGCTTGAATCTTATATATATTTTGTTTGGTCAATGAAATATGTTGATGCTTGATTCATATGTGAGTTTCACATATTTTCTTTAGCTTTTTTAGTTTACTTCATGTTTGAAAAATATTTCTTGGTGATCCAAATGCTTTGTATGATGGATGTATACGTAAATGATGCTTGTTTGGATGAAAATAGAATGAAAGTATGCTTAAAGAAACTTTATGGTAGGTTTGGCCCTTTCGTGCTTCTTTTTGGCCTAATCATGTGCTTGGCTTGAAGATCATTTCTTGTTTGATTTATGGATGATAGATGATGTTTTAGTTATAAGTTTCAAGTTTCCATATGGTTAGATTATATTTTAAAATGGATAATTTGTTGTTGTTTGGTTGATACTATTGTTCATGAGGTTTTCAAATTATATTAGTTCATTTGATGTTTGATGAAATTGTTGCAATGATTTTCAAATGAATTATGCTTGTATAGATGAAATGGAACAAAGAAAATGCTTGATGAATAAGTTGAGAAGGTTTGCTGATGGAGAATTTGTGTTTGGTTGAACCATGCTTCATGTTTTGTTGATTATTTGCCCTTTGAGTCATGCTTTGTATTATGTTTTTATGATGTTTAGCAAGTTTCTCACATTTTTGAACAAAAGTTTTAGTAAAAAAAGGTTGTTTGAAGGTTATTTTTGGTGAATTTTTTATGCTGTATGGTTATGTTTTATGATGAACAATGTGGGACATTTAAACAAAAATTCAAAGTTTTCCATGTTTAATCCACTTTAGTCTTGAATTTTCATGTATTACATATTTATGATATTAAATTTGAAAATGACTTAGCTTGTAATTATGTTTTTAGGACATGCATTTGGTGTATACATTAATTAGTAGGATTTTTCTAATTTGCATTCATTTCATATCCATTTCTATAAAACCTAAAAAAAAATTGAAACCCTAAATTTGAAACCCCAAACTTGAAATACTAAATCTCCTATTAACCCCAAATCCAAACCTTAAATCATAAATCCTAACTTTATCCCTAAATCCTAAATCATAACATTAAACTCTAAACCTGAACCCTAACCTTAAATCCTAAATCATAACCTTAAACTCTAAACCTAAACCCTAACCTTAAACCCTGAAACCCTAAACCTAAGCCTTAACCCCAAACCAAAACCCTAAACCTAAACCCTAGCCCTAAACCCTAAACTTTAACCCAACTCTAAACCCTAAAACCTAGCCCTAAACCCTAAGCTAGACCTTGAAGCAACCTAAACCCTAAAAGTAATCATGTATTTGCATTTCATTTAGCTTGTCATGACATGCATTTTGATATTATCATGCAATCTTACTTTATCATTCATATTATATTGTTATGCGTTCATCATATTTTATTATATTCATGCTTCTTAGGCATTGGTTTTTTTAAAATTATTATTTCTAAAATATTTTAAAGTGAGATAATATCTCAAGTAAATATAGTCATCGAGATTTTTCCTAACTATAAAGGCACTCTCGGTGTTATTATTTATGAGAGTTGTTATCTTTATTTTTGGGGGCAATTTGAAAACCTTTAAATAAGGAATATTTTTGAAGCTCTACATAATTATAGAGAGTAGAAAAAGTATTTTGATATTTAAAGTGTTTTCATCTTGATCCAAAAATATAAAAAAGGTTTTTTTTTAAATTTGATTTGTTTTTGTTTAAAAAAAGAAAAAAAGAGAAAAGGAAAAAGGAATTAATTTTGAACATTAAGTAAAATTGGACTATTTTAATCAAAATAAAAAGATAACATGCAATCAATTGGTGACTCCTTCGATTTTGTTTTTATTGAAAATATTTTCAACTCTCATTTTTTCAAAATTTTCTCATTCATCTGGCTATCAGGTCAGCCCACCATTGGACCTTTAGATGTCGCGATAGCTTGGCGACTTCAATGGGGATACCTTTAGAGAGTTAGGCCAAATATTGATTGCATATTAACCTTGATTTCAATTTAATGGTCCTAATTAAAGTTTAATCTTAATTCCTTGACTTTTATTTTTTGGTTTTTTAAAAAGTAAAAATTTTGAAAAAAATAAAAAAAATTAAGAAAATTGAAAAAAAATGTTTTGATTTTAATTTTCTTATTTTCATGCATATTTTTAATTATACATTTTACGCATATTTTAATTATGCCATTTGATGCATATTTTAATTTTCTTTTATTATATATTATTGTTTTTATTTTGTTCTTAATATTAGCGGCACATTTAGGATAGACGTAATTTAGGGGAATGTCAATGGTTTGATTATTCCTTTGCACACACTCACTTTTGCATTTCATGCATACGCTCTATACTCAGGCTTTAACTCTAATTAGGAGAAAGTAAAGTAGCTATGATCTTGTGAAGTATAAACCTCCGTAATGGCTAGTAAAACACTCTCACTTAGATTGAACCCTTTCTACTCATAGCCAGTAATGGGTGAATATCAGGGTGTCACACTAGTCTGTGATGGATAATGATGTCAACAACAATTTGGGAACCTTAGATGCATCAATTCCCAACGCTGCATATAGTGAACTTTAGGGACCCAGCCCCGAACCTAGGTAGAGCCATGCTACACCCTTTCTATAGTAATTACCCCGAATAAGTTATGTGAAGGAACATTTCTCACTTCTCTTGTTTTTTTTTTAATAATTTGATAGTTTGTATTATTTTTTTTAATAAAAAGGAAAAGAAAAGAATCATTAAGAAAAACAATCCTTGGTGTTTAAAAAAAATGGAAAAAAAAATACTTCTAGTAAAATTTCTTTTTTCATGCAGTTAGCTTTATTTGATATGTGTCTAAAATTGGCAAAAAAAAAGAAAAAGAAAAGAAAAGAAAAAAAAAAGAATGAAGTTTTTTTTCTCAAGTTATTTATTTATTGGCTTAATAATAAAAGTTATAAATGAAAACATCTTTGTACCTTTGTCAATTTTGTGTGATTCTTTTTGTGTTCTTGAATTTTTCCTAGTTCTAAAAAAAACCAAAAATAAAAAAAAACCAAAAGAAACAAAAATAAAAAAATAAAAAAATATTTGAATCTAAGTCATTTAGTTTGATTGCATTTCATGTGTGTTTTTTAATTTTTTTCTTCTTAAAAAAAAAAGGCTTTGAGCTTGAATGTTTTTTCATGTTTTGCATTTCATTCGTTCATACATTTTTATCATGATTAGAAAAAATAAGATAGTATATATATCCCATCTCATGCATCATGATAGGTAACACATGCATTTTAACTTAAAAGATAGTACCTGCATTTCATTTCGTGCATTTCTTGATGGATAATACATGCATTCCATCACATCCAAATCAATAGATAGTATATGCATTCCATTTCATGCACATGTTAATAGATGGTACATACATTTCATCCTATCCACATTAATAGATAGGACATGCTCCCTACTTCATTGTGTTCTTGAAATTTTCCTTATGCTAAAAAAAGCCAAAAAAAAAAAATCAAAAGAAATAAAAGAAACAAAAATAACAAAAATGAAAAAAAAAATCTTTGAATCCAAGTCATTTAGTGTGATTGCATTTCATGTGTGTTTTAGAATTTTTTTGTCCTAAAAAAAAGCTTTGAGCTTGAATGTTGTTTCATGTTATGCATTTCATTCTTTCATACATTTTTATCATGATTGAAAAAAATAAGATAGTACATATATCCCATCTCATGCATCATGATAGACAGCACATGCATTCCATCCTGAAAGATAGTACCCACATTTCATTTCATGCAATCTTAATGGATAATACATGCATTCCATCACATCTACATCAATAGATGGTACATGCATTCCATTTCATGCACATATTAATAGATGGTACATATATTTCATTCCATCCACATTAATAGATAAGAAAAGCTCCCTACTTCATTGTAGAACTTAAATAGTGTCAGCCTTATTTGGTTAGCAAAACACATGCATTGCATTCCATGTAGACATGTCTCATGCATAAAATAAGCCATTATATTTCACACAAGCATATTGCATTAGTCATAGGTATACATTTCATCATTCATGTAAATATGGTGTTATATTTCATGTATATGGATTCATGAATAGTAGGATCTCAAAAAATTGCATTGCATTAATAGGACATTACATTTCTTGTATACACATTCATGGGTGGTGAAATTTTTATCATTTGGGGCATTGTACATTTAAAAACATTGTTTTAGTTATTTTTGCATTTCATGACTTTTTTTACATCATCATCATAGTCATGTATTCACAAACATGTTCTGTGTGTCATGTAAATTAAAATTTGTTTGGAGGCATTGATTCATAAGAATAATATCATAATGTTTATCTTGGTGGGCATCAAAATGATAAAAATGAAAGATCAATGGAAAGTAAGAGGAATACCTTGAAAGAACCCTAAATAAGTATAGGAGGGAATTTAAGCTCTTTTTCAACAATAATAACAAAATTTGACTTGCATCTCATGCATTATTTGTTTGAATTCATTATTTTTCATGCCAACTAAGGACAAGAAATGTGATTGTAAGTATATTTTTGTCAAACCTTCAAAGAAAAAAGATATTGTTAAAAGTCTTACATAAATATTAGAGGAATGCAATAGAATATGGATAAACAGTTAGTAGAATTGAAATAGATGATAATAGGTTGACAAAAGGAAAAGGGATTGTTGAAACACATGGGGCAAGGGAGGAAATAGCTATTAAGGAACCATTGTATCTACCCTAGTTCACATGTCCCTATGTTCAAGACCTTTATATGCGACATGCACCCTTAGCAACCCATAAACCATATATAGGCACTTCTACCAAGTTATCACCAGTTCAGATGAATGTCAATCCTAAGCTTACTCCTTACGACCCCATTATTGTGCCTAATTTGGATGATCCTAAAGAATGAGAGAAATTGAAAATGGTGTCAAATCCATTAGGGGATATAAAGATGAAAGATAAATATGATATGCTGGAAAAGAGGTTTAAAACAATAGAGAGGCAAAATCTGTATGGGATTATTGATGCCAGTGTACTAAGTTTAATGCCTGATCTTGTCATTCCACCAAAGTTTAAGGTTCTAGATTTTGAGAAATATCACAAAACAAAATACCCCTTGACACATATCACCATGTACTGTTAGAAGATGATGGGCTATGCTTATAATAAACAAGTTATCGATCCACTATTTTTAAGATAGCCTCACTAGGTCTACTGTAAGGTGGTATGTCCAATTGGTTTGAAGCAAGATTCATTCTTAGAAGGATCTAGCTAGGGCCTTCACAGCATAATACAAGCATGTGTAAGACATGGCATGGGATAGGTTGACCTTACAAAATATGAAGAAAAAGTTCAATTAGACCTTTAAAGAGTATGCCACAGATGGAGGGATTTTGTAGCCTAACTACAATCATCACTGACTGAAAAGGAAATAACTGTCTTGTTTTTCAATACTCTTCAAGCCCCATACTTTGTTAAGCTCATTGGTCACATCACAAAAAACTTTGTTGATATGGTGCTTATTGAGGAAATAATAGAAAATACAATCAAGAATGTAAGCTTGGGGGATGGGAGACTACTGATATAAATAGGATGATGAACATGCAACTCAGGTTGTAAGCAACTAGGGGCAACAATTTGGAAATTTCACTCCACTTTATAATTACCCAGTATGTCAAGCTCATGAAGCATGAACCTATTATCCTTATCAGCCATTACAAATAACAAATTGTTAGCCAATATTTGTTCCCTAAACACTTGCTTATATGCCAAGCCCAAACACTACATCCACTTTAAAGTAATTGCAAAACTTGGCCAAAAGACAGATGACCCAAAAGGATTAAGAAATAAGCAAGCAAGAAGTTAACTCAAATTGATTCCTATGGTGTATATTGAACTACTACCCCAACTGATCCAAAGAGACCTTGTAAAACTTGTGAACCTAAAACCAAGATGGTGTGACACCCATACATTCGAGATTACCATAGCTGCAATCAATAACATTTAATAGAAGACTGCCTTGAACTGAAATATAGTTAGAGATTTTATCAAAGCTAGATTGTTAGACTTTGGGGACAAAGAAAAAATCAAATAAAGAATCTATGAAATTGTTAGTAAGTAGAAGCTAAAAATATAATGAAAAGTCCTGTAGGACCCAAGACTCATGGCTATTTGGGAATTTGAAGGAATGATTGGTTTTTTGGTTAACAAAAGGGTGACGTGTTATTCAGAGGTAATTTGTACTCTCAGTTTGAGGATGTGAATGAATATCTAAATGGGTAAACTTTTACATGCCATACTACTTTATAGATTTGTTATTTGAATTTTTTCCCATTCACTTAAATATGAGTTCTTAATTTCTAGGATTTTTCAACAATAAAAAAAAAGAAAGAGAAAAAAGGTTTCAATTAAGAATAAAGCCCAACATAATTAATTTTCAAAAATCATAAAAATGGAAGAAAATGCCTTAAAAAAAGAAAAAAAAAAGGGAAAAGAATGTTTTCTATTGTAATAAAAGATAGAAGGAGTCTCGAAAGAATTGACGATCACTATTAGAAATAAACTCACCAAATATCTTCACACCTTTTTCCAACATTGTCAAATGCTTTCACTCACCAGCCATAACCTTTTAAAAGACATGAACTTGAATTCATGAACCTTTGCCTTTGCTTGATAATATTGTGGTATAAAAGAGCGTTAATCTTTTCATAGATAATGAACAATGAGACTACCAATTTTTAAAAAATAAAAAACTAAAAAAGTAATAATAAAAAAATTTGGGATTCCTAAAATATGAATCAAATACAAATTTTTTCTTAAGAATTTAAATGTGGTAATTTGATAAATGTCAAGTCTTTTTCCAAAAAAAAAAAAAAAAAAGCCACCCAAGTCCTTTTGAATGGCCACAAACTTACCAACCTCCTAGTTCTATACCTAGAAGTTATCCTTGATCAATATCTTAGGAACATTGATCAAAAATAAAAACCTCATTGCCCTTAAGACAACCTAAATTGTGATCAACCCTTATGGTGGAGTTACATGGATTCCTTAACACCTTAAATGAGTTTACTCCACATGACACTTGTTCTCACATTAACCTTCATCAAGGTGGTTTGCCAAAGTATAATATCTTTATCAAATGGTGATGCGAGGCATGTAAAGAAAGAAAAGGAAAAAGAAAAGCACAAAAGGAAAGAAAGAAAAAGAGAGAAAAAAAAGAGGAAAAATCTTGGTTATGACATCATACTTTTGAGATATTCACTTAAATCCAAAAACAAAAAGGCCTTAACGAATTCATGAAAAAAAAAATCAATGAGAGAAGACCAAAGAGTTCAAAAAAAGTTAAAAAAAATACCAAAAAAAATTTTTTCGAACCCTTTTTCCAAAAAGAATTGCTTTTCAAATTTGAGTAACTATGTTTAAGATAATAAATGACCATCTTTCATTATCCTTTCAGAAATACAAAAGTTATTCCTTACAACCCCTTTGGGCCTGATGAAAATTCTTTCAAAATAATCGTTAACCAAGGGTCACTTTTCATATTAGATGGCAAAAAGGATACACTGAAAAGGTTAAGCATAGTAATGTCTAAGAACGAACCTTATATGTTGAGGGGCATGATATCCAATAAAAAGTCCCTAAGTTTTTAAAAGACATACGCCTCAAAGTGAATTTTTCAAATAAAAAAAAATCCTTGGCTTATTCACCCTTAAACACTTATTTTGGACCTATTTATCCTTGTTTTGGGAACCCCAAACTTTAGCCTATGCTACATCCCAACAAAAATCCATACTGGATCGAGCATGAATGCTTAAAATTGAAAAGCTTCTCTTTAAGAAATGACCATTAAACACATGAACTTTTTTATCTCCTTTTAGCACCTAATTACCCATTTAGATCATTAGTTCATTTTGGATAAAATTGAATTCTTGATTGCATGGTATGATAATCAAAGAAGAAAAAATAAAGAAATGATGCATGATGAATGTGGCTTTAGGTTGAAAACCCTACAAAAAGATAGTCTAAAGCAAATATTGAAGGCTTAAAGACATTCTTGATATTGACTAAAGGCAACCTAGACTCTTTTGAATGAACTAAAGATACCAAGGTTTCAAAAGACTCAAAATGCATAAAATAAAGGATGATTTTGAATATTTGATCTTTTTTTTCTCACAATTTTTCAAAATTTTGAACCCATCACAACTAACCTTGATATCTATTAAAATGCCACATTCAGATACTAAAGAAAACTACCAAACCTGTTTGGATTTTACAGGATTCATGCTTTAAAAAAAATTTTATGTCTCATTTATGAGCCTGGATGGAAAAATGTACACCTTTTATTCCCTTCAAATAGTGAAGTCCCTTTGAATGAATTGAAGCCTTCACATGCTAAACCATCCAATCTAGTTGAAAAAAAAGCTATTACCTCTTTCATTGCTAATAGGGAACGCCAATTTTAAAAAAACTCCCAAAGCCACATCTATTTAGATATTTCATTTTCTTTGATTATGGAATTTAATTATGTGGGGCAAATTTTTATTGATCATTTTGAAAAATTTTGAAAAACTAATCACATTTTTGTGAAAAATAAGGAAAATCATGTTTGGTGTAAAAGAAAATCATTGAATTGTGAATTTTTAGGCTAGTTCAGATTTAAGGAAGAGAAATGGTTTTCATCGATGCATCTATATTGTTAAAAAAAAAAGAAGAAAAATGTTTTTTAAGAATGATGGTGTGTTTTATTGTTCCTATAATTAAGTCTAAAATGCATGTTGCATATTGTGTGTTGCTTGTTACTTGTTGCATGTTACACAAAAGAATGATGAAAATGAAAACTCAAGAGAATCTGTTCAAATGCAAAAAAGGTAGAAGTTGGTTAAGAAACAAGAAAGAATAAGAAAAGGATGCAAGAAAATAAAAGTGAGGCCCTTTATGAGAAAAAGTTAAAGAGTTAATTTGATGAGCAAAGAGAAATCAGTAGAAATGATATTTGAGAAATGGAAAGAAAAAGGAATCCTAGCATTTGCATCTTTGTAGAGGCATTTTCATTGTTAAAAAGGAATATACATTTTCATCATAGTAAGGATTTTTTCATGTACGTTGTGATATTTGTATCATAAAAATGGTATTGACACTTTCAAGACATCTACAACACTAGGATTAGAAATTTGCATTTTGCATAGTCATATGGAACATTTGTAACATAGAAAAGACATTTGCATTAAGGGTGAGCAATTGGTTGGTTTGGTTAGTTCGGTTTGAAAACTTTTAAATTTTTGAGCAATAATTGAACTAAAGAAAAATTTTAAATAATCGACCATAACTGAATTGACGAAAATTGGTTTGGTTTGGTCAATTCGATTAAATAATTGAATTTTTTTATCATTTTTCTTCCTATTATGAATAATTATTTAACCACATATTCAATTCAATAAAACTCAAACTCAAGTGTCATTTAAATTGAATCACTAAAGAATTTAATAATTTCAACAATAATTTACAAGCAAAAAAATAAAAATCAATACTTATCTCAAAATTTTTACCTTATTAGAAAGTTAGTTAATTCGGTTAGTTTGGTTATTAATTTTAGAAACAAAAAACTAACCAAGTTAACCAATTTAACCAGTTTAAAAATAATTATAACCAAAATTGAATAAACCAAACTGATTCAACTGAATTCACTTGGTTTCAATCGATCTAATCGGTTCAAATTGACTTTTGCTCACTCTTAATTTGCCTAGTTCATAGGAATTTTTACATTTACATTTGCATTATCATTTTGAAAATAATGCTTGTATCATGATTTCAGTTGGAAATCTTGTTAATATTGAAGAAAAGAGAAAAAGAAAATTTGAATGGTTGGATAAAAAATAACAAAATAAAAAAAAGAAAGAACATAAGAAAAGGAAAGAAAAAAGAAGAAAATTTGAGAAAACAGGGATGAATACAAAAATAGTGAACAAAATTTCTTAGAAAAATATTTCAAGATTTTTTGATGTTAATGCCATCTTTTATTCAATTCTTTCAGTGGTGATATTCGAGTTTTCTACATATTTTTTTTCTCTTGGTGGTGATATCTGAGTTTTCTACATGTTTTATGATGATTTGTGGATTTTGTTTAAAACCACTCAGTGGTGATATCCAAGCTTTTTCAAATCTCGATTGTGATATCCAAGTTTCAAATTTTCAGTTTTCAAATCTCAATAATATTATTTGAATATTTAAAACTCCTCGATGGTGATATCTGAGCTTTTTCAAATCTTGGTGGTGATGTTCGAGTGTTCAAATTCTAGCTTTTTCAAATCTCGATGGCAAAATCTGACTTTTCATTAAAACTCTATCAGTGGTGATATCCAAGCATTCAAGTTTGAATTTTGTCAAAATTTTCCAAGTGGTGAAATCCAACTATTTATCAAAACTCTATCGATGGCGAAATTCGAGGTGAGCTCCCTTCGGTGGTGTAATTGAAGCCCTTTGTTTTACTTGGTGGTGATATCCAAAGTCATTTGTTTTCACTTGGTGGTGATATTCGAGTCCCCTTCAGTGGTGATATCTGAATATCTAAATTTAATTTTGCATTTTTTTGGGTGATGATATTTGAAGATATCTACATCTACTCAGTGGTGATATTTGAGTCTTTTTTTATGGTGATATTTGAAGTTATCTCATTTTTTGATGGTATTATTTAAGTTTTCATTTTTAATAAGAGAAATTATAAGAAAAAGGGAAAAAAAGAAGAAAAAATAAAAAACAAACAAAACAAAACAAAAATTTCAAGAACAAACTTTCAAAACCTTTTCAAAATGAGATATTTCTTAAAAAGGTCCCTTGCTTATGTTTATAAGAGCTCTTTAAGGGAAAAAAAAAAACCTCTCCCCACATGAAGGCAAACAAACAACAAGCAAAACCCCTTCAGCCTTTGCTCTTAGACAAAATTGGTATTTTTGGTCTTTGTATTATTTTTAATTCTCAGAAATATGTAAAGAGATGTAGCTATAGACACCTAATTTTATCCGAGTAAAATTTCAACCATTTGTGAAACTCTTAAAAAAATGTAACTCAATTCAAGTCCAACATTTCTTTAATTTTAACAAGGTTGTAATATTAAAATTAAGACTAATTTCACTGAAATTCCCCAAAATAACTTTAGTTAAATCTAGTTAAAGTTGGTCAATAAAGTCAAAATTAGACAAAACTTGGTCAAAATAGATAGAATTCAAGTCAACTCTCAAAATTCACAACCAAATTGAAATCAATGTGGTTTAAAATTGAAATTTATGATTTTTAAAGCACCAAAAATTTTGTTCTACTTTGGGAAATGTAAAATTATCGAAACATCTTTAGGTTTATTTTCATAATTTGACTTTCTCAAAGTTGAATTTTTGTGAAAACTTCTAGATCATAATTGAATTTTTTTAATGATTTTTTGATGCATTGAAAACCTAGACCACACCTTGGAAGGTACGAATTACAAAATTACCCTTTAGAAGTATTTTCGTAATTTGACCTTTCCAAGGTCAAAATTTTGTAAAAATTTCTAGATATTAATTTCATAATATTTCATGATTTTTTTGTTTTAAAATCCCAAAAATGAGCACGTGAACAATGATTTTCAAGAAAATGGCTTAAAGATAAAAAACTTTGAATTAAGGGTAAAATGGTCTTTTTATTTGGTGAAAGGGCTATAAAAATCCAACCTTTGCAGTGAACAATATGGACCATTAGATCTCATAATGAATCTTGATCCAATGGATAAAGATTGCTAATTGGATTAAAAGCATGAGAGGAATTTTAGCCTTTGGATGAGATTTGATTTTTCTTTCCATATTCAATCTTTCAAAGGTATTTTGGTGGCTTTCTTCTTAACATAGAGAGGATGTTTGGCTGCATGAAACCAAGGAACAAAGTGAAAAGTAGGGAAGAAAAGGAAGGAAAAAACATGTGGAATAAAAAAGAGAAAAAAATTTTGTTGCATTTTGGCTTGAAGGTATTCATCTCCATATTCGTTCTTTGCCCTTTCTAGCACATATATTCATTTTTCAGTTCATTGTTCATCATATTTCATTCATCTCTTGTTTGATTTTTTTAAATGGTTTTAGGTTACTTTTCTTACACAAAGCTTGAATCAATTTTCATCCAACTAATTCATAGTTGGTTTGAAGTTGAAATTCAAGCAAAAAAAAAAAAAAAAACAAAATCCACAATTGAGAAAACCAAGTAGGAGGTTTGGCCATGGTGTCTTGCTTGTTGGCTGAACCTCTTTTTGGCTTCTTTGATGTTTTATTTGCATCTTAATTTGCTTGTGATGTTCAAATTATTAGTTAGCTTAAATCTTGTATAGATTTTATTTGGTGAATGAAATACGTTGATGGTTGGTTCATGTGTGAGTTTCACATATTTTCTTTAGTTTTCTTAGTTTACTTCATGTTTGATAAATGTTTCTTGGTGATCCAAATGCTTCGTATGATGGTATGAGTAAATGATGCTTGTTTGGATGAAAATAGAATGAAAATATGCTTAAAGAAACTTCCTGAGAGGTTCAACCCTTATGTTCTCTCATTGGCTGGTTTTATGATCATTCCTTGTTTGATTTATGGATGATAGATGATGTTTTAGTTATAAGTTCAAGTCTCAATATGGTTAGATTATATTTCAAAATGAATAATTTGTTGTTGTTTGGTTGATACTATGGTTCATGGGGTTTTCATCAAGTTATATTAGTTCATTTGGTGTTTGATGAACTTGTTGCAATGATTTTCAAATGAATTATGCTTGTATGGATGAAATAGAATGAAGAAAATACTTGAAGAATATGTTGAGAAGGTTTGGCCAAGGGGAATTTGTGTTTGCATGCTTCATGCTTTGTTGATTATTTGCTCTTTGATTCATGCTTTGTATTATGTTTTTATGATGTTTAACAAGCTCCTCACATGTTTGAACAAAAGTTTTATTGAGAAAATGCTGTTTGAAGGTTGTTTTTGGTGAATTTCTTATATTGTTTGGTTGTGTTTAATGATGAACAATAGCATGACATTCAAACAAAAATTCAAAGTTTTTCATGGTTAATCCACTTTAGTCTTGAATTTTCATGAATTAGATGTTTATGACATTAAATTTGAAAATACCTTAGCTTGCAATTATATTTTTAGGTCATGCATTTGGCACATGTTTGCATTAATAGCATTTTTATAATTTGCATTCATTATGTGTCCATTTTCATAAAAACCAAAAAAAAGTTAAAACCCCAAAAGAAGGGGTTGAAACCCTAAACTTGAGACTCCAAAACCCTAAATTCCTATGAAACCTTAAATCCAAAATCCCAAATCCAAACCTTAAAACCTAAATCCAAACCCTAAGCCTAAATCCTAAACCTACGCCTTAACCCCAAACCAAAACTGTAAACCTAAATCCTAATCCTAAACCTGAAACCTATTCCTAACCCTAAACCCTAAAACCTAGCCCTAAATCCTAAATCCTTAAACCTTAACCTAGACCTTACACCAAATCAAAAAGTTAAAACCAATCACGCATTTGCATTTCATTTTATCTTGTCATCACATGTATTATATTGTCATACATATTTTATTGTCATGCATTTATCATATTTTATTTTGTTCATGCATCTCATGCATTGTTTTTTTTTTTAAATTATTTTTTTAAAATATTTTAAACTAAGATAATATCTTAAGTAAATATAGTTATCAGGATCTTACCTAACTATAAGGGGACTCTCGGTGATTATTATTTATGAGAGTTGTTATATTGATTTTGTGGAGCAATTTGAAAACATTTAAATTAGGAATATTTTTGAAGCCCTACCTAATTATAGGAAAGTAAAAAAAGTACTTCAATATTTAAAGTGTTTTCATCTTGATTTAAAATTTTTTTAAAAATTTTGTTCTAAAATTTTATTTGTTTTTGTTTCAATAAATAAAAAGAGAAAAGAGAAAAAAAAAGAGAAAAGGAAAAAGGAATTAATTTTAAACATAAAGTAAAATAGGACCATTTTAATCAAAATTAAAAGATAATATACAATCAATCTTTTTGGATGTGTAACCAACTCTTAGATTCAAATTTGATTTTACAGACCACAAATTTGTTCTTTTCTAAAACTTTTAAATTTGTTTTAAAATGTTTTATTAAAATGACAAAAAGTTTTGGGTGATCAATCACACTTTAAAAAAAAAAAGGTGGTGACTCTTTTGATTTTGTTTTTCTCAAAAATATTTTTAATCCTTGTTTTTCCAAAATTTCCTCATTTATCCAGCTTTTGGGTTATCCCGCCCCCAGCTCTTGAGATGTCGCAACAATCATTAAGGTCACTCTCATATTTTTGAATTAGTTTGATCATCTTTCAAGGTAAAATCCTATATTTCATTTAGCTGAGGAGATGACTTAGGCCATCTTTGGATTAATTGAGCTTTTTAAGTTGACCCTTATATATATATTTGTAGTCACCCTATTTGAGCATTTCAATTATCCTTTGTCTGTTTACGCACATAATAATACACATAACTTGTGTTCTCATATTTCCTATCATTTATCTTTACCTTATGTGCCGGTGGACGATATATGACATGGTTGAGAGCTATGTACATTTGGGAGGAAGGTGGAGTTTAGAGAAAGAAAGAAAAATGTAAAAATAATAAAGAAAATAAAATGATTAAAAAATGTAAAAAATGTGTGAAAAATATTAATAAAAAAAAGGTGTGCAAAAATAAAGGAGAAAAATTCAAGTTTAAGGATACTATTGTTCTTGAAAAGCTCTCATTCATAGAAAAACAAATTGATCCTTGCCTTAGCAATGTATGATTAAGGTAACTGAGCCTAAATTGTCTTTCATCCCACCTTCACCGTAGCCTAACATTACAAGCTTAGTAAGACCTAACGTTATTTATTTGTGCGCATGTCTATATTAGTGGAAATAGATATGAAAGGTAAACCTATTAAATATGTTTATTCTTTGATGATTTTTTGTTTGATTTCCTGGTTACATAATCAATCTCAAGTGAAGAAATATGATAAAAATTGCACACATAATTGGACATCAATTAGTAGAAGCTTACTCTTGAATGAGCATTGTATTAGCCAATGTTATGGTTTTTTTTTTAAGCTATAATCACTATGCAATCTTTATGAAACTCATTGTAGATTGATTTTAGGAAGTTGAATTTGACTTTAGCATATTTTATTTTGCTTAAGGACAAGCAAAAGTTTAAGTTTCGGGGTGTGATAATTTTATTTTTTTATAGTTATCACAAAACTTATTTGATTAATTTTGTGATTAACTTGTTTGGGTTTTGCTTGAATCCTAGCAATTTAATTCAAATAACCACCTAATTTTATTTAATAATCTCTTTTTGCAGGTAAATTAGAAGACTATAAAACAAGGTTAAATTTGGAAGCTAGTTACCTTGTATGACAAAGAGGTGCCATGGTTTGCTTACATGAATTTTGGTCCCTATTAGTCCCCATAGGTTGTGATTTAAGTCACCCTTTTTATGGTCAAATCTGTATGGTCAGTGGCCATCCAATTCTACAAAATTTCTTGGTCCACAGTTTGCACAAAAAAAAGGCACTACAAGAAATTTGACATATAGTGATGCTTAAAAAAGTGTCGGTAAAACCTCAGAATCCATCAGTATAGCACCATAAACCCTATACCGACAATTAAAATATGTATTCTGATGAATTTTTAACCGTCAGTATATTCCTTACCAGTATAGATCCATACTGATGATTTTTAAGATGTTGGAATAGCTTACAAATATATACATACGGTTTAAGACTATCAATAAATATATATCTATTGGTATAGCATCTGTTGTGTGTTCCACCATTATACCTTTTATCGATGGTTAACACCCATTAGTACAGACTTGTATGTTTTAATTTTTCTTGCCTATACCGACGGTTAATGGTTGTTAGTATAAACTTGTAATTTTTTTTACCTATACTAATGCTTAAAGCTCGTTAGTATAGATTTGTATATTTTAATTTTCTCACCTATGCTGACAGCTAGTGCCCGTCAGTATAGATTTATATGTTTTAATTTTTTTGACCTATACCGACAGTTAACACCTGTTAGTATAGACTTGTAATTTTTTTTACCTATACCGACGCTTACCATCCGTCAGTATAGACTTGTATTTTTTTAATTTTCATACCTATATCGATTGTTAGAAATTGTCAGTATAGACTTATATGTTTTAGTTTTTTTATTATATTTTGGTGACTATTAGTATCGCCTGAAATATTCCAATGATCAAGTGCGTTAGTGTAAATGTTAAGATGTTGGTAAATATTTTTAAAAGTTATATTTTCAATTATTAATATTAATTTATTTATAATTATAATATGATATGTTTTCATATAAACAAAAAAAAAACATAATAAAGTAAAAGATATTTAATAACTTTAAAACTACAAGTAAATTATTTATAATTCACAACCTTAGTATAAGTGAAAAACTAAAGTAATTGTATGAAATATGATAAAACAAACATCGATAAAACAAACATAGATAAAGAGTTACACTACCTCATCCTAAAAAACATAATCATAAGTTTGCAACACTAGACACCTAAAGACCTTTTGGTCACCTTAAAACTTCAATAGAACTCTGAACAAGATAATTTTAAAAAATCTGTATAGGAACAAACAATTGCAAAACCACCCGAATAAGAAAAAACATACATGCGCCTAATACAAGCCCTTTCCAAAACCAAAATATTTTAATTCATACAAAATATCATAGGTCTTGAAAAAGTCAACAAGTGTAGCTATATCATATAACTAACAAGCTCAATAAACTCAACTCACTAACAGTATTCAATATATCAATATAGCATCACAAAGCACAACAGCTTTATTTCAATAGTGCATAACATCTAAAATAAAACCAAATCCCCTTACAAACATAATGCTCTGAGTAAATAAACAACTTCCTAAAATAAATGATCCCATCATAGATTTCTACAAAGAAGCATCTGCATAGCATAAAAAAATCCAATTAGAATTCTTGTAAATTATCTTATATATAGAAGGCAAAAAGGTAATCATCCATTCATATACTAGTAGAAATAATTTTATAAACATCTTATTCATTCATATATATAGAACTATCATTAAACAATTTTATAAACCTATACTTACATACTAGCAATTTTAGAAACAATTTTATAAACAATATATATACCAGCAAAAATAATTTTATAAACATCCTATTCATTAGTGTAATGCATGAACGAACAAGAAATAACCTAATTTGCATGTTTAATCTCCTCATTCTTTTAGTTTAATTCCAAATAATAACTTAATGAAACCAACCTAAGAGTATTTTAGTCAACAAAACTATCATTAAACAAATATTTTCACTATAACATTCAAGTCTACAACTACAAAGCATACTTATATCATAAGGAAGCCTTTTCAAAGTAAAAAAAAAAGGCAAGAAAGTCTTCTCAAGGGAAAAAAAGCAGGCTTTAAATCATAGTGTAATTTAATGATTAAGGCAAAGACAATGGGTAATGTTTCAATATCACAATTACATGATTCAAAACCTAGATTCGAAATTAATTTTGGCATTCTATCTAAGAACAAGTATCAAGCAAAGCATTTTCAAATATATATCATGTAATGACGAGTTTACCATTTTCATTTTCATTAGGTTGATGACTTGAATTTAAAGAACGATAGTTTTCACGTGTGATTTCTAGAGCACTACTAGCATCAGGAACCTAAAATTAATTCAAAGGAAATTTCAATAAGGTTCAAGATTCATGAGCAAGATGACAATTTACATATATATAAACTAAAATAGATGTTATATATACCTTTCTATTCACCATGTGAGTAACAGTATTCAAGATATCAATATTCTCATTAGGAAATTGTCTTTTAAATATTGATAAGATAGTACTTAAAGTTTCTTTCAAGTCTTTAATTTCAACCTTCAACTCTTGTACCTTTTCCTTATGCTAAACCAATTCAGAAGATGAAAGACCATATTATTTAGATGAAGTAAATACTATACCCATGCAACAAACACGTGCTTTTATCTCCAATCCTTTAACTTTTGAATAAACATCATTTTCCATTAACTCTTTTTAGAATTCAGAGTGCTAGTTTCGCTCAAACCTTGTTCCATGTGTTCCTAAAATTGTAAACAAACATTTTAGTATAAAGAAGCTAAACATAAGTAAAAACAAGTAATAACTAAATTAAATACCACAATTTTAGCTGCCTTGTCATTCACAACACTTTTAACTTTATGTGTACAATAAAGAATATACACCTCAGCACATGATGGTGGAATTTCATTAGTTTCTTCTTTCTAAAAAGGTACAACATTAATTATTGTGATGACAAAATCACACATATAAAAGGTAAACTTCATATTCATTAACTGAGTGCGACAAGAAAAATTGATATATGTACCAAGGTTTGAATGATCCTCGAGAATGATTTTATTCTTATGCAATGAGGCTCATCTAATTTTGAGTGATTTGTTTTGTTTGTCTCACTTAGTTCCTTTAAACAAATGAATAAGAAAAGATATATTATAATAACTTTATAATTATTATCATAGTGTTAAAACAAAGTAAATAGTATATCTTGTAAACATTTGCCTTTGTTTTATTAGTCAACCAATGTGTAGCAAGAAATAGGAATTGACTTTTGTCTACTTGAGAATCATCAACCTTTGTAGCCATTTCCTTCAGTGTCTTATGTTAATCATAAAATAGCTTCAATTTGTTCTTCCATTGCCTCCATTTAGTACCCATGTTTTTTAGTGCCTACAACCTAATTTTTTGAAATATTTCTTCATCAACGAGCTCATCAGAATCAAATTTGTGAAATTCATACTTTGACTACAATTTGAAAGAGGTAATTGGAAAGAAAATGTTAATATATATTATATGAATTGCTACTATTAACTAGGAGATTATTGAAGGCATTTGTGACTAAAAACATCTTCAATAATCCCCTAATAAAAAATTGAAGGGGATTATTAAAGGCCTTTTCTACAAAAAAAACTCATTCAATAGTTTCTTTTAAAATTTTTCAAGGGATTATTGAAGCCATTTTTAGTCTAAAAATGCCTTCAATAATCCCCTCATAAAAAATTGGATAGGATTATTAAAGGCATTTTCTATAAAAAAAAAAAAAATCTTTCAATAATTCCCTTTAAAAATTTTCTAGGGATTGTTGGAGGTGTTTATGACTAAAAATGCCTTTAATAATCCCCTGATAAAAATTTGAAGGGATTATTGAAGGTGTTTTCTGTAAAAAATGCCTTCAATAATTTTTAAAAAATTTTTTTAGGGGATTATTGAAGGTATTTTTAATCTAAAAATAGCTTCAATAATCCTCTGATAGAAAATTAGAATAGTCTTTTAAAAGGCATTTTTTACAAAAAAAATACCTTTAATAATTTCTTTAAAAATTTTTAAGGGATTATTGAAGGCATTTTTTTGTCTAAAAACACCTTCAATAATCCCTTGATAAAAAATTCAACAGGATTATTGAAGGTATTTTTCATAAAAAATGCCTTCAATAATTTCTTTTAAAATTTTTTAGGGGATTATTGAAGGCGTTTGTGACTAAAAATGCCTTTAATAATCCTTTGATAAAAAATTAGAGTGGATTATTAAATGCGTTTTCTGTAAAAAATACCTTCAATAATTTTTTTAAAATTTTTTGAGGGATTATTAAAGGTGTTTGTGATTGAAAATGCCTTCAATAATCCCCTGATAAAAAATTAGAGTGGATTATTGAAGGAATTTTTTGCAAAAAATGCCTTCAATAATCCCCTAATAAAAAATTAGAATGGATTATTGAAGACATTTTCTGCAAAAAAAGCTTTCAATAATTTTTTTTAAAAATTTTTAGAGGATTATTGAAGGCATTTTTTACTAAAAACACCTTCACTAATTTCATTTAAAAAATTGAAGGGAATTATTGAAGGTATTTTTAGTCAAAAATGCCTTCAATAATGTTAAATGTAATTTTTTAAAACTTCCTCCAACTCAAAACATTAAAAGTTAGTGGCATTTGTTTATTGAAAACACCTTTATTTGTCAGATTGATAGGCATTTGTCTTACAAACTCCACTAAATTGTCCCTACAATTAGTGTATCAAATCCCCAACTTCAACCTTCAACTTCATTAATCTATTATTTCTTTGTCCATACCAACTACAATTTACTTTCATTTTCCTTTTGCTTTTACTATTCGAGCTTTGTCTTTTGGAACCCTATTTTTACTATTCTTTCATTATTTATTCTAGCGTTGACTTCATTCTACTATTCTTTCAACTTTTGCAATTTTCATCCTAATTTTTGGTATAAAATTTTTCTCCAAAACCAATTTTCCTCAAAATGATATTCCTCAAATATCAGGTAGCTGAAAAAATTCTTGACAATAAGGAGTGAAAAATTTTCTTAATTTTACATTTGAGAATACAAGTGAAGATAATATGATATTATGACCATGTTTAAAGTGTGCTAATATTGAATGGCAAATGCATGAAGTTGTTTTTGAACATTTAATTTGTATTGGAATTATCTTGGGATATGTTAATTGGTATTTTCATAGAGAGTCTTTACCGTCAAGGTCTTTGCCTAGAGTTCCTTCAACATTAAGGGCTTTCCAGCACCAACATGATCCTATTTGACAAGATGATATTAAAGGCATGTTGCGAGATGCTTTTAACAATCATAACCAACATTTCCATCATTCATGTCCCCAAAATGATGGATTTTAATGAGTCAAATGTTGAAATGAATGAATTTAGTGAACATAGGATAGGTGTAGGTGACCAACAACCTAGTGAAGAAGCATCAAAGTTTTATAGGTTGCTTGAGGATATGAATGAAGAACTCTATGAGGGATCTAAGCATTCAAGGTTATCTTTCTATGTGTATCTTTTTCACTTGAAATGCTTATGTAGATGGATGAGAAACTCTTTGATTTTATTATTGGATTTTATGAAAGAAATGTTTTCTTATGCAAAAATCCCTAAATCTTGTAAAGATTCAAAAAAGATTATTAAGGATTTGGGTCTTGGATATAAGAAAACTCATAGTTGTCCCAATGATTGCATGTTGTATTAAGGTGATAGAAAAAATCAAAAATCTTGTCATTTATGTGGTATTTCTTGTTGGATGGAAAAAAATCCTGATTAAAGGTTGAATGAGGATGATGATGAGGTCAATGTAAAAAAAAAGCCTATAAAGATTTTATGATTTTTTCCATTAATAACAAGACTTTAATGACTCTTCATGTCTTTCAAAACTGCAGATTCTATGAGGTGAAATCATGACAAGTGGACAGATGATGGATCATTGAAGCATCCTATAGATTTTTTGGCATAGAAATCATTTTATTATAGGTTTTTGGACTTTGCTTCTAATCCTCAAAATGCTATGCTTAGATGTTATCTGATGGATTCAACCTGTTCAAAATAATGAGTACTTTTTATAATACTTGGTCAGTTATATTGATTTCGTACAATTTGTCCTCATGGATTGCCATGAAACAATAGTCATTTATCTTGTCTATGATAATTCTTAGGAAAAAAGGTATGGGTAATGATATAGACATCTACTTACAACCTCTTATTAAAAAGTTAAAGCAATTATGGGAAGGAGTTGAGACCTAGGATGCATCAAAAAAAGAAAACTTCAATATGTGTGCTGCTTTATTATAGACTATCAACAATTTTTTTTCTTATGCAAATTTATTTGGTTAGAGCACAAAAGGTCATTATGCTTATCCATGTTGTGCTGCACAAACATATTTGAAGTGGTTACATAATGTAGGAAGTTCAATTATATGGGACTTCATCGATAGTTAAATGATAATCATCAATTTAGATTCCAAAAACATCTCTTTAATAGAGTTGAAGAGATCGCATTTACCAAATAGTGGGTCTAATATCTTGTCAAAGTTAAAGATATCAATTTCACATTTGAAAAAATTACTCAATCAAGGAAAAGAGTGAGGGAGATCTTTGAAGGTATCTGGCCTCCTATTACTCAAGTTGGTGATAATGATACTTAAGTTGCTGATCTTGATGTTCAAAGTGATGAGGATGAAGATGAAGATAAAGAATATGACCCCAATGAGTCTGAGTTATGGAAAAAAAGAAGTATATTTTTTAAGTTACCCTATTAGGAATATAATTTATTACATCATAACCTTGATGTGATGCATATAGAGAATGTTTGCAAAAATTTTATTGGGACAATTCTTAATGTGAATAAAAGATCAAAAGATGACTTAAAGAGTCAACTTGACCTAGTTGATATGGGGATTTGCCTTGACCTTCATCTAAAGTTGCTTTCTAATGGCAAATAGCGATTGCCTCCTACTTGTTTTGGGATTTCTAACGTTGAGAAAGATGTGTTTTGCAAGGTTGTGAAAAATGTGAAAGTTCTAGTGACTATGCATCAAATATATCAAGATGTGTGAATCAGAAAGAGCAAAAACTTTCTTCATTGAAGTCACATGATTATCACATTATGATACAAGACTTACTTCCCCTTACTTTACATCAATGTCAAAGCAAGTCACTTTAGTGGTAATTGAATTAAGTAACATATTTAAAGCTCTCTATGGGAAAGTTTTGAATGTGGAAGAGCTTGACAAACTTTAAGATCTAGTCATAATTACTTTATGCCATTTAGAGAAGATTTTCCCTCCAAACTTCTTCACTATTATGATGCATTTGGTTATCCACCTTTCATATGAAGCAAAAGTTGGTGGACAGGTTTATTATCGATTGATGTATCCTATCGAAAGGTATTATTTGTTAATAGCTTGATTAGGTTGTTAATGTTGATCATATCACTCTAGTTAAAAAGGTATATGACAAATGTTTTATGCCTTAGGTTTTTAGAGAGATTAAAGTCTTATTGTCGTAACAAACGCTGTCCAAAAGGTTCTATTGCTAAAAGATATTTAGTAGAAGAGTACATTTACCTAACACACTCATTAGTGCTTTTCACTTTAGTCCCTAAAGTAAATTAGTGCTTTTCACTTTCATCCCTAAAATAAAAATTGAATGTTTGAAATATACGTATAAAATAAGTCCATGTAGTGGTGTCCTAAAAAACATTACATTTATTAGTTGGTAGATTCCTAATGAATACTATGAAAAACATTATTGTCTAGTAAACCAAACCAAAAAAATATGATAATGTGAAATATGATGAATGATTTTACATTCTTTGTTAGAGTAAAAATATTTTTAGCTTTTCTTATTTTTTTCTTATTTTCCTCTCATCTTACTTTCTTTTTTAATAAAATATATATAAGATGAGATAAGTGCAATAGGATCATCTAACATGGTGTAGTTAATATCATCACAGTTTCACAGAAAAGATCCTGTAAAATTCTGTTTTCAAACCACTTCAATCCTAACTAAACTATAAAAATTATATCCACTCCAAAATACAAAACAATAAGAAAGCAAAACTCAATCATAATCCAAAAGATACCATAATTTAAAGTCCCAAAATGTCTACCTTGGAAGAAGAAAGAAAAAAAAAACTTGTACGAGAGGAAATCTTAAGTTTCTTAAAAACATAATTAAAATACTTTTCAGATTAATTTTCCTAATTTCACTTGCGTCCTGTTCAATTTTTTTTTCCTAAACTTGATCTCTATCTAATTATTTATATTGTTAGTAAAAGTAAACTAAAATTTAAAAGTCAAGAAAACAATAAATTAATTTGCACCTTCCTTCTATTGTGTCAAATACATCCCTCTCTAAACATACTCTCTCTCTTTAACATGCTTTTCCTAACTCTATTTACTGCTAAATTAATATATAAACTTTGAATCAGCTCTTGTCATTTAATTGTGTCATTAAAGATTGGTTCAAGATCATAAACCTTTATTAATCAATCTAGCCAAGATTTTTATGTTTTAATAAATTCACTTTAAAGCACCCAATAGTTAATCCAAATGTAGGTGTTTAGCAAATTTGGCATAGACTAGTATAAATACCTAATTTTATCTTGAATGATTAGATTTTGTTTGATTTTTATCTTGATTTGGACATACCTAATTTAATCGTGTTTGAACATTTTAATTGAACTTATCTTCTTGGGCTTGAATGAGCCTTTTTTTCTTTTAAATCAATTTTTGTTGGGTCATTTTATATATCAATGGAGTTAGTCTAATTTGTTCAAAGTTAAATCATTTGGATTTTGTTGTGCTAAATTGCAAAAATTAAAGTTATATGAATCAATTGTGTTTGAAACATAATGTCCAATTTTTAAAAGCCAAAACCCATGTTAAGCCCAAAAGTTCTTCTCTCAATTAAAGAATATAATAAATAAAAAAATAAAAAAATTAGAAACATAAAAATGAATAAAATGAAAATTGCTAAAAAAGAGAAAAATCCAAAAGAAACTAGAGTGCTTCTATTTGTACCCCTATTTTTATTCTACACACCCTGTTACCAATAACATCACAAGTTCAAACAACGAAAACTTATTTCTACTCTCTACACCCCAAACCCATAAAATTACAATTCTTTTACTATCATCTTCCCTTCATTTACACCAAAATCTGTAAAACCATTTCCTTTCCCCTCTCCTTCGATTCTCGCACAAATCAAAGTTTAAAATTGTCAATTTTCAGACTACAACAATAATTTCAACTCATTCATTCCAATATAAAAATAATTTATTTATGATGTTTGAAGATTGAATAAGTTTTATGGTTTGTACTCTATGTTTTTTCAATAAAATTGTGACCTACAAAAAATGGTTTTTCATATGCGTTTAGAAGTTTTTAAATATACAAATCCAGAAGCATTTAGAAGATTTCAAATATGTAAATTTAAAAACTTTTAAAAGCTTTTGGAGATGCAAATTTAAAAATTTTTAAAGATCTTTAAACTTTAAAAATTTAAATGTTTTCAGATATGCATTTTGAGAAAGTTTTAAAATTTTCTAAAAATACAAATCCTAGACTTTTACCCCAAGTATAGACTTTGGAATAATAATTTATGCTTTAAATTTGTTTAAGCGGCGCTGGCAATTCAAAAAGCAAGGTGATGCTCCAAGTGTTGAATGAAACAGCGAAAAATTAAAGAATTACGGTTTGGACTTTGAATTGGAATCTGAAACAATTATGAAGCAAGTAGGTGACAATTGAAAAAACACTTTGTTGTATGAGAAGCTGAACCATGGACAAAATAAATGAAAGAGACGATCCATTCAAGTTTAATAAAGGGTGGGAAAGAACAAATACAGCTCCACCAACTTGGCTTTTGTCTTGAATTTAATTGGCCAATAAAAATGAGTTGCAGTTGAAATGGCAAAGGGATTTTTAAATTTTTCTTTGAAGTTAAAAGAGTAAAAACTGAAAATTAGAGTCTTACACTATGTTTGGATTGAGGGAAGGGAAAGAAAGGAAAGGAAAATAAAGAAAAGTAATAAAAATAGAAAAACACTTTCTTTGTTTGAATAAATTTTTAATTTAACAGCATGTTTGGATTGAAGTAAGGGGAGAGAAAGGAGAGGAACGAAAAGAAAACAAAAGGAAATGGAGAATCTTTTCCCTTGTTTGTTTATGACATAAAAAAAAATAAAGAAAAGGAAGGTATTCTTAGCTTTTCTTGGTTTGCCTCAACTTCCTTCATCTTTTAATTACTTCAAATTGGAGGAAAAAAAAGGGAAAGGAAAAGGATAAAATTTTTAAAATATAAAATGACTATTATATCCTTATTAATTTCTCTAAATTAAAAGTGTATGATTTTGAACTCCAAAATTAGATTGAGAATATAAAACATCATTTACCAATAAATTTATTGTCTCTAATTTTTTCTCTTATTTTTAAAAATTCCATAAATTTCATTGAAAACTATTTTTATGAAGAAATAAAGGAAATTTGAAAACGTGGAATATGTTAACATAAAGATGTAAATGTAGTAAAAACAAAGATTATCAAAGGTTATAATTGAAAAAAAAATAATATAATAAATCATTTCCTTCCGTTTCCATTATTTAACCAAACAATAGTTGTTAGAATTCTTTTACTTTCTTTTCTTTTATTAATTTTAGCTATCCAAACAAATGACACATATATCATTTCCTTTCTTTTAAATAACCTTCCTTTCCTTTACATTACCTTTTTTTCCTTTCTTTTACTAATGTTTATCCAAACAATACATAAAGGAAATGAAAGAGGTGGAAACTCAATATCCTTTGATTTCCTTTGTAATTTGGGAGAAAAGCTAAGGAAAAGAAAGTTGAAAAAATTTTATTTTTTATAAAAAGACTATTATATCCATATTTCTATTATAACATTAGATTTGATTGTATGACTGACACTTCCTATAAAAAAAATTTCTTTTTATGAGTATTTTATATAATGTCATAGTTTATAACTATTTTATAATTTTTCAAGTCTTAACAATAAAACAAGTCAAATTATTGTCAAAATAAATTAAAAAACTAAATTAAACACAAAATTAAGAGTAAATCAATAACTAGCGAATACATTTTACTATATTAAACATGTTCAATTTTGTTAAGAAGGATTTGTTTATATAAGTTAAGTAGTATAAAGATATATTTGTATATTTATGTTATTTTACAAAAAAAGTTATAATTGGAAATAAATATTATAATGAATTATTTCCTCTTCTTTTTACTATTTATCCAAATAATGGTTATTAGAATTCATTTCGTTTCATTTCCTTTATTTATATTGTAGACACCCATTTGTGTCCAAACCTAATTGGACTAATTTCCTTTCTATTTTTGTTATTATAGTATATATTATATGTTATTATGTTATATCATTATTAATGTCACTATTATTATTATTATTATTATTACTATATGATTATTATTATTTTATTGTATTTTCCTTTTTTTCTTTGGTATTTTTGTATATATTATATTATAGTATTATTAATGTCACTATTATTATTATTATTACTATTATTATTATTATTATTTTATTTTTATTTTTATTTTTATTTTTTCTTTTCTTTCTTTTCTTCTTTCCTTTTTGTTCCAATCTACATGTGAATAGGAAAGGGAATCAGGATCAAAATCCTTTGGTCAAAGTTCTATCAACACAAATACTGAATTTTTGGACCAAAAATCACGTTAGATAGAATGCAATCCCAGGATTCAAGCCTGGGATTGATTTTGTCCATTTCCTAAAATTAATCCTAAAATTGCTAATAAATTGGACTAGATTTATAGAAGACACACATAGAGAGAAAATTTTGAAGAAAAAAAGTTTGGAAAAATTTTGGGTAATAGTGATATTTTGGAAGTTGTGGGATTTCGGGTTCAATCTGGAGTTTTTAGGTTCAATTTTAGGTTATTGGGGTTGGAATTAGGATTCTAGGTGGTTTTGGGAGTAAATTAGGCAGATTTGGGAGAAATCTAGGAAAGTTTGAAGAAATCAAGGTTTTCCTAGGTTTTTTTGGGTTTTTAGGAAGAACATGAGTTTTTCAATGAATTTTTCGATGATTGTTTGAATTTTTCAACCAATTTTTGGTCAATTTTCTAGAAATTGGTGGGTTTTCAGTTTTTGATTGAATTTTCTGATGACTTTTCCAAAAACCAATGAATTCCTGATTATTAGTTAAAGTTTTCGGTTGGTTTCTTGAAGCATCTCCAAAGGGAAAGGAGAGGGCTTCTGGTTTAGAGAGAGAAAAGGTAAAGAGCTTCGGAGGTTTAAAACACAATAGGTGACTTATATAGCAGTTCAAAATGACATCATTTTTGAGAACTTAGGATCCGTGTGTTGAATCGACAACTCACGCGTTGACTCGCTTTCTGATCCGACCTGATTGTAGGTTTTCCTTTTTTCATTTTATTTTTATTTTTTGATTTGATTTGATTTTATTTTATTTTTAACCCATTTTATTTTTTATTTTTACATTATTTTTCTGGTTTTATTTTTTTTAATGTTATTTTTGCCATTTTATTTCTAAAAGTAAAAAAAGAAAAAATGATTCAATAAAAAAAAGATATCTTTTCAAATAAAAAAAATCTTTTCAAATAAAGTTTTCAAAATAATAAAATTAATAATAAAAATCTTTTTAAAGTTTTCTAAAAATATTTATATATATAAAAAAATCTTTTCAATAAATCAAAAAAATCTTTTTCAAATAAAAATCCTTACAAAATAAATTCATGAATTCCTCCAAACTATTGAAAAATTTTCAGGGGTTTAACTTTTAAAATGGAATACACCAAACTATTGGGAAGTTCCATAAATTAGTTTCAAAAAAAAAAAATAAAAGATAAAAAAAATAATTTTTATCCTATAAACTATTAGAAGATTATTTTTAAGTCCTACCAAACTATTGGGAGACTTTACTAATTTTTTTGAATAAAAATTTGTTCATAAATTCGATGACGGAGCTTCTTCAGAATGGGACACTAGTTTCTATGAATATTCTTAAAGTGAGAAAATTATCTTAACTTGCTACCAAACTATTGGGACAATTTTAAGATTAATTTTCAATATTAAATTATTGGTAAATCATAAAAATGATCAAGGCTTGGATAATTTGAAATCAAACTGGTACCTCTTTTGGATGAGGGTCGTGGGGGTGCTACAACCTTTCCCATGCGTAATCGACTCCTGAACCTAACATCTATTTTTACAGATCATAATATGCTTTCAGGTGGCAACTCCTTTTCATCTATGTCTAGCGGTAGGTCCACGAATCTAACATTATGATAGTTTGATGACTTCGTTGGGGACATTGAGAGTCAAGCCAGTAAATGATTTCTTATTATCCAAGCCTCATTTAATAAATTTGAAATTATTTTATTTCCCTTTCATTGCTTATATTGCCTTTATTACTTGTTTTCTTTTCATTATGTATACTTGTTTAATTATTCATTTGTCTTTTTTTTTATTCATTACTTATATTTGCTTAATTATCTATTTATTGTATATATACTTGTCATTCATTTGCATATGCATGATATAAGCTCTCCACCCAGGCTTTACCTATAGGAGGGAGTGAAGTACCTATGCCCTCTTGAGATTTCATATCTCCACGTGGGCTTGTGAAACACTCTCACTCAGATTGAACCCTTTCCACTTGTAACCTATGTTAGGTGAGGATTGGGGTGCCTTACTAGTCTATGATGGACCATGATGTAGAGAACAATTAGGGAACCTTTTAGAATTGACCCAAACCATATATAGTCAACCTTAAAAGCCTAACCATAGATAGGGCCTTATCTTCCCACCTTTTATAGTCAATCCAAAATTTAAGGTCATGTTGTTATCTTACTTGTTATATGATGTTTACTCTATGTTTTATTGAAGTGACTAACTAATCTCTTTTGTCTTCTTTTATTTCTTTTCCTTTTGTGCACATTCGTAAACATGTTTATAGATTGCATAGTGTTCTTGCCCCAAAGCTATTTCAACAAAAGCCTTTATGGATTCCACAAAGTGTTAGGTTTGTGCCTCATTTACACTATTCAAATGTGACTGCCCCATAGATGTGAAGATAGAATTAGAGAAAAAACAGCTAGAAGAAAGAGATTGTTTGCCACTTGATCATATCTCTACACTACCAAAGGAAGTTCGCATGCTCCTCAAACAGAATGACTTGAAAAACCTAACCGATATATGGAACAGTATGACTCCTCCAAAGCAAGAAGCTTTTTGTCAAAAGTTTAGGTATATTGCATATCTCTTGTCAGTGGATGTTGATAGCCCACTTATTAATGCAATGATACAATTCTAGGATCCTTTCTACTATTGCTTCATCTTTAATGAGGTTGATTTGGTGCCAACTATAGAGAAGGACTCGATTTTAATAGGCATACATTTACTATATCCAGACAAAATATATGTGAAGAAGCACAAATCAAGGAATCACAAGAAATTGGGCCAGATTCTAAGAGTGGAAAAAGAGATCATAGATTTCTACATTCGAGAAAAATGAGAGCATAAAGGTATCCTATGGAAAACTCTCCAAGATTTCATTATCAAGCATCCATATGATGATCAGGGAATGAATGTATTTGCTCTAGCCATATATGGGTTAGTCATTTTCCCTAAAGTTTTGGGCCATACTGAGATAGAAGTGGTTGATCTTTTTGAATAGATTGAAAAAAAATGTAATCTTTCTCCAGCTATCTTGACAGAAACCATCAGATCTTTGAGCTTTTGTAGACAAAATGATAAGGCAAGATTCATGGGTTGCATATCATTACTATATTTGTGGATGAAGAGTCATTTTAAATGTAAAAAGAGTGCCTTCTCCAAGCTTTATTTCTACACCCGAAACCCGATTAGAGAGTTCTATCAGAGCAATTGGCCGAAAGAAAAGACTCAGAAGGAATGGAAAATTTCATTGCAAGAACTCATAGTTGATCAAGTAAAATGGTTAGCTCCATATATGAACAAGGAATCGATGTTATATCAATGTGGAGATAAGACAAGGGTTCCACTTTTAAGATTATGAGGGTTAATGAGTTAGGCACCACTGAAGGTAAAGAGACAGCATGGAGCCGAACAATTTACTCCTAGGACATATAAGCTTAGCCAGTTTGATTGTTCATATAGGGAGCCTAAAACTTTTCAGAATATTAATAGTGTGATCAAGGCTTGGAAGATGCCCAAAAAAATAAGCCTTAGATCATTTACTAATAATGCCACTCAGAAGTATCTGATTTGGAGAGTAAAAAGGGGTCAAAAAGTGACATTTATACCTAAAGACCACTGTCAGTCAATGGACTATGGGGCAGATGATGTGTTTCTAGAATCAAATTTTGCAAGGAAAGAATATGAAGTAGAAAAAGAGAAATTGAAACAAAAAATTCTAAAGCTTTAAGGAAGAAAAGACCAGTGGCAGAATAAAGGAAAAAAATTAGAAATCCAAGTCCAAAAGATTTCTAAGGAATACAGCAAAGCCCAAAAAGTTGTCAAAGAATGGGACAATGCCCTTAAGGAATTGAAAGAGCTGCATCGAGAGCACAAGAGGTTGCACATATAGGTGTAGGCCAAAGAAATAAGCAACATAGATCTAGCTTGTGAGAATCAAGAGTTAAAAAAAATATGCACAAATAGAAGATGGTTTTGAGAAAGTTCAGTAAGAAAATGAAATGCTTTTAAAATATATTTTGACCTTGACACTAAAGTTGAATGAACAAAAAGATCATGTCAAAACCCTTAAAGAGAAGCACAGAGAGTTATCCTATCAAGAGTGGTGTGGCAAAAAAGAAGGGTTAGGAAGACAAAAATACATAGAGCAACTCATAGCTTAGATAGGCAAGGCTATGATCAAGGCAGGTGAGATGGCAGAAGAGGCAGAGCACTAAGAGCATCGGTTACACCAGCAGGAAAGCATGGAAAGAGACTGCTAAACTTTATTAAGGAGGCTAAGGATCAATATGAGCAAGTTAAACATTTTTATGGAAGGACAGTATTAGATTTGACGTAAAACAGACTTCTGTGGAATAAATGAAAATTCACTTTTGTTGAATTTTTAAGGGGTAAATATTTTATTTTTCTTTTCTTTTATTTTTCTTGCATTTGTATCATATTTATTTATTCATTATCGTAACATCATCATTGAATCTTTAATTGTGGTACTAAGGTGCAAGAATAGCTACCCACTTATACAATACCCAGGTTAAAGCTAAGAAGATGGAGCAAGATAATGCAAATCATCTTGAAAGGATAGAAAAGGCTTAAAAGGTATTGGAAGGAAAAATGAGCAAGATTTTGGAAGGTAAACAAAGGAAAAGCAATAGAGGGAAATACCTTACCGAAAGTTACTGAATCAACATATCTTCCAGGTTTTGGTCCACAATAGACTCAAACTACCCTAATATTCCAACCTCCACAAGTAGCTTTTCCAAAGTATAATTACCCGAGAATGACATATACACCCAGTCATGAGAATGTCCAAAGTTATGACAATCCTATTTTTACAAAAAAAGCAACTAAGCCTATTCAACTCCCTATTCTAAACGAGGTAAAGGAGAAAGAAAAGGCACAGATAGCTACACCTTTGGAAAATTCTAAAACTGATCAAGCCACGAATAGGCTTGAGGAAAGATTAAAGGCTGTAGAAGGAATTGATTTCTACGGATCCATAGATGCAGTGGGGCTTTGTTTAGTACCAGATGTGGTGATGCTGTCCAAATTCAAAGTGCCAAAATTTAAAAAGTATGATGGCACTAAGTGTCCTATCACGTATATCACAATGTATTATCATAAGATTGTGGCACATACCAATAATAAGAAGCTATTCATGCATGTCTTTCAAGATAGCTTAACTGGATCTATAGCAAGGTGGTATGTTTAATTAGATGGGACTCGCATAAAGACATGGAAAGATTTGCACAGTTTTTCATCTACCGCCACATCATTGACATGGCCTCTGATCACCTTTCCTTACAAGGGATGGAAAAAAAATCTAAATCTTTCAAGCAATACGCCCAGAGGTGACAAGATGTAGCTACTTAGGTACAACCTCCTTTGATAGAAAAAAAAACTACAATGTTATTTGTGAGCATTTTAAAATTGCCATACTATGAAAGAATGATAGGAAATATGACTAAGAACTTCTCTAATATGGTGATTTCGGGAGAGATCATAAAAAATGTCATAACAAATGGTAAGCTTGAAGAAGGAGAGCTTTCTAAAAGAGTAAATAAGAAGAAATAAAATAAGGCTCATGTTGGGAATTTTGAAGAGCAGTAATTCAGAAGTTACTCTCGACCAACCTATCCCATATACCATCACACAGTAAGTCATGCCTTTACCTATCAACCAACTACACAACCTTCTTATCCATTTTCACCATGATCACTGGCTCACCCAGTCGGTGTAATAAGTAGTGTCCGAGAACCACAAACCAAGTAAAGACCTACATTCGACCTTATCCCTATAAGTTACACCAAGCTATACCAAGAATTTATAAGAACCACCTAATTGCTCATGCCTTTGCTAAATAGCTTGAACTTCCTTACCCTAAATGGTATAATTTAATGCTCATTATGACTACCATTTTGGAGTAGTGGGACACTATTGAGAATTGCATGCCTTTCAAGCATAGGGTACAAAGTCTAATCAAATAAGTGCTAATAAACTTTAATACCAGTGAAAATTCAGTATCCAATGTTAGCGAAAATCCCTTACCTAGCCATACAGTTAATACTTTAGACATGGGTAAGAAGCATGTGAAAAGAAGGGTAGAAGAGCTTAAGATACCATTTAACCAGCTGTATAAAGCCTTATATAAAGTGAGAATAATATAACCAATAGCTTCATACACCCATGTGGGAAGATGTATCCTAAATCAAAGATGTAAGTATCACAGTGGAGCTCCAGGACACTCAATTGACACCTACAAGCAATTTTGTGATAAAGTGCAAAAGCTAATGGACGTTTACTAGATAAAGTTATATAAGGAGTTAAAAGCCTTAAAAGACATCAAGATGGCTATGACAGATAGATTGGTGCCATAACCTATCACCATATACTATAAGGAGAAGCCACAATCAGTTAGGAATAAATTTATTCCCAAACCAGTAGCTTTTAAAGTCTTACGCCCATTTCCCTACAAAGATGAAAAAGTAGTGCCTTAAATATATGAGTATGAAGTAACGACTCAGGGGTAGCAAAAGGATATGTCAAAAGCTAAAATTGCTAATATAACGGGTGTAAGAGGCATAACAAGAAGCAAAAGATGTTATACTCCAGAAACTTTGAAAAAAAAAGAAAAAAAAAGAGAAGTAGACTAAATTAGAGATTTTAGAGAAAGATGCCTTAAAGTTTGTGCCTGAAAAAGAGACTTGTGAGTTTTGAAAGCTAGTTAAGCATAGCGAATATTCTATGGTGGAGTAATTGAATAAGATGCCAGCCATAATTTCTCTGTTATCACTTTTTTTGAACTTTGAATCTTATCGTAAAGCCTTGCTAAAAGTATTGAATCAGGCTTATGTGGCCCATAACGTATCCATGGAGTATGTGAATCACTTAGTAGGGAATCTAGTGGTGCCATATCACATCTCTTTTAGCGATGATGAGATTTTGCCTAAAGGTAGAATAAGCACAAAGGCGTTACACATCACTGTTAAATGTAAAGGCCATATAGTAGCTAAGGTCCTTGTTGATAATAGATCAACTATTAATGTTATACCCATGTCCACTCTAGCCAAGTTACCCTTTGATATGTCCTATATCGAAGACAATCAGATGGTGGTTTGAGTGTTTGATGGGACTAGACAAAAAGTTTTAAAGGATGTTGAGTTGCCCATACAAATTAGGTCGTCTATCTTTAACATAAAATTTTAGGTTATGGATATCTCCCCATCATATAGTTGCTTATTGAGAAGACCATAGATCCACAAGGTAGGTGCCATCCCCTCTTCACTACATCAAAAGATCGAATTCAATGTGGAAGGGCAATTGATGATTAGAGCCAGGGAGAAAGATCTATTGGTGACTCAACCCATAAATACCTCATATGTAGAAGTAGTAAAAGAATCATTAGAATGTTCTTATCGATCTCTTGAGCTTGTTAATGTAGTAGGTGAAGGACTTAAATTCAATCAGATTATGATCAATTAGATGATTAACAAGGGTTAAAGTACTAGGCTCAGCTTAGGTAATAACCTTCAAGAAATAAGAAACCTTCATAAGATTGAGGATTATAGTTATAGATCAAGATTGAGTTGTGGGATCGAAAAAATGTAGAACAATAATAAAAGGGCAAAGAACAGATCAATGATCTTTCCCCATTTAAATGAAACTTTTATTCCTAGAGGATACATGCACTTGAGAGCTAAAGAGGACACAAAAAAAGAACCAAAATGAGAGAAAGCTTTTACTAAGCTATCCATTCATATAGTGGATAATGAAAGTCAAAATGAGAAAGCTTCGGTTTACCTCTACCCACCTAGATATGAATTACATAATTATAGGGTATCTAGATGCCTATTTTTTCTAATCTTTCTTCAATGTAATCACATCTACTAATTGCTTATGCCCAAAAGCATTGGGATGAACTGTTATGTTTGGGCCTTTTATTTTTCATTATTTCAATAAAAGTAGAAGTATGCATTTTGTTCATTTCTTCCATTCCATTCATTATCCCATCAAAGTTTCTTGCCAATGTTTCCTATTTCATTAACTTTCAAGTCCCTAAATGAATGTGAAGGTAATCATGACAATAATCCAGGGTTCAATTTTAAAAATTCAATTAATACTGATGAACTTGATGCTAAAAAAGATTTTAAAGAATACACTTTGTCTCTAGATTTAATGAGGCTAATTGAATAGAAAGATAAGTCTTTGAGCCTTATCAAGAAGTTGTTGAATTAATCAATTTGGGTGATGTTGAAAACAAGAAAAAAGTCAAAATTGGTGCTTCACTCTCAGTGGTTGACCAACAACAATTAGAAGATTTGGTCTAGGAGTTTGTGGATGTGTTTGCATGGTTCTACCAAGATATACCTTGGTTTAGCACTAAAATAGTATAGATAGGCTACCATTGAAGCTAGAATACAAATCGGTGCAAAAAAAGTTGAGAAGAATGAAGCCAAAAATGCTGTTAAAAATCAAAGATGAAGTAAAAAGGCAATTTGATACAAGTTTTTTGTAAGTGGCCAAATATCTTGAATGGGTAGCTAATATAGTACCCGTCCCTAAGAAGGATGGAAAGGTATGAATGTGTGTAGACTACTGAGATCTGAATAGAGCTAGTCCAAAGGATAATTTTCCTCTACCTCACATAGATACACTAGTGGACAATATAGCCAAACATTCAGTGTTAACTTTTATGGATAGATTTTTTGGTTATAATCAAATAAAGATGGCCCAAGATAATATGGAATAGACCATGTATATCACTATGTGGGAAACATTTTGTTACAAGGTCATGCTTTTCAGATTGAAAAATGTTGGGGCAACCTAGTAAAGGGCTATGGTAACCATTTTCCATGATATAATGCATAAAAAGATTGAAGTATATGTGGATCACATGATTACCAAGTCCCGAAAATTATAGGATCATGTAGTCAACCTTAAAAAATTATTTGAGAGATTAAAGATGTTTAAGCTCAAACTAAATTCGGCTAAATGGACATTTAGAGCTAAGTCAATGAAGTTATTAGGGTTTATAGTTAGTGAAATAGGAATAAAAATTAACCCAAATAAAATTCGAGCCATTCTAAATTTATCCCCTTTAAACACATAAAAAGAGGTTCAAGGCTTCTAAGGTAGATTGAACTAAATCTCTTGGTTCATTTCTTAACTCACTTTTAAATGTGACCCTATTTTCAAACTTCTTTGAAAGAATAATCCTAGTGAGTGGAATGAACAATGTCAAAAAGCTTTTGATAAAGTTAAAACAATACTTATCAAATCCCCCAATATTAGCCCCATCTGGTCTAGAAAAACCACTGATTCTATACATAGTGGTACATGATAAATCAATAGAATGTGTGCTGGGGCAATAAGGTAAATTCGATAAGAAAGAGAAAGCTATTTATTACCTGAGTAAGAAATTCATAGAATATGAGTCCAAGTATTCATCACTAGAGAAAATATGTTGTGTTTTAGCTTGGACAACTAAAAGAATCGGTAGTATTAGGAAAAATTACAAGATGGCAAATGATGCTCTCAGAATATGACAGTGTATGTGAGCCAAAAAGCAATAAAAAAAGTGTCATTACTGAATTTCTGGTAGATAGAGCTGCTAATGATTATAAACCCATGAAGTTGGATTTTTCAGATGAAGAATTAATGGCCATTTGAACAATAGAAGAAGATAATGGCAAGAAAAAAGTATGGAGGATGTACTTCAATAGGGCTGCCAATGCCATGGGGCATGGGATTGGAGTAGTTTTGATATCCCTAATGAAACATTACTATCTTGTTATAGCAAGATTGAACTTCAATTGCACTAATAATGTAGCTGAATATAAGGCTTGTGTTATGGGATTGCATGTTGCTTTGGATAGGAAAATTGAAGTGTTAAAAGTGCTTGGGGATTCAGCTCTTATCATTTATCAGTTGAAAGGTGAATAGGAAACAAGGGATTCAAAACTCATCCCTTATCAAAAATACATCTTCAAGCTATGCAAACAATTCAAGGTAATTCAATTTAAATGTTAGCCTTATGAAGAAAATTTGATTGCAGATGCCTTGGCTACTTTGGCTGTAATGGTATAGACTGGTGATACTATTGAAATTCAACCTATTAAACTAGATATCAAGGATATGCGAGTACATTGTGCTAACTTGGAAGAGGAAGAGGAAGAGGAAGAGCATGTCCACCCTTGGTATCATGATATTATACAATATCTAAAGAATCAGCAGTACCCAGACCAAGCAAAAAAAATAAAACCTTGAGTAAGTTTACAACAGGTTTCCTTTTAGATGTAAAAATCTTGTACAAAAGAGGTAAAGACCAAATATTATTACATTATGTAGGTGCCTTTGAGGCCAAAAGGATCATTGAGGAAGTTCACAATGGCATATGTGGAGCACATGCAAATGGGCATATGATGGCAAGACATGTTATGTGAGCTAAATATTACTGGTTAATAATGGAAAAAGATTGTATCGATTATGCTAAAAAATGCCACAAATGCCAGATTTATGCTAATAAGATCTATGCTTTATATGTTATAACGCCACTATGACCTTTTTCTATATGGGGAATGGATGCCATTGGTCCCATCACCTCAAATGGCTCAAATGGGAATAGATTCATTTTTGTGATGATTGATTACTTCACTAAATGGGTCAAAGCCGCCTTTTTCACAACTGTGACTACATCAGTGATCTATAAATTCATCAAAAGAGAAATAATCTATAGCTATGGGCTTTCAAGAAGAATCATTTCAGATAATACAAAGAATTTGAATAGTAAGATGATGTAAGAAGTATGTGTTCAGTTTAAGATCAAACACCACAATTCAGCTCCATATCATAAAAAAATGAATGAAGCAGTGGAAGCTGCTAACAAGAACATTAAAAATATTTTGGAAAAGATGATCAAAACATACAAGGACTGGCAAAAGAAATTACCTTTTGCCCTACATGCATATCAAACTTTCATACGTACTTTTACTGGGGTAACTCTTTTTTTCTTGGTTTATGAGATGGAAGCTGTATTGCCAATAGAAGTAGAGATCCTATCCCTAAGAGTTCTAAGGGAAGTGGGAGTAGAAGAAAGTGAATGGGTCTAGGAGCAATATGAACAATTAAACTTCATTGAAGAAAAAAGATTAGCGACACTCTTTCATGGCCAATTGTACCAAAAGAGAATGATGAAAGCTCATGACAAAAAGGTTAGACCTCATTAATTTTGAGAAAGAGAGTTAGTATTGAAAAGAATTCTTCCAAGTTAGCATGATGATAAGGGAAAATGGACTTTGAATTAGGAAAGATCATATATGGTAAAGAGAGCTTTTTCGGGAAGAGCCTTAATCTTGTCAGAAATGGATAGAGATGAACTTCCTAATCTTGTTAATTCTAATGCCATGAAGAAGTTGAAAACCTAAAAAGGTGACCTGAACCAAAAAAAAAAAAGAAAGAGTTCAAGTTAAAAACTTGAAAGGGTAGCTTCAACAAAAAAAAACCAAAAAACAAATTCAAGTTGAAAACCTAAAAGGACAGCTTGGATCTAAAGAAAAAGGTTCAAGTTGAAAATCTTGAAAGGCAACTTGAATTGAATGAAAGCAAACTCAAATGAATAGAATACAACATCACTTGAAAGGCATATTAGAGACAGTGAATTTTAAAGAGCTTTGGGGTGTCAAGGCATCGTATTTTGGTTGAGTTTTTGAAAAAGATCCAAGATTTGTTGTCATGGTTATCGATCATTTATCTTCCGACATTGCTACCCCAAATAGTCGCTCTTGTACACTCTCTTGTTGTTTTCATGCCATCATTTGTAGTTTATTACTTATCTGAATAAAGCTTATTGTTTTATACATTGCCATGAATGGAAAAAGTGCATAACTTGCATCCCATACTTTGAAATTGGGATAATGATTAATAATTGAACAAAGTCATAAGAAGTTGTGTGTTACTTTGAAGGATTCAAGGAAACAAAGACCAAAAATGAATTCTTCCAAAATAAAAACAAAATAGCTTCCATAGTATTCCTTGGGATAAAGAAAAGAATGGCTTCTTTGTAAAAAATGTGCAGAAATGAGAATGCAAAAGCCTTAGTACCATAATTAATATTTCATTTGCATCCTAGATAGGGCATGCACCTACATCATTCACTTGATCTTGGCTTAGTCCATATTATTTCCTATGAGTCGTAGTTTCATCCTGGTCATTTTTTACCTCGACTCAATCTTGGTAACTTCATTTTGACTAGTGGTTTCATCCCAGTCACTTGATCTTGGCTCAGTCTAGATCATTTCTTATAATTCATGATTTTATCTCGATCATTCTCGACTTTAACTCAGCCTTGGTCCTTTATTTTGACTCATGGTTTTGTCTCAATCATTTGATCTTAGCTCAATCCATATCTTTTTTTATGATTCATGATTTCATCCTAATCATTTTTTTGACTTGGTCCTGGTCACTTCATTTTGACTCATGGTTTGTTAGCCTTGAACTGATTAAAAATTTTGAATTGACAAAACAAAAATTTGCCTAACTTGAATCAGAATCTCCTAATCTTAAATTGAACATTTTTCCAACCTTCTATCTTGCCAAAATACATGTAGGAACTAAAACAAAGCAAATTCTCGAAACAAAATGGATTAAGGCATATTTTGGATAATAGGTATCGGTCCCCTAAGGGAAGGGATAGATCCCCTCCCTTACCTGATCGATCCCCTAGCTAAAGGGATCGATCCATTTTTCTTCCAAAAGCTAAACTTATGGAATTTTGGCAAGAACCAATTGATCCCCTCCCTAGAGGAATCGATTGGTTAGGATCATGTACTTACCTGATCTATCCCTCCCTTAAAAGGATCGATCTATTTTTTATACAAAATGCAAACTTGGTTAAAAATTCCCAAAAGAGATCGATCCCCCCACATAGGAGATCGATAACCTAAGCATGGGATCGATCCCTTCCTTAAAGGGATCGATCTATTTTTTATATAGAAAGTAAAATTGGTTTGAAAATCAACAAAAGGGATTGATCCCCTCACATAAAGGATCAATCACCTAAGGAATGGATCGGTTAGGTATACTACTTGATCGATCGGGTAAGCTTTTTAAGGCATGAAATGGGCTTTCTTCAAAACTGACCCAATCGATCCCCTACATGAGAGGATTGATCCCTTAATAGCCAGAAAGCCCCAATAGCTAGAAAGCCCCAATAGCTATTTTTTTGTCTGATATTTTTACAAGTGTGAAGCATTAAATGCAAGGCAATGGCTATCAACTCCTTCTTACATATAAAAGTAGGCTTCCACTATAAATCAAGAGTATGCATAGCTAAGAGAACTTATTACCTTCACCAACCATCTTGTTTAAGCATTAAAACTAGTATTAAAGAGAGAAAAGTGTAGAAAATGCTTGTTGTATTAGTTTTTCTTTAAATTCTCTTGTCAATATTGCTTTGTACTTCAAGCTAGCAAACACCCAACCTTAGAGAGGTTATTTAAGTTTGCATAATACTTCAAAAACTTTGTATTGTAAGATTCTAAGCTTAAAGGGGGAGCATAACCCTTAAGGGTTTATGGTGTTGATTGTGTGAAGCTTTGAGAAGCTAGGTTGTAACTTTCAACACATAGTAGATCAAATTCCTTAGAAACTGAGGCTACGAAAAAAGACATGGGTGCCTAACGAAAGGACCGAACCTCTATAAATATTAGTGTCTAATTCTCTATCTCTATCTTTTATTTTTAAGATTGTTAGTTTATTATCATTTATTGTGCTCATTTGCTTAGATAAATTGTTTTGCAAAATTTATGCTTATTAAGTAGTGATTTTTAAAAATTTTATTATAACCAATTCACTGCCCCTCTTAGTTTATTTCAAAGCTTTGAACTAATAATTGTTATCAGAGCTAGTATTCTTTTTTTGTAGGTTTGACAACCTAAAAGTGATCCTAAAAATGGCTCAAAGAAATATGGTGATCAATGTGGAATAACCATCCTCAAGCTACAACAAATGTAGTAGGCAACAAGAAGTGTGTTTCATGGTAAATGAAACAATTGCCATATCTCTTGAAAGAGAAAGCCATTCAATTATATGACTTCCTCTCTTTGTTAGTGACAACTACTTCGATTAGAAAACTAAGATGAGGTTGTTTATTCAAGCCAATGATTATGAAGTTTGGAAAGTCATTGTAAATGGTACTTAAATTCCAATGAAAATGGTGGATAGTAGGGAGGTGATCAAGTAAGAGAGTGAATAGGATGTCAATGATATGAAAATGGCTCAACTCAATGTTAAAGCAATGCATACACTTTTTTATGTATTGGGGCCTAATAAGTACAATAGAGTTTCTTTGTGTGAAAATTCAAAGGAAATTTAGGACAAGTTAATTATCACTCATGAAGGTGCAAATCAAGTGAAAGAGATAAAAATTGGCATGCTTACTCATGATTATAAGTTATTTAAGATGAAACCAGATGAAACCATTAGTGAAATGTCAAACCATTTCACCAACATCATTAATGGATTAAAGGCTCTTGGGAAAACTTACTCAAATGTGGAGATGGTGAAAAAAATTCTTAATAGTCTACCAAAGAGCTGGGAAGCTAAAGTGATAGCCATTGAAGAGTCTAAAGATCCTCACACACTTTCTTTGGATAAACTAATGGGTTCTCTCTTAACCTATTAGATGAAGCTCAAAAGGGGACAAGAAGCAATCAAGAAAGCTGGCATTGCTCTCAAATCAACCTTTAAAGAAGATGAAGAAAATCTTGGACAAAAAAAGGATGATGAAAATGAAGAGATGACCATGTTTGTAAAAAGATTCAAGAAGTTCATAAGGATGAACAAGTCTTTAAATAGAAAAAGACCACAAAGGGAAATGATTAAAGAAGAATCAAGTAGCAAAGAATGGGAGCAAATTATTTGCTATGAATGCAAGAAATTGGGTCATATTAAATTTGATTATCTTTTGTGAAAGAAGCAAAACATGACAAAGCTAAAGAAGAAAGCAATGGTTACAACATGGAGTGATAGTGACTTCTCCGAAGATAAATCAAATAAGAGGAAATAGCCAATCTATGTTTCATAGCTCTTGATGAGCCCAACGTAACTTTTAATCCATATGATTTAAATTCATACACATTGGATGAATTACAAGATACTTATAATGAATTCACCAAAAAAATTTGAGAACATGAACATAAAATATAGGATCATGGAAGGTTATTCAATTTCTAGTATTAGAAATGATTATGGAAAAAAATTTGAAAATCTTGGCTTTAATGTGTTTTGTAGTGAAAATGGTATTAGCCACAATTTTTTTGCTCCTAGAACTCCTCAACAAAATGGGGTAGTAGAAAAGAGAAATAGAACTTTAGAAGAAATGGCTAGAACTATGCTTTGTGAAAATAATTTACCTAAATATTTTTAGGTGAAAGCCATAAATACCTTTTGTTATATTATAAATAGAGCTATGATTAGGCCAATTTTGAAAAAAGCTTCCTATGAACTTTTTAAAGGAAAAAGGCCTAACATAAGTTTTTTTTCATCCATTTGGTTGCAAACGTTTTGTTTTGAACAATGGAAAAGATGATCTTGGAAAATTTGATGCCAAAAGTGATGAAGGCATTTTCCTAAAATATTCTTTGAATTCAAAAGCCAATAGAGTCTTTAATAAAAAAACATTAGTGGTTGAAGAGTTTACACACGTTATCTTTAATGAATCTAATCCACCTTCGAGAAAAGTGCCACTTGATGATGATGATATAGGTATACTTCAATAATTTATCAATGATGCATCACATGACATTGAGGAGAACATTCAAAAAAAAGATGATGAGTTTCTAGAGGAGCCATAACATATAGAGAAAGAACCAAGTCACCATAGAGAAAAGAGATATGTCAAAGATAGTGAGATTATTGGTGATCCAACTCAAGAAGTAAGAACTAGATCTTCTTATAATGTGTGTAATTATATTGCTTTTCTATCTCATATTGAACCCAAGAATATAGATGAAGCCTTAGGAGATGATCATTGGATATTGGCCATGCAAGAGGAATTGAACCAATTTGAAAAAGCCAAGTGTGGAATCTTGTACCCAAGCTTAGTGATCACCCTACTATAGGCACCAAATTTTAGGAATAAAATGGATGAGCATAGGAATGTTGTTAGAAAACAAAGCTAGGTTGGTAGTTCAAGGGTATAGTCAAGAAGAAGGAATTGATTATGATAAAACCTATGCCTCGATTGCAAGGTTAGAAGCCATTAGAATGTTGCTTGCATTTGCATGTTTCAAAATTTTCAAGTTTTTTCAAATGGATGTCAAGAGTGCATTTCTAAATGGTTTTATAAATAAAGAGGTGTATGTAGAGTAACCTCTCGATTTTGAAAATCCTAACTTTCTAAATCATGTTTATAAATTGACAAAAGCTTTATATGGTTTAAAACAAGCTCCTAGAGCTTGGTATGAAAGATTGTCAAAATTTTTAATTAAAAATGGTTTTAATAGAGGAAAAGTCGATACTACATTTTTTATTAAAACAAAATGAAAGGACATTTTTATAGTACACGTTTATGTTGATGATATCATATTTAGTGCTATTAATGAAGTTCTTTGTCAAGAATTTGCTAAAACTATGCAAGGTGAATTTGAAATGAGCATGATGAGAGAACTTACATTTTTCTCAAGACTACAAGTAAAGCAAACAAAAGATGGTACCTTCATTAATAAAGCCAAATACATCAAGATTTGCTCATAAAGTTTGGAATGGAAGAATCAAAGCCTTGCTCAACACCTATGAGCACTTCAACAAAACTTGATAAAGATGAATGAGGTACATATGTTGACTCTAAATTATATATGTCTATGATTGGTTCATAGCTATATCTTACTGCAAGTAGATCGAATATAATATTCAATGTATGTTTGTGTGCTAGATTTCAATCATTACCTAGAGAATCACATTTATCTGCTATCAAAAGAATTTTTAGATACCTTAAGGACACCTCTAATCCAGGACTATGGTAACCAAAACGTTCATCTTTTGCTTTACATGCCTATTATGATGTGGATTTTGGTGGTTGCCAAATTGATAGAAAGAGCACTTTCGATACTTGTCACTTTCGATATTTGTCAATTGTTTGGAAATATGCTCATATCATGGTTATCCAAGAAACAAAATAATGTTGCTTAATCCATAACTGAAGCTAAATATGTAGCGACCAATAGTTGTTATGCTCAAGTTTTGTGGATTAAGCAACAATTGGAAGATTTTGGAATTATCATGGATCATATTCCCATTAAATATGATAATACTAGTGCCATCAGTCTCACAAAAAATCCAATTCAATATTCTAGAACCAAGCATATTGAAATTACGCATCACTTTATTAGAGATCATGTTCAAAAAGGTGATATTGTGCTTGAATATGTTAATACCTTGCATCAAGTAGTTGATATTTCCACAAAACCTCTTGATAAGGATAGATTTTATGCAATTAGAGGTGAACTTGGTATGATGAATACTCCTTGAAATGAATTTCTTATTGAATGTTGCTATCTTGATTGATCAAATGTATATTTATCTTAATATATATTTTTTAATCTTGTGTATGATTGTATGATGCATATTTGAATGTTCATGTTGCATGATTTTTATTCTAAAAAAAAAAATGTTACAACCAAAACTAATCGATCCCCCTTAGACCGGATCGATTGGTTTTTCATCCAGTAGCTAAATTAAGGGAAAACGTTAAGGAATCGATCAATCCCCTTTGAACCAAATCAATTAGCTCTCCCTTCAAATAGCCAAATCATGTAGAAAATGTGAGCAACCAATCGATCCCTCTCATAGACCTAATCGATTGGTTCATGGCAACCTATACCCGAATGATCCCCCTTCATAACCGATCGATATGCTAAATTGGCACTTTGCGCACTATTTTAACCTTTCAAAATTGGGTCTCCTCTCCTCTTAGCCTATCATTCTAGCTCTTCATCTATTCTTCTTCTTCTTCAAACACTTTCTCCTTACACTCTAGCAATTCTTGCTCCATTTTCTCTCAAAATTGATCTCTCTTAACCAAAATCTTTTGCAAATTGCTTATTTCTATTTGGTTTCTTACAAAAATCATCCTTAAAAATCATCAAATCACACAAAAATCTCCACTCATTCTTTTCACTCTAGAAAATTGATCCCCTTTTTGAAACTACCACATTTAGTCAATCTTCTTGCCTTTCTCAAACATATTCTACTACTTATCATCTACAATCACTAATTTCTTCATCAATTTTACATAAGCCTACCTATTTTAGTCCCATTATTTTCATGGCTCCAAAGATAAGAAGGAATCCTCCAAGAGAGGCTTCTAGTTCATCAATGAGGCCTTCATTCAATCAAAATTTTGCCAATCCTGATGCCAAGGAAAGATATAAGATGCACTTTACTTATAAAGAAATTAAGCATGAAAGGGTAATCTTTTTTGAATTCCTACAATCTATTGAGTTCCCTTATTTACATGCATTTGAGAGCTTTGGGTGGATGAACTACTTGTGCATGGATGGAATTTCGTTTGAAAATCTAATTAAGGTGTTTTATAGCAATGCCACTTGTATTGAAATTGAAGAGTCATATAGATATTATCTTGATAGATTTAGAATCTATGTGATGGGCAAAGAAATTATAGTTAGCAAACAATTATTAGCTGAAGTATTTATACTAGATGATGAAGGAGACACCAACACATGCTGTGACATGTTGGAACTAGCTCAAGGTATATTTAGAAATGATATGTTAAGTGTTGCTCCTACTCAAGCCATTAGACTATCAATGCATGATAGGTTGTTACACCTTATTGTCACTTATGTATTGGCACTTTTTGGCATTTAATACTTAACCATTATGAAGCAAGATTACTTGTGGATGTATAAAATCAAACATCAAGAAAAACTTAATTTGGTGCATTTTATTTTCAGTGATATGATGAGGATAGTGCAAAATAGAGACTACACATTGGTTTATGGGTTTGCAATCAATAATCTTTTGAGGAAATTGAACATTAATACTGGAGGAGATAAAGAGATTTTCAAATATCCATTTAGCATTCTTGGTGCTCCTACTCTGCATAGTATGGGATATATTCAAAATGCAACAGGTTTATGGGTTAGAAAAACTGATATTAGGGCTATGCAAGAAAATGGGAAAGAGCATGAAATTTTAGATATCCTTGATGCACCTCAAGGAGAACCTTTTACCCCACCGTTTGATACCCAAAGAGCTTTAGAAATGCTTATACTTCAGATGAACAATCTATATTCGGTGCTTGAGGTTATGAATTCTTAATTGGAAAACATGGAAGAGACTCAAAATGAGCTAGTTTTCCAAGTTTGCCAAGTTAGAGCTGATATTAAACAAATTTAATCTGTACAACAGCAAATGGGGCAGCATTTCCCTCATTCTTCTCATTCTTTACCCCTTTTTCAATGATCTTTCTTAGTGCCATTCCTCATATGTTTTCCCACATCTTTTTTATGTTATAAATTTTTCCTTAAAAATACTTTGCATTAAGGTTTGTTATCAAACTTTGCTATTTGATGTTTGTATTAATGAAATATATATTTCATCTTCATTATGATATTTGCTATATCACTTTGAAATTTGGCTTGTCAAATTATGGCTTGTGAAATTGGTATATTGCTTGATGATTGGTATATTGTTTGACATGGAGATAGATATGAACTTAAGTTGTCTAATTGAGTTGGTATGGCCTTGAATTGATTGCTATATCCCTTTGATTAATTTTATCCTTTTTGCTATGACAAAAATGGGCAGAGAAAATTATATGAAAATTTTCTATTTGATTGATGATCTTGGTGGTATGGAAAAATTTTTATTTCATTGATGATCTTGATGGTATGCAAAATTTGTACTTGATGATATTGACATTGTTCTTAGTTGTTTTAAAATCTCTTAAAATTTCTTTATGCTTAAATTTAGAGGGAGCTTGTTTTTCAAATGGAAAAATGTTTTTAAGCAAAATTTTCACTAGGTTTTGTCATATCAAAAAAAGGGAGATCGTGAGCCTTGAATTGATTAAAAGTTTTGAATTGACAAAACAAAAATTTGCCTAACTTGAATCAAACTCTCTTAATCTTAAATTGAACATTTTTTTTAGCCTTCTATCTTACCAAAATACATATAGGAACTAAAACAAAGCAAATTCTCAAAACGAAATAGATTAAGGCATGTTTTGGATAAAAGAGATCGATCCTTTAAGGGAAGGGATGGATCCCCTCCCTTGCCTGATCTATCCATTGGCTAAAGGTATAGATCCATTTTTCTTTCAGAAGCTAAACTTGTGGAATGTTGGCAAGAATCGATCGATGCCCTCCCTATAGGTATCGATTGGTTAGGGTTATGTACTTACCCGATCGATTCTTCCTTTAAAAGGATCGATCTATTTTTTTATACAGAATGCAAACTAGGTTAAAAATTCCCAAAAGAGATCAATCCCCCTATATAGGGGATTGATCACCTAAGCATGGGATCGATCCCTCCCTTAAAGGGATCAATCTATTTTTTATACAAAAAGAAAAATTGGTTTGAAAATCAACAAAAGGGATCGATCCCCCCACATAGGGGATCGATCACCCAAGGAATGGATTGATTAGGTATACTAATTGATCGATCGAATAAGCTTTTTAAGGCATGAAAGGGGTTTTCTTCATAATTAACCCAATCAATCCCCTACATGAGGGGATCAATCCCCTGATGCCTAGAATGCCCCAACGGCTATTTTTTTGTTTGATATTTTACAGGTTTGAAGCATTAAATGCAAGGCAATGTCTATCAATGCCTTTCTACATATAAATGTTGGCTTTTACTACAAATCAAGAGCATGCATAGCTAAGAGAAATTATTGCCTTCACCAACCATCTTATTCAAGCATTCAAACCAGTTCAAAAGAGAGAAAAGTGCAAAAAATCCTCCTTGTATCAATTTTTCTCTAAATTCTCTTGTCATTATTGTTTTATACTTCAAGCTAGCAAACTCCTAACCTTAGAGAGGTTCTTTTAGTTTGCATAACACTTTAGAAATTTTGTATTGTGAGATTGTAAGCTTAAGGGGGAGGATAACCATTAAGAGTTTATGGTGTTGATTGTGTAAAGCTTTAAGAAGCTAGGTTGTAACTTTCAACACAATGGATTGAACTCTTTAACAACTGAGGCTAAGGGAGAGGACGTAAGTGCCTAAAGAAAGGATCGAACCTCTATAAATCTTGGTGTCTAATTCTCTATCTCTATCTCTTGTTTTTAAGATTGTTAGTTTACTATCATTTATTATGCTCATTTGCTTAAATAAATTATTTTATAGAATTTGTGCTTATTAAGTATTGATTTTTAAAAATTTTATTATCAACCAATTCACCCCCCTCTTGGTTTATTTCAAGTCTTTGAGCTAACATGGTTTCATCACAGTCATCTGATCTTGGCTTAGTCCAGATCATTTTTTTTTATTCGTGGTTTCGTCCTGGTCATATTTGACCTTGACTCGATCCTAGTCACTTCATTTTAACTTGTAGTTCATCCCAATCATTTGATCTTGGCTTAGTCCAAATCACTTCTTATGATTCATGGTTTCGTCCCAGTCATTTAATCTTGGCTCAATCCAAATCATCTCTTATGATTCGTGGTTCTGTCCTGGTCATTTCTGACCTCGACTCGATCTTGGTCATTTCAACCTGAATGTGGTCATCTCGATCACCCAATCTTAGCTTAGTCCATATCATTTTCTAGATTCATGGATCATTTCTAATTTGACTCAAATGGAATGGGTGTTTAGGACTTTGCAACATTCATGTCTAACAGAGATGTGCAAAGAGGGGTAGATGTAGGCACCCATTTGCGTTCTAATTGGACTGATTTCTTTTGTATTTTTATTATTATAGTATATATTATATGGTATTATATTATATCATTATTAATGTCACTATTATTATTATTACTATATGATTATTATTATTATTATTATTATATTATTATTATTATTATTATTTTATTTTCCTTTTCTTTCTTTGGTATTTTTGTGTATATTATACTATACTATTATTAATGTCACTATTATTATAATAATAATAATAATAATTATTATTATTATTATTAATTATTCTTTTCTTTTCTTTTCTTCTTCTCTTTCTTTTCTTCTTTCTTTTTTTGTTTCGATCTGCACGTGAATAGGAAAGGGAATCAGGATCAAAATCCTTTGGTCAAAGCTCTATCAACACAAGTGTTGAAATTTTGGACCAAAAATCACATTGGATAGAATGCAATCCCAGGATTCAAGCTTGGGATTGATTTTGTCCGTTTCCTAAAATTGATCCTAAAACTGCTTATAAATTAGACTAGATTTAAAAGGATGCACATAAAGAGAAAATTTTGAAGAAAGAAAAGTTTGGAAAATTTTGGGCAGTAGGGATATTCTGGAAGTTGTGGGATTTCAGGTTCAATCTAGACTTTTTAGGATCGATTTTAGGTTATTGGGGTTGGAATTAGGATTCTTGGTGGTTTTAAAAGTATTTTAGGTAGATTTGGGAGAAATCTGGGAAAGTTTGAAGAAACTTGGGTTTCTTGGGTATTTTTGGGTTTTTAGGAAGAACATGAGTTTTTCAATGAATTTTTTGATGACTGTTTGAATTTTGTGATCATTTTCCTATCAATTTTCCAGAAACTGGTGGGTTTTCCAGTTTCCAGTTGAATTTCCTAATGACTTTTCCAAAAATCGATGGAATTTCTGGTTCCCAATTGAAGTTTTCGATGGGTTTCTCGAAGCATTTCTAGAGAGAAGGGAAAAGGCTTTTGGTTTACAAAGAGAAGAGGCAGAGGGCTTTTGAGGCTTAAAATGTGATAGGTGGCTTATATAGCAGCCCAAAACGACTTTGTTTTGGACAACTCAGGATCCATGCATTGAACCAACGGCCCACGTACCAACCCACTTTCTGACCCGACCTGATCGCAGGTTTTCCTTTTTTCATTTTATTTTTATTTTTTGATTTTATTTTATTTTATTTTTAACCCATTTTATTTTTTATTTTTATATTATTTTTTTGGTTTTATTTTTTTAAAAATGTTATTTCTGTCATTTTATTTCTGAAAGTAAAAAAAGGAAAAACAATTCAATAAAAAAAATAGATCTTTTCAAATAAAAAAATCTTTTCAAATAAAGTTTTCAAAATAATAATAAAAAATAATAAATTTCTTTTTTAAGTTGTCAAAAAATAGTTTTATATATAAAAAAATCCTTTTCATAAATAAAAAAAATCTTTTTCAATTAAAAATCCTTACAAAATAAATTCATGAATTCCACCAAACTATTGAAAAATTTTCATGGGTTTAACCTTTAAAATGGAATCCACCAAACTATTGAGAAGTTCCATAAATCGATTTAAAAAAAAAAGATAAAAAAATAATTTTTATCCTCTAAACTATTATAGGACTATTTTTAAGTCCTACCAAACTATTAGGAGATTTTACTAATTTTTTTGAATAAAAATATGTTAATAAATCCGACAACGAAACTTCTTCAGAATGAAACACTAGTCTCTATGAATACTCCTAAAGTGAGAAAATTATCTTAAATTGCTACCAAACTATTGGGATAATTTTTAGATTAATTTTCAATATTAAATTATTTGATAAATCATAAAATTGATCAAGGCGTAAATAATTTGAAATCAAACTGGTACCATCCTTTGGATGGGGGTCATGGGGGTGCTACAACCTTCCCCATGCGTAATCGACTCTCGAACCTAATATTTATTTTCGCATATCAAAATATGTTTCAGGTGTCCAATCATACCTAGATAAAAAAAATTGGTGGTGACTCCCTTTCATCCATGTCTAGTGGTAGATATACGGATCTATACATTATAACATATATGTATCCAAACATAGCGTTAGCTTAGACTTTGCTTAATTGGAAAGATGAAAATAAGGTGTGAATGAAAAATTTGTTAATTCAATTGTTAAAATTTATAATAATTTTTTTATTTTGTAGCTTAATTATTAGATTAACAAATTTACCATCTTCATCTCTTTCTATCCTTTCAATCAAGCAAAACTTTAATGTGTAGTTGACATGAAAACAAGAAGGCTACAAGGCTAGAGGCAAAGCTGATTTGAAGAGAATTAAATCAAGCTATCTTGGTTTGGCAAGAATTAAAGGCTAAAGGAGTGTACATTTGGTGCAAGAATCAAAGTTGAATTGGAACTATTTGCCTTTCAAAAAAAAAATTCAAAATAGGAAAGTTAAATTTTGACTCAAGAAGATCACAATTATGGAATAATTGAAATGTAAATCTAACCTAAGAACCGAAAATAACAAGAACAATTAACCAACAAAATAGTAGCTAAAACACACAAACCAAAAACAACTAACTAGTAACTGAATTTAACTATTTGAACTACCTTTAACTTTGAAACTTACTAAAATTTTATCCAAGCAACTTTTAAATTGCAAGAACATAATGTAAACTAAGATCAAAACATAATGGAAAAGCTAGTAAAGGAGAGAAATCACTTGATTAACAAGAAAAAGTAAAACAAAAAACTAAATTTCAAATCTAAAAATTACCAAATCTGAGAGCAAAAATTAGATCTATAACTCTACAAGTTGAATGGACTAAAACTGAGCTAACACAACCTAGAATCAATAAAAAACTTGCCTTAAAAAATTGCAATTCCAGCACAATGAACTAGGATTAAAATCTAATGTAGAATCTAGAAATTCAGAGTAGTGGCAACAAAAATCATCCAAACAACAAATAAAAACATGAATTTAAATGCAATCAAATGAGAATTAACAAGTAAACATATGAATTGAAGAGTGTAAAATGCAAGAGTTGCAAACCAAATGCCGAAATGAAGAAAAGTTCCTTGATATGCTATTAGTCATTCGAGATCCAACTTTGCCAACTAAGTTTAGCCAAAATTTTGGAGAATTTTATGCAATTTTTTAGATGGAATTTGAATGAGATTTTTCCTAGATTTAAACATATATGAGTTAGGAATCTAAGAAAAAAATATTTAGCTAAAAACAAGTGAGATTTCACATAACATTGCAAGGAGGTCAAAACCACAAATTGTAAATCAGATTTGAAGATCACGTGGAATCAATGGAAATTAAAGGCATAAACAAATAAATCGTGAAATTTCAGTGAGAAAATTTGAAAGTAAATTGAAAATTGATGCAAATTAAAATTGCATTGAAAATAAAGCAAAGAAAGTGTCAAACAAGGTTGTTTGGATAACAAGAAAATAAAAGTGCAGAGAAAAGTAAATGTAGAAACTTAGAGAAAAAAAATCTAAAAATCTAGCTAAAACTCTTCATTTGGCTAGCCACTCCCCTCTATTTATAAGCAAATGAAAGGTGGTTCAGCCCTTAAAACTTTGGCAAAAATATCTAAGTAATTGTCAGCTTCTAGATCCTTCTTCTTTCCTTTTTTCATGGCCTTTGTTTGCTTATTTGGTTCCTTTGGCTTCCCTTACTTTCATGCCCTCTTCTCATGATCTTTTGCACTCTAAAAAGTCAAAATTATGACCAATGGTAGGCCTTCAAATTGTCAACTCAGCAACTCCAAATGGTCTTCCTTCTTTAATTTTAAAAAAATGGCATCAAGATGCATTTATCATATGATGCTTGTATCCATGGCACACTAGCACTTTTGTTCCTTCATTTTTTCCACCTAATACAACATTTTATTCTTTCATTTTGCGACCAAAATTCAAGTAATTAAGTGAACAAATTTTACCTTATAATCACTAGAAAAACTTCAAAAAATTACAAATTAAGAATTAGTTTCTCACTACACTAATGCACTTAATGCCCTCTTTGTATGTATAAATATACTATAAAGGTGATAATGCATTAATGAGCTAAAAAAGATAATTCCAAATGAAAATTGTTAGAAGTGAGACTTGAAATAAGGTTCCATGAAGTTCATTTGAGCTTAAAAAATCATAAAAGAAGGGGTTAAGAAAAATTCCCCTAAATGGCAAGAATGAATAGTCACACTAATTATGGCCTTTTCTAACTTTTACCACCACAAATCCTCCAAAATGAGTCCAAATACTCCAAAATTCTTTGTTTTCCATATTTTCACCTACACATGAGACAATTATGCATTTAAGAGTATTTTTGCCAAAGTTCTCAAGGGCCAAGCTAAAAATCAAGAGAAATTGCACTAAAAATGAGTAAGAAAATGCTAAAATTTTAGTGCAATCATATAGCATATTTATCAATTGTGTTAATGTTACTTCTATCTAATGCATATTGAAGTTCATTACAAATTGTGAAAAGTTACTAGGAAGAAATGAGAAGATCAATTCAAGACTTAACTCATGATCCATCAAAAATCTTAGTTGTCCAAGTTTTTCAATCCAATTGATCACCTTGAGACAATGCACTTTGACCAAAAGTGCTCTCAAACATCACTGTTCAAAATAATTCCTTAAAGGTCTCAAACTTCTCAGTTTGTGCTTGTTTGTTAAACAATTCTTAAAATGTATAATGATTGTTGGAGCAAACATATTCTTATGTTGCCTTTGCAACTTAAGGGTCATGTTAGCCACCATGATACATGCAGCTTGATCAACATGGTCTTTATGGGTTTCATAAACCCACCACACTACATCACCAGCACTAGCATCTATTTTTGATGGAACCAATTCATCAAGAACATAAAGCATTTTCTCTTACCTTAAGATAAGCTTCAGATTGTAATACCAATCATTGAAGTTTGGCCCTTTGAGCTTGTTAGTATCAGGTATGCTATGAAGCAACAAGTTATTAATCATTTTTGCAACTTATAAAATTGAACAAGTATCAATCATATTGTTCAATACCAAAATAGATAAGGTCTAAATCTATATATTGGTTGCTTTCTCTATTTTAATCAAATCAATAACCCTCATTATCAATTCAAAAAAATTATAATTTTCTAGTAGGCTAGGATCTCATTTAGTTTACCATAACCTTTAGATTTGTTTCAACAAACCATGATAAGTAAATTAGATAAATAACTTGCTTATCAGTCACATTCTAAAGTGACTCTTAGGTCAATTGGGTGACAACCCCTTATTTAAACACATCTTATGTGATTTGCTCAATCATTGCGTCTATCATTATACGGTCAAGTTTTTCATATCCAAACAATATAATAATAGTTAAGTAAGACACATTAACCATGACACGACCTTATTTCAAATAATAAGTACCTTGAGTTTTGTCTCAACAAGCCCTGCTAGTAGAAAGTTTAATTGTTTATATTAATGAAAGATATCAAGACTTAATATTTTTCATGAAGGATTTTTTATTCATCATAAATCTCATCAAGTACGCATAATAATTTATCATTTATCCAATACATGTAATCTTATCATGCATCTCATAATTACACATGGCATTTATCACATATAAATTCTAACATATTTAATAATAAATCAATATAGCATACATGGTATTTATCTCATAACTAACATACATACTACAACAATCTTTATGTTTGGTTCAAATTCATGATCTTGCACACCTATTCTTTGAATCAATATCAATATCATATATCAATCACTAATCCAACTTAATATGATGCAAGGCATAGTTATGTTAGCCTAGCATGGATGAATATGTCTAATTATTATCTTAGGAATATGTAAGTTGCAATCATAATTTCCTAAATGATTAAGGAATCATAATTTTACATGGATTTTAATGTAACATGGTTGAGATCACTCTAAACCATTTAGGAATGCCAATCAATTAAAATCAAGCCAAATTACATTTATTGGGAATTTTCTAGTCTATCTAGGTGTTGTAGTGAAATAGTTTCTTGTTAATTAAAAGTTCTAAATAATTTAGAAAATTCAATTTACTTTGGATTTTATATGAAATCTTATTTCTCAAACCCAAACAATTTAGGAATCCAAATTTAATAAGAATTAGCACCAATCTAGGGCTTGGTCGAAAACCTATTCAATAAGGAAAGCAAGTTGCAGCTAGGGTAGTTTTTATGGAAACTAGGTAGCTTCGGCCACTTATTTGCTATGCTACCCCTACTACCCATCATCCAAGAGTTCTAAACTCTTTTCCATGCTTTCATATGCCATTGGTTATGATTCTTCAATCACAAGTAGCAATTACTTTGACTTGTATAAAACCAGTCCACTAAACTTGGTGATCAAGAAAACAAATCCTGAAATCTTGGTGAACAAGTTTTCTAAGATTTCCAATTTTGATTACCAAGTAGATTTTCATTAAAATCTTAGTAAGTTTTCAAAATCTCTTGACTTTTAAAAATGTTAGTTACATCAAGAAAACCAATTACCATAATCATATTAGGGCAACCATGTATCATATGCATATTATACATGCCCAATCGCCACTGGAAGATTTCTAGGCTAAATTTGTCATCAAATTTTGAATGACCAAATAAACTCCAAAAATTCAGAAATTTTTATACAATGATCATCAATATGTCTATTTTAATGTGTTATAATTTCATAGTATATAATATCCCTAGAGTGAGAAACAATTTTCATAATATCACTATAGCATAATTTTCCTAATATGGTCATAAAGCAAACAAAATATTTATTGAACATGAAAATGATATCCAAAAATCATAAAATTTAAACCCTGTCATCCTAAGATATCATGCTTTGATATTATAAAAGAATCCAATTAAAATAATATAGAAGAAATTAATTTTCTAGCCTTTTCATCACAACAATAGATGCAATCAAAATAGTTTTGATATCATGAACAACCGAACAAATTTCTAAGTTGCATAATTTATATTGATAAGGCTCTGATACCAATTGAAGGGAATTATGCATCAATATACAAAGTTAAAGGAACAAAATTTTTGTAAATTTTAATTCCTGAAAGCCAAAATCAATCAACAAAATCATACAAACATACTACTTCACAAACATGCATGCCTAGGTTTCAGCTTGGATGTCGAAATTCCTATGGTTGAACTTAGTGACCTTTCAAATAGTTTCCCAAGCCAAAAAAACTACCCAAGCGTTTAATCTCTAATAGTAATCCACACAAACTCTTATGAAAGAACCTTCTCTAAAGTTTGACAAAACTCAAAGCCATGCTCTAGCTAGTAAGTGTTTTCAAGATCTCTTGTATCCTCTCAAGTTTTGCTTAGTGTTCCAAGAGAGGTAGCTTGATGTTCCATTTATAAGGGAAGCATTTAGGCATATTAGGTTTAATATGTAAAATGCAAATTTCCACTATTATCCCCATACTTGTTGAATGTCCCAAATAAGGGAAAACTCTTCCTATTGTTTTATTTCCTTTATTTTTTATCATAGGCAAATCAAATTAAGTTCAACTTAATTTGTTCCAATTTTAATCTTTCACAATTATCCTATTGTGTGTGACCCATTAGGTTCTTTAACATGTTGGTAATAGACATAAGCATTGTAAGTCTTAATATTCAACTATGGATGAAACAAACTCTTTGTCTTCATCACTAATTCTCCAATTAACCAATCTTATATTTGTAGATCATGATCAATGTTAGCTTTATTGTCATGACCCCCAATTGCTAAAGAAAAGTCAATATGGCTTGACAACCTATCCGTGAATGGTCTTAGAGTATAATTAATATCCTTTTATCACATAGTATCTCAGTTTGAATATTGAGTATGGTTTAGCATTTACTCAATCTTGTTCAAGCATGTTAAGTCTTGTCATTGACATTAACTCATAAATAAGCTTTAGAACAATTCTAATCTCTTATTTTACTTTGGCCAAAGATTTCTCAAGTTAATTCAATCAAGACTAATTGAGATACTTTCTTGATCACATAAGGTGATGAATCCCATCTTGATTACTTTATGCAACTTCATATGCCTCATGTTATGCCCAACAATACTCGAATAGAGCATTCTTGGTTAGAACTATAAGTAAAATCAAAGTATAATATTCATCATATAAGATCATAAGTAGTTCAAGTCAAAGGATCACTTATACAACCTTCACATGAGAATGTATCTATAGACACTATGTGAACTATCATGTAGCATTCTCATATTAGGTTATGTTAAGTGAATTTGTTCTTATAACAAGTACCCACACATTGGCTCAAGTTTACCTAAACTTCAACTTATAAGATCAATTGCTTGCTTCATAAGTAAGAACATAATCATGTGCTAGCACTACAATAAATTTGGTTATTAGTGGTGCATCAAATAATGTCACTAAATATTTGTTATTTGTCACCTTATATATTCCGTGACAAAAAATTAAACATCATGACATTTGTCACATTTGCACCATCGTTAAAGGTCTAATATGACAATAACAAAATATCGTCACCTATTGTAAATCTACTATGACAATAAAATAAAACATCACCTTATGTTTTTTATGTTTTGTGGCATTAGTTTTCATCAGCTATCTATGACAAAAAAGTCATTGAAAGCTATAATCATCACAAAAAAAAATGAGAAAAATGAAAAAATTCAAAATATTAGTGACTAAAGGTAAATCGTCACAATATTAGACACAAAATTATTGTCACCAATGATTGTAAGATAATGTTTACCATGACAATAAAATCAAACGTCACCTTATGCTTTAATATTTGTGATGTTAGTTTTAGTCAGCTATTTATGAACAAAAACATCATTAAAGGCTATAATCATCACAAAATAAATGATAAAATCAGATATATTAGTGACGAAAGATATATCGTCACAATATTAGTGACACAATTATCGTCATGAATGATTATAAGATAATATCAAATGTGACAATAAAATCAAACATCACCTTGTGCTTTTTTTATGACGTTAGTTTTCGTTAGCTATTTATAAAAAAGAACATGATTGAAAGTTATAATCGTCACAAAATAAATGATAAAATCAAATATATTAATAACGAAAGGTAAATCATCACAGTATTGGTAACACAATTATCATTACAAATGATTGTAAGATAACGTCAAATGTGATAATAAAATCAAATGTCACATTATGCTTTATTTTTTTGTGACATTAGTTTTCATTAGCTATTTATGAAAAAATGTCATTAAAGGCCATAATCATCACAAAATAAATGATAAATCTAATATATTAGTGATAAAAAGTAAATCATCACAGTATTGGTGACATAATTAACGTCATTAAATCCTATAGGTAAAACATTTTTGTGTAATAATCCAATGTAGTATTCTTGTAAATCCACCAAATATTTAAATTGGTTTTTAAATGTAGTATATTCTTTAAAGTCTACCTTAAAATAATATAGAAATAATATTGTTTAAAAAATAAAGAGTCATAACTATGAAATAGATAGTCGTCAAAATCTTATTTTCAAGCTCTCAATCCAACTCGTGTCGAGGGTGATTGTGTTAATGGTGAGATTGTGTTACTTGAAGCTGCAATAAATAAATAATAGCCAATATCAAAACAAACCAAAATACACATAACAAGATCAAAGCAAATATAAAAAACAAACTAATCCATTTTATGCATATGCAATTTTTAAATGAGGCCCTATTAAAGAATAGTTTTTGCCAAGAAATTGACAGGTAAACTTCTCAATCTACAATGTTGATACTAATCATAGGAAATAGGCAAAAGATGGGTAGTTCATGTTTAAACAAGTAATCACCATCACCTCAAGCCTATTTTTAAATTAATTCAGATAAATCATGGGAAAGTTATAATTGCACTGCATTCAAGGAGCTATGTCATTATCATGCTTTGATATATCTCGCATTATATGAATGACATTTTATTATCCAAATCAAGACAAAAAGGTAGAAGTTGTAATAATAACTTAAACTAAGATATAAATATGCAAACAAATAAAGTAGAAACACATAGACACAGCACAAGCAGCCACGTCAAATCAAGAATCACAAGAATCGGGCAAAAGCCCTTTATAAAGAATGTAAAGATGAAGCTTCCCTTTTATACATATAGTTGTAACTTGTTAGAAGATGAAATTTGTAGTGGGACTATGAGAGTTTTTCTAATTTTGAAATTGACAAGTAAACTTCATAAAGACTTAGCAAATAAAGAAAAATCAATTGATTTTTAAAATCCGAGTAATAACAAAAGTACCAATTCTCAGTTTTGAATTAGGAATCAAAGAAAACCTAGTTATATAATGCTTGCAACATCACAACCACAATAGAATCAAGTATATACCTAGAACTAGAGATGTTAGTGACAAGTAGCAAAACCATACAGCACCAAATGTGTTTGTTCTAGGATAAAGATGAGCTTTAGTTCTAAAAAATTCTCAGCTGACCCTTTTCTTTTGAATGGGATAAGAAGGATCACTTTTTCCAACTTGCCAAAAAAAATGCATGCAATTAGTACAAAAATACTAGTAGAAGTTTAAATTTCATCTTTTGATTTGGTAAAAAAGTTTCATATAATGACCCAAGAGAGGAACATGTAGTAACATTAATGTAATATACACATTCATTGTCATTTCTCAAAGGAGAGGAATCATGAAGTACAATGTCTAATGCAGCATGATGGGTGAAATTTATTAACTTAACAACTATCTTTTCTCTCCTAAATTTAAGTCCAAAAAAACTAAAAATTTTTTTAATTCCTTAGAGCAACTTCAACAACTTGTAGATGTAGAACACTTGAGTAAATTCTCAAGGAAAAATGGATGGATAAACTTCTACATATCACAATAATAAACTTTCAACAACACAAAAAAGAGAGTTTACCATACCACAACAACTTTTTCAACCTTCAATTCCACTTTCTAATTTGATCCTTGGCTAGCCACCAAAGTCCCTTGCACCTGTATAAATGCACCAGTAGAAATCAACCCAAATTTTACCTACAAGCTTGAACACAAAAATAATTGGCAACTATATCCAACAAAGACATATCTTAAATAAAAATTTGAGAATTTAACTTTGCACAGCAAATCGAATGGGATTGGATACTAATAAAAAAAAATGCTAAAAGACTTAAACAAATTTTATAAAAAAGAAAGAACTTTTTCATTCAATTTCATGGAAAAAAAAGAATAAACATAATTATTCAATTTGTTAGTACCTGATTGTAGCCTTCAGTGTCTGAATTCATGATCCATTACATGTTTAAAAGGCATGAACCATCATTTACCTATAAAATATAAATCATCAATTTTAATTAATTGAAAAAAGAAAGAAAAAAAAATTAATTGTTACCTTAAGGAATGTTATGCTACTTCGAACCTGGAGAATCTGTACGCAACCCATAACCACCATAGTTTGGTCGACCCAATCCAAACCTTCGTTGGGTCTTCCTTTTATGTTGACAATTTTAAACTTTTTCCTAAACTTATCAACTGTGTTCTTTATTTGGATAACTTTTTTTCTTGGAATTTCATTTTTGTCCTTTCTCTAGACTACAGTGCTACGGAAATAACAAAACGAAAACATCATTTTCAAGGAATGGATGAGTGGAAGGAGGATGCTCGACGAGGTAGTGGTGGGAAGAGGCAAGGAGTTGTTAGGTTTTTGGAACAGAAGGGAAGGAAATAGAGGGTAAAATAGGGTTTGAACTAGAGAAGAGCAGCTGGTCCTAAAGCAGCAGCAGTCGCCAATTTTTGGTATTCTTTCTTTAGCTTAGATTAGGCTATTTATTTGCTACTGTGCTTTTAACGTATTTTTTTTCTTGACCGTTTATTTATTTAATTTTTAATTGTAAAAAGTACATATTATTAGATTAAAAAATATAAATTTGGCCAAAATTTAAAAATATAAAATTTGAGTTCTCAAAAAATTATATATTCTCTTTTTTATGTCAAAATTATATTTTTTAATATTTAAAATTTAAAATTTAAAATTTTTATTTTTTAATATTAAAAATTATAAAATTTTAATTTTAATATTAAATACATTAAAATCAAAACTTTTTTCTTAAATTCATAAAAATCATTACATTCCAAATATTTGGAGACAAAAAAAATTATATTTTTTTAAAGATAAGACACATTACTAATTTAAAATTAATTAATTTAATTTAACATATAATAGCATATAAATTACACACACATTTAAAATTTTCAATGTAAAATATTATTTAATGCAAGATAGTGAACTTTACTTATACGAATTTCTCATATGAATGGTGTTATTTCTTTGTCTAAAATCTTTGCCTTATTTTTTTCCTTAATCTTCTGTTTCTTAAACCTTTGAAATTTATTGGCCAAAAAAACACTCTAAACTTTGTACCTTTTTTTAGGTGATTTGGATGATATCTAGAATCTCAACCTTACCCTTCCTCCTCAAAGGTACCCTCTTTCTCTTTCTCTCTGCATGTACTTTTATATTTATACAGAATCATTTTTCTGAGGGTGTAGTTTAGGAAATTTTCAATTAAAATTATTTTTTTATGAATATTAATAATTATTTAAAATTTATTTTTTACTTAAAAGTTATTAGTATGGTCAAATGTAGTTTTTTTCTATTTAGATGTATATAATCTAAGGAAAATTGTCACTTATAAATTACACATTAATTGAAACTTATTAGTGACGAATAAATAACATTATAACATCATTTAAAAGTTTGTGACATTTATGTTATTGTCATATAACACCACACATTAACGTAATCAAATTGCAATATCATTAATAGTAAACTAAAATATTCAATTTGTGACAAAAATTCATAACATCACCTTAAATCTATTAGAAAAAATTCATCACAGTTAAAATTTTAAATTGGTGATAAAATTATAATGTCACCTAAAATAAAAACAAAAACATCACAAGGAAATTTTCCACCAAATAAATTTGGCGGTAAAAGTTTGTGACATTTATGTTATCATCATATGACACCATACATTGACGTGATGAAATTGCAACGTTATTAATAGTTAACTAAAGTGTTCAATTTATGACAACTATTAATAATGTTACCTATAATCTATAAAAAAAAAATTTGTCATAGATAAAATTTTAAATTGGTGATGAAATTATAACATCACCTAAAACAAAAAACATCACAAAAAAAAAATTTTCCCACCAAATAAATTTAGGGGTAAAAGTTTGTGACATTTATGTTATCGTCATATAACACCATACATTAATGTGACGAAATTATAATGTCATTAATAATTAACTAAAGTGTTCAATTTGTGACAAAAATTAATAATGTCACCTAAAATCTATTAAAAAATTAATCACAAATAAAATTTTAAATTGGTGACAAAAATTATAACATTAGCTAAAATAAAAAAAATCACAAATAAATTTTTCACCATATAAATTTGGCAATAAAAGTTTGTGGCATTTATGTTATCATTATATAAACCATACATTAACGTGATGAAACTACAATGTCATTAATAATTAACTAAAGCATTTATTTTGTGACAAGAATTAATAACATCACCTAAAATCTATCAGAAAAATTTGTCAAAGATAAAATTTTAAGTTGGTGACAAAATTATAACGTCACCTAAAATAAAAAAAAATGTCACAAAAAAATTTCCCACCAAATAAATTTGGTGGTAAAATTTGGCAATAAGATTTTGGTGACATTATCATGTGATGATTTTATATATCATCATATAAAATATCAAAACAATATAAAAATGTGATGAAATATAATTTTCATCACCTTTTACATACTTTGCGTGATGAAATATAATGTGTCACTTAGAAAAATCATCACAACTTGCCAGATTTATTGTAGTGTAGTCTCAATAACTTATGTCAATGTCCTCTTATTGATAAAGCATCGATTAGGAACTATTATGCAATGATGATCTCATAATTACAATCTCATTGTAATCCCTTACAAAGTTTTATTTACATTTCGAGGAGTTTATCATATAAGCATCAACATTAATATACATGTAAATAAGCTCAATGATAAATAAATAAAACCTTTATAAGATATTAAATATCAAAGTTCTACAAATATGGCAATGTCTTATAGCCAAAGTATGATTCAGGTTGGAAGGCAAATACCAATAGGTCTCCCATTAAATTGTGAGATTGTTGACATATAATCTATGATCATGCATCATGTAGCATTAGGAATTCATGATACTATGGCATATAGTTAAAGTTATGATTTACTTTACTATTTAGTGCAGTGTATATTTTCATTGTAAATCCATGTCTTGTGTATCATGCGTTATCTTGTCATGCCTTGGACATTTCTTTACTTTTCTTAGATGAACTATCATTATTTATGTCATTTAGACTAGGACATACTTCTATGGTTACACTTCCCTATACGTTATAAAGCGTGAACCATGTAATTGATTAAATGATGATTGATAACATGGTTGAAGGGAATTTTTTATCAATATATAGAGTATTAGCAGTGAAATTTTAAAAAATTTCAACTCCTTAAAGCAAAGATCAATCAATAAGATCATACAAATACAATAATTAATTTTGATTAGTAGTATATTACCTCTTGTGCTGACTTCACTTTGGCCAAGCAAGAGATCACCAAATTTGTTTTTGCAAGCCTAGAGCTATCAAAACATGTACCCTTTAATGATGATCCATAGGAACAAGGTGAAAAAACATCCCTAAGGGATGGGAAGAACTCAAAATTGAAATCTCTAACTAGTGAGATTAGTGTAGACACCTAATTTTGTATGGGATATTTTATTCTTTTTATATGAGCTCGTTTTTCCAATTGAGTCCAACCTTCATTTTTCGAGCCTAATACATAACCCATTTTTAAATTCTCCATATAAGGCCCAATGTGAACCCCATAATAAGGCCTGTTGTGTAAGCCTAATTAAATGCCCAAAATGGTCCAATAAAAGGCCCGATAAAAGGATTCTTTCTTGAAGCCCATTAATGGCCCATTGTTGACCATTAAACAAAAAATCAAATAAAAAATAAAAAATAATAATAACAAAAATTTTTAAAATTTTTAATTAATTAAAAATTTTAAAAGTTATAGTATAAAGTAATAAATAAATAACTAACCAAAATAATAAAAAATTTGGTCTAAAAACTAATAAAAATTTAAAAGTCTAAAAAAAAAAAGAAAAAAAAAAAGAAAGCAAATGAAAAAAGACAAAAAAGAAAAAAATGGATTCCAAAATCAAAATTAAAAAGGCCCACCACCAAAAAATATATAGTCTACGCCCAAAAAACCAAAAGGCCCGAATGGGCCATAAAATGTAGTTAGGACTTGTTAGAATTGGCCACCTCATGTGTTAAAAAAAAAAAACAACAATACAGGGCACGAAATAGGCATGACATGAAGAGAAAAGCTGCAAAAGGGAAAGAATGGTTGGGTCATGGGATGATGGCTACATGAAGGTGTGAAGCAACAAAAAAAAATAAACTGCAATAGAAGCAAAAACAAGGAAATGTGGTCGACTAGTTAAAGATTCAATGAAGAAAAAAGTAAAAAAAAAAAAAAAGAATGGGAAACATTGGTGAAGGGAAAATAAGCAAAAACTGAAAATGTGAGAGACAAAAAAGAGAAAATGCGAAGGGGAACAAAAATGGGGAATACATTACAAGCAAAAAGCAAAAAGCAAAAACCAATATAAGAGAAAAAAGTAGTAGAAAAACTGAAAAAAAAAAAAAAAAAGAGAAAGGAGTGGCATAGGGAAGATGAATGTAAAGCAATAGCAAAACAAAAAGAAAAAACAAGAGAAGATAAAAGGCATTAAAAAAAAAGAGTCACAAAGAATGGTGGTAGCGAAAGAGGAAGAACAAACATGAAAACTAGTAAAAAATGAACAATAAACATGAGAATTAATAGAAAATAAACCATTAAAAAGGAAAACAAAACAAACACAAAAAAGAAGTATGAACGAGAAAGACCAGTATAAAAAAATTGAGCCAAAAAAATGAAACAAGTAGCAAAAAACTGGTAAAAAAATTAGAAAAGAAGTATTGAAAAAATTTAAAGAAAAAGATAGGAGAATTGTAGTACTAAAAGAACAAAGGAGAAAGAGAAGCTTTGCATGCAAAAAAGGAAATGAGAAATTGTTGGGCCTGAATCAATAAACAAAATAATACGGAAGTAATGTATTGTAATAAACCCATAGCAATAGACAACAATCAATAATTCAAAATGCAGGACAAATAAAGCACACCAAGATTTACATTAAAAACCCTCAAGTGTATAGAAAAAAAATCACAGACCATCATAAAAATCTCCATTATCAAATAATGCATATACAAAGTTCTTTTCTAATTAAAACTAGGGCTAATCAACAACTAAAGAGATAATTAGAGAAATCTTACTAAATAGGTGACTAAACAAATCACCCTAGATTTATTCCTAGAGAGCTTCAACCTCGATCGCCACTATTCAAAATGTAGAACTCTGAATCATAAACTTGCTGATAAAATTTTAGCTCAACGAATCACGGATTGACTTTCATTCAACCAACTTTCCCTTCTCCCTTTCCTCTCTAATTTTTTGGCTTTTGTTCTTTTTCTTCTTTACGGTGCCACCACTCTGTTTCTTTTTTTTTTTACACCAAAATAGCCATTATTTTATTTAATATGTAGGACTCATTTTTTTAATTAAAAGGTAAACGTTAAAAGGACCATGGCTTTTGATTGGTTCAAAGGAATGGGGCTAGATCTCATATTCCTAACAATCTCTCCCTCTAGCTCCATTGGAAGAAGATTCATCACCATAGCAATTTCATTTGAAACTGATATTGGCCAAGGAACCCATTTTGGCCAAGGAACCCTAGAGCTCAAGCTTCTCCTTAAAAAGTGTCATAGTTAATATATCTATTACATTCCCATCAGTATGAACTTTCTTTAATAGCATCTACTATTCCTAAATTATTGAATGTAACTAGTGATATCTAACATCAATGTGCTTTGTTCTAGCATCGTACATGGCATTCTTACTCAAATTTAAAGCACTCTAACTATCACAAAACACTACTTTCAAATTCTATTTCTTCTTTTTTAACTACTAGGTTAGTAGCTAATACATTGTCAAAATTATCATCAATGCTTTCTTCATCACTACTTTCTTCTATTGTGTCATAGGTAAGAATGTAATGATAACTGAATTTTTTGAAGATTTCTTTATGCGTTTCATAAAGTTCTTTAATTTTGTGCATATATTCAACCCTTGTTTAGGGTGTTTTTGATTTTTCCATTTTTTGTTTAAAATGTTCACTCAGACTTTTGTATGACTTAAAATCTAAAATCTCTTGTTTAGAGAATTTAAAGTATTTTAAAGATAAAGGTTTATCATCTTTGAGAGTCATAATTGTATTTCCATAAAATAAAGGACCTAAATCACTAGTTTGTGATTTTTGTTCCAATTTATCATTCATATTATCAATTTTTTCTTTGATTTTATCAATTTTTACAAAAAGTTTTTTGAAAAAAGATGCAGATAAATCAACAAAACCATATACAAATCTACTAACAGCTTGAGGTTGAAATTCTAAAAAAGGTTCTATGAGTAAACTATGATTGTAAATTTTTTCTGAACAAATGTAATTATCTTCTTCAGTTTGTTCCATATTTTAGGTGCCTAAAACTGTCTATTTTTCATTAAAGGTTTCAACAAAGCCAGTTAAAACAACATAACACAAGCACAAATACCAGCAACAAGAAACTAGAAAAATATATATATGGGCTTTGAAATATAAAACAAATATCGAAAGATAAAGTAAAAGATCAGAAGACTTACAAAATAGTATAACTTTGAACAATCTTTATATATAGCTGAAATAGTTAAAGTTTTATTATAATTAAAAAAAAAACTGGTTAACGTGGATAACATCCAAGACAGATAAAGATATTCAGCATCCAAAGAGATAAGAATAAGCTAGCTGTTAAGTTAAAAAGACCAGGCAGCTATTAGACAATAGTCACTGTAGAAGCTACTTTTACTGTTTAGTCCAATTTGTAACTATAGTTAACTCAATATAAGTTAAATATTTATCTATAAAAAGAGGCATCCTTTTTAGTTTTAAGCAGAGTCTTCTGGAGCCTCTCTCACTCCAAAATTTCCTTTTTTGTTCTACCTTCCTCTCAAACCTTTTAGCTTCTAGCTGTTAAATAAAGAGTTTCTACTTAATCTTTCATATCTTTTTATAATCCTTTTTTTATTATTTCAAAAAGCAACAATTTCTTACCAAAAGAAATACTTTTGCTCATCAATAACACAATCACCTTTTTAATAGAAAAACTATTAAAAGAAAAATTCAAAGAATGTTATTCTTCTTCTTATCTGGAAACACCAGAAATAAGAGAAACTTTTCATAAAATCAATTTCAAAATTGATCACAATCATTTCGATATAACAAGTATTGAATTAGGAATTATTGGTCAAATAGTTGTCCAAAATTTTTCCTTTAATCACCTTACATATTTTCCAGTATTTATTAAATCAAAATTTATTGAGTTTGTAAAAAATGATCAATATTTTTTCTATATTCATTTTAAAATTACAAGTTTTCTAGCACTTTTTCAAAGAGAAAGATTCTTTATACCCTATTAGATTTAGGAAATGAAAAAATTAATCTTTGGTCCTCTAATTGAACAACAAATATATTCCATAAAAAATCCAAAACAATTAGAGAATGTTATCAAAAATTTTTCAAATTTTCAAAAATATCAATTCCAAGTAGGAACCATAATGATGCAGTATGCCAAATCACTGATGTATGAAGCTATTTATCTTAATTATCTAAGAATTTCCATTCAAACATATGGCAAAAGGATAATTATCATGAGAAACTAACTTTATCTAGGAATTGATTTACCACCATCAGACCTGCTACATTAGAGCTATTAAACAAACTCTCTCATATAGAAGATCTAAATTATCCACAATGCCTCTTTTATCAATATCAAGAAGGATGGCCAATTTGGAATAAATCTAGAACAACTTCTCCTAAATCCTTTAATCTAGAAGATGAAGAATTGGTTAACTTGAATAACATCCAAGATGGATAAAGATATATAGCATCCAAGGAGATTAGAATAAGCTAGATGCTAGGTTAAAAAGACTAGACAACTATCAGACAATAGTCACTGTAGCAATCATTATAATAGTCACTGTAAAAGCTACTTTTATTGTTGAGTCCAATTTGTAACTATAATTAACTCAATTCGAGTTAAATATTTATCTATAAAAAGAGGCATTCTTTTTAGTTTTAGGTAGAGTCTTCTAAAGCCTCTCTCACTCTAAAATTTCCTTCTCTACTCTGCTTTCCTCTCAAACCTTTCAGCTTTCAAGTATTAAATAAAGAGTTTCTACTTAATCTTTCTTATCTTTGTATGATACTTTTTTCCTATTTTTTGTATATGATATCAGAGCTAGTTTGACAATAGGGTTATAAACTATCAAAATCATGATCAGAGATTTTCACAATGTGATCTATGGCAAAGCATTGGCTCTTACCCTAACATGGCCAGGTGGGTTAGCCACCTATGCGGTTGATATAGGTCAAGAGGCCTTATCAAAAACTAGCATCTGAGGTACCCTTGAAGGCGACCCCGCATAATAGGCCTTGACTCTAAATGGTATCAAAGCCTTGTGATTAAATATTTGTATTTCTATTTTAGATATATATATAAAAATTGTTCAAAGCTGTACTATTTTTTAAAGTTTCTAATCTTTTACTTTATCTTTTGATATTTATTTTATAATTTAAAGCCCATATATCTATTTTTTTGGTTTCTTGTTACTAGTATTTATGTTTGTGTTAAGCTATTTAATTGGCTTTGTTGAAACCTTTTTATGAAAAACGGACGGTTTTAGGCACCTAAAATATAGAACAAACTAAAAAAGATAATTGTATTTGTTTAAAAAAATTTTACAATCATAGTTTACACGTAGAACCTTCTTTAGAATTTCAACCTTAAGCTATTAATAAATCTGTAAATTGTTTTATTGATTTATCTACATCTTTTTTCAAAAAACATTTTGTAAAAATTGATAAAATCAAAGAAAAGATTGATAATATAAATGATAAATTGGAACAAAAATCACAAACTACTGATTTAGGTCCTTTTTTTTTATGGAAATACAATTATGGCTCTTAAAGATGATAAACCTTCATCTTTAAAATACTCTGAATTCCATAAACAAGAGATTTTAGATTTTAAGTCATATAAAAGTCTGATTAAACTTTTTAAACAAAAATTGGAAAAATAAAAAACACACCAAACAATGGTTGAATATCTGCACAAAATTGAAGAACTTTATGAAACACATAAAGAAATCTTCAAAAAATTCAATTATCATTACATGTTAAACTATGACACAACAGAAGAAAGTAGTGATGAAAAAAACATTGATGATAATTTTGACAATATTTTAGCTACTAACCCAGTAGTTAAAGAAAAAGAAATAGAGTTTGAAACTTATGAAAAAACAGAAGAAGAAGAAAAAAAAGAAGAAAAAGAAGAAAAACCAAATCTACAAATAATAGATCATGATAAAAGAAAAATTGGTGAAGTTTCTAACCCAGAAACTAATGATTTACTAATATTTCTAGATATTTCTAATCCAGACATTATGGAACAACATTTACCTTACTAACAAAGGATGAGATAAAACAAACAGAACCAAGGCAAACATCCTAGAGTTCTAATAATACCAACATTGAATCTCTAAACAAGAGAAATGTTGCTTCAAGAAGAACTTATCTTGATTTATCAAAATTGCCAATCTCAGAATATGGAAAAACCATAGATGATTGGGCATAAACCATGTGTATTATAGTAATCCACTATAAAGATACTTGTAATAAAGAAAAAATTTTGAATTATTTTTATGGTACATGGCAAGGTGATGCTTTACAATTTCTCCAAAAATAGGAAAAACCCAAAAAGGGAATCTCTTTAATCAAATCACCACAATTCCAAATTTACTCAAAGGTCTAATCCAAATTTTAAAAAATGAGTTTTGTGGAAAGATGGATGAAGCTGTCCAAATAATGAAGCTCAATACAGTATTTCAGAATTAAAATTATGTAATATTCGAAACCTTGATGATTACTCTAGAAAATATATGAGTGAATACCAAATATTGGATGAAGAACATTCAAATTTTTGGAAAGAACAGTATTTTCATAAACTTCCCACACCATGAGATGAATTATGTTTACAAAATTATTCTACTTATTTAGAATTACAGATAAAAAAATCTAGTAGTTCTAGTAGTACTTCTAATAATATTTCCTTATATGATACTCTAGGTAATAAAGTTAATTATATTCAAAAACAAGTTATTAAATACTGTATTAAACAAAAGGCAGCAAAATAAGTCAAAAGCAAATTTAGTGATAAACAATGCACTAAGATTTTAGAAAATTAGTTTGAATTTGGTTGTAAAAAATAATCAAATCTTTTTTACAAAAGAAATAGAAAAAGATGATATTTTATGAAAAAAGGGAAACCTAAAAACAAGGTTACCAAAGGCAAAAAATTGGTTGTTAAAAGGAAAACTTCTAAACAAAAATGCAAATGTTTTCTTTGTGAAAAAAAAGGTCATATTGCACCAAATTGTCCTAAAAAAAGAAATAGTGCAAAAAAGCTTATTAAAACTCTCAAATAACGAGATGTATCTATTTGTTTTGTAAAAGATTTATCTATTGAAGAAATTTTTTATGAATTATTTTTTGAATCTGACTCAGATACTTCTGATAGTGAAACAAAATTTATTTTTATGATGAATACTTCTTCTAATCAAGAAGAAAATTTAGAAATTTCTTCTATTTCAAGTTCAGTTAATCAAACTAAAGAACAAATGATTTCATTAAGAAATTATATGGGAAAAGCCCATTCTTTTTCTAATGAGAAACTCAAAAAATTACAAATCATCAAAAAAGATTATATTTATCAAATTTTCAAAATTTTTCAACCATGGATTAAACGACATATTGAAAAAGTTAGTGGAGATACAATTGCCAATGATTATAAACAAGGATTGGTAGAAATTCCACTATTTACAAAAGAAAAAATCCAAAAGTTAAATATATTCATATAGGAGTTATAATGATTATACTATAAAACCCTTTTTTATATCAGGAAAAGGCATTCCTATCTTAGCTGTCCTTATGGACAAATGTTTTTCAAACCCTGTTAACTCTATAATTGGAGGAATTTAATCCAATCTGGTTACAGGAGCTGTTTGATTTAAAATAAAACTAAATTATTTTATTTCTATTTTTGATCCACTAATAAAATATTGTCTTAAATTAAGAATCAAAACAAAAAATTTTGATTTAAAAGAAGTAGTTCATGATCTGTCCATAAATTGGATTACTATTTACGAATTAGCAAATGTTACTTCTACATCTATCAAACAAATAGATCCAAAAATTATTAAAATTTTTTAACCAAAAGCCTTCAATTTAGAAATCAAACCTAGATTAATGGATCTTAAAGATTTATCTTCTAATAGCCACCCTATTAGGATAGATAAATCTTTAAGATCCATTAATCTAGGTTTGATTTGTAAATCAAAGGCTTTTGGTTCAAAAATTTCAGAAATTTTAAACTAGTAATTCTACTTCAAATCTTGATTTAGTACTACCCTCTTTCATTCCCTCATTTTATAATTAAGAAGATGATACAGAAAGTCTAGCTAGCAATCAATCATTTGCTACCCTATATAGACATTCATTCTCTAGATAACAATACTCATACACCCATTTTTCCAAGTGATAATCAATCACAATCCTCAGTTTATAATACAATAAATTATGTATTAAACTCAGTATCATCTCAAAACACTAAGAGGGAAGAAAACAAAAGTTTAGCTGCCATCTCACAATACAAAATAGGTAAAGATGAAGTTATTACTTTTTCCAATAACCAACCAAAAAGATTTTATAATTATGTTATTGGAGAATTTTGTTTTCAAAAATATAAACCATATTCTCTTCATATTTTATTAGAGATAGGAGGAACAATCTCTAGTTGTCATAGTAATGCCTTAACATTAAACAAATGGGAACCTGTGAAATAGCCTATAGTAATAATAGGAATAGATGGTAACGAAACCATCATTGGTTTTAAAGCAATAAATGTTCCTGTTTATTTCAATAATAACAAGTTTATAATACCAAAAATTATATTTACAAAAAAAAATCATAAAAGGATAAAAAAAATTAAGTAGAAACTCTTTATTTAAACTTTGATACCATTTACAGGAAAAAGAAAAAAGGATTAAAAATAGAAATAAAATAATTTGGTTTTATTTTAAACCAAATACTCTTGTAACTAAATTGGATTGAATTTCTTCAATTATAGAGTTAATAGGGTTTCAAAAACATTTGTCCATAAGAATAGCTAAGATAGGAATGTCTTTTCCTCAAATAAAAAAGGATTTTATAGTAATCATTATAACTCCTATATGAATATATTTAACTTTTGGATATTTTATAAAAAAATTTTGGATTTTTTCTTTTGTAAATAGTGGAATTTCTACCGATCCTTATTTAGAATCATTGGCAATTATGTCTCCACTAACTTTTTCAATATGGCATTGAATCCATGGTTGAAAATTTTTAAAAACACTAGCTTGACAAATATCATCTTTTTTTATGATTTGTAATTTTTTGAGTTTTTCATTAGAAAAAAAATGTGTTTTTCCTATATAATTTCCTAATGAAATCATTTGTTCTTTAGTTTGATTAACTGAACTTGAAATAGAAGAAATTTCTAAATTTTCTTCTTGAATAGAAGAAGTATTCATCATAAAAATAAATTATATTTCACTATCAAAAGTATCTAAGTCAAATTCATAAAATAATTCATAAAAAATTTCTTCATCAAATAAATCTTCTGCAAAACAAATAGATAAATCTCGTTGTTCGAGAGTTTTAATAATCATTTTTGCACTCTTTCCTTTTTTAGGACAATTTGGTGCAATATGACCTTCTTCTTCACATATAAAATATTTGCATTTTTGTTTAGAAGTTTTTCTTTGAACAACTAATTTTTTGCCTTTGGTAACCTTGTTTCTAGGTTTCCTTTTTTTCATAAAATATCATCTTTTTCTATTTCTTTTGTAAAAAAGATTTGATTGTTTTTTACAACCAAATTCAAACTTATTTTCTAAAATCTTAGTGCATTCTTTATTGTTAAGTTTGCTTTTGACTTGTTTTGCTGCCTTTGTTCAATAACTTATTTTTTAATATAATTAACTTTGTTACCTAGAGTATTATATAAAGAAATATTATTAGAAGTACCACTAGAACTACTGGATTTTTTTATCCATAATTCTAAATAAGTAGAATAATTTTGTAAACATAATTCATCCTATGGTGAGGTAAGTTTATAAAAATATTGTTCTTTCCAAAAATTTGAATGTTCTTTATCCAATCTTTAGTATTCACTCATATATTTTTAGAGTAATCATCAAGGTTTCAAATATTACATAAATTTAATTTTGAAAGAATGTATTGAGCTTCACTATTTGGATCAACTTCATCCATCCTTCCATAAAACTATTTCTGATTCAACCCCAATTCAAGAAGAAAATGTTTCATCCAAAGCATTTCTTTACTTGCTTCAGTTGCTACATATACTCAGCCTCTGTAGTTGATAACATTTTTGTAACTTAGGCTGCCAAGACACAGTTCCTCTTGCAAAAGTGAACAAATACCCCAAAGTAGATTTCCTACCATCAAGATCACTTGCCATGTCAACATTAGTAAACCCTTCTAAAACTGGTTGTAAAACTCTATAACTCAAGCACATTTTTTAGATGCTTTTCAAATATCTGAAAAATCTATTTCACTACTTCGCAATGAACCTTTCCTGGATTAGAAAGAAATCTACTCACTACACCAACTACTTGAGCAATGTCAAGCCATGTGTAAACCATAAATGCATCAAAGAACCAATTGCAAAAGAATAAGGAATACTAGACATAGCAAGTTATTCTTCTTTAGTCACCAAATAAGATTACTTACTCAAACGAAAATGGTTGGCTAGTGGACTACTAATTGATTTAGCATGTTACATGTTGAATCTATAAAGCACCTGCTTAACATATTTTTCTTGTGATAACCATAGCTTTCTAGCTCTCTTATCTTGGATAATATCTATACCGAGAATCTGCTTTGCTAGACCTAAATCTTTCATGTCAAAATACTAAAACAATTGTTCTTTCAACCTGTTAACCATACAGCTTCTTGTCCCACAATCAATATATCATTAACATATAATAAGAGAATAATGAAGTTACCATCAAAAAATTTTCTAGCATAAATACAAGAATCAGCTACCATTTTTTTATAGCTATGGCTCACCATAAAAGAATTAAACTTTTTATACCACTGTCACAGAGCTTGTTTCAAGCCATATAAGCTTTTCTTCAGTTTGTAAACTAAATGCTCTTTCCCTTTCACTTCAAAACCCTCAGGTTGATCCATATAAATGTCTTTCTATAAGTTACCATGCAAGAATGTAGTCTTAATATCAAGTTGCTTAAGCTCAAGATTCAAACTAGTTGCTAATCCTAGTATCACTTGAATAGAACTCATCTTTACAACTGGAGAGAAGATCTCATCAAAATTAATGTCAGGTTTCTAAGAAAAATCTTTCACCACCAATCGAGCTTTGTACCTCCCTAGCTTGTCAACATTTTTTTTAGCTTGAACACTTATTTATTCTTCAATGACCTTTTCCTTTTTGAAGAAAATAAAAGAAACATATAATTTTCCATGCAAGCTCACATATGAAACATAAACTTTTTCTAAAAACATGAATTCCTTGAAGACCAAACATATTCAACATTTTCCTTAGTCTTGAAATGTTATAATTGATATGTCAAAGTGGTTCTAAGGGCTTGTGATTTTGAAAAGTTATTTGGAAATGGACAAAAGTTGAGATTTTCAAAATCAACTCACCTTAAACTTCTGTAACTTTGATATTTTAGATTTTTCAATAAGGTTTGGCTTAGCATATTACCACATTTAGCATTAGGAATGTCTTTCAAGGTTTGCTCTAGACTACCCTTTTTAGGGTTTTCACCCTAAAGACACTTTTATTTCTATTTTTTTCCTTTTTTTTGTTTCTTTTGTTTTTTTAATTGTTTTTTTATTAACACACAATGCACTTAAAAAATTCAAAGCTAATTCGAAAGAGGAAAATAATTTTTTAGAAAGGGGTTAATAGTCCAAACAGGAAATTATATAAAAAAAAATAAGGACTCAAAAGATTAATGATCATTTTTCCAAGAGAAATTCTTTAATTTTAAGCCTTCATGCTTAATCCAATATGGACTTTTCAAAAGTTGTAACGTAGGTTAAGGTTTAGGTTATCAAAAAAAAGAATAGAAAAGCCCAAAATAAGAATTTAAGGGTATTTAAAACCAAGAATCATTTTTCCATTCGAAGGATACACTCTGAGGTCTACTCTTTTATGCTTTTCTCATATTCATTTATTTTCTTTTTCCTTTTTTTTATTCTTCCTTTCATTTCACTTCTCTTTTTTTTTTCTTTTTTTTTTTTGTTTTGGTTTTTTTTTGGGCATCATTTCATTAAGTGGATTTAGAACTTTTGTGAACTTTTATATTGGGCTTTTGACCTCGTCATATGAGATTCCATTCGGACACCCCCATTCTTAACCCTTAGATGTGTTTTTTTTTCCCTCTAGTGTGGAGGGTGATCCTTGGTTAGAGTATATTTTGAAAGAATTCAATCAGGCTTAAAAGGGTAACAAGGGATAAATTTCTACATTTGTGAAAGGATAATGAAAGATAGCCATTTGTCATTTCAAGTACGAACACTCAAATTGAATAGCAGTTTCCTTTTAGGAAAATGATCTTGAAGAAAGGTTTGCATTTCAACAATTTTTTTTTTTAGTTTTTTTGGTTTTTTTCTTGTCCCATTTCCAAAACTTTAGATTTGTCAAGACTTTATTGAAATTTGTTTAAATTTCCTAAGTGCATGATGTCATAACCATTTTTTTGTTTTGTTTTTTTGTATTTGACATGCCCTCCATAACACATACCTAGATTCATTTTGCCAATAATGTGTTTCATGAAAGATGCCCCATTTTAGCAAACCATCCTTAATAAAAGTTATTACAAGACAGGGTTATGTGGAAAGAACAAGAAAAGGTCATATAGAATGAACCCATTTGTGGTACCAAATGATCCATATCACTTTATCAAAAAGAGAATGAATAGGTTGATCATAGCTCAAATTGTCTGAAAAGCAATAAGATCTTTCTTTTCTAATTAATATGCTCCCAAGATGCATGGGTCAAGCCAATTTTAGGGTAAAGAACTGAAAAGTTAATAAGTTTCATGATCAACATGACCTTGATGAGATATGGGTCAAGCCAATGTTTCGGATAAAGAGACTAAAAGGTTGGTAAATATAAAGTCATTTTACAGGACTTGGGTTAGCCTTGATTTAAAAAATTTTTGAAACTATAGCATAATATTAACACATCAAATTACCATATCTGAATCTTTAAGAAAAATGTCATATTTGCCTAATCTTCTAGGAATTCAAATTTCTTTTTTCTCTTTCAAATTAGATGTTTTATTGTTCATTGCCTTGGGAAAGAATATCACCTTTTGATATCATAACATCATTGGGTGAAAGCAAGGTTCACAAATTCAACTTTATAGCTTTTGAGAGGTCAGGGCTATTGAATGGAACCATTGGAAAGGTATAAGAAAGAAAGTTTAGGTATTTGACAAATCCCTAATAGTCATCACCAATTCATATGAGACTAAAAAATTTCCTCTTTTTTTTGTTTTATTATTTTAACCTTGGGACCTAATTATGTAGGGCTTTATTCAAATCTAACATTTTCCCCTTTTTTACTAATTATAAGTCCAAAATTTAATAGAAATTAAAAATATCAAATGATGATGTAAATCCATGGAACACTTCTTATGCACAAGATCTTTTCATGCAATGAAAATACTCAATCATGACCTAAAAATTCATATTCCCAATAATATTTTCAAGATGACACTCAAACTTACCAACAAAGGTTTCCCACTGGTGTCAAAATTTATGTATCTTTTCTTAATCAAATGTTGTACTCTATACTTAAAAGCTGTGCAATTTTTCTATGGAATGACCTGTAACCCCATTATGATAATCACACCGAGCATTTGGATTATACCATCTAAGGTATGGAGGCTTTAATGGTTCAATGAGATGGTTTGCTACCAATTGAAGGAACAAATCAATGTAAGACATGGGAATGGGATCAAGGAGAGTTTTTTCTTAAGTGGCCTTTGGACCACTAAGATTGCTTGTCAAACTATTTGACTGGATAAAAGGTTAGGTTATGGGTGCAAGAGCATAAGTGGGCATGCGAGGGTGAAAGCTTTGTGGGAATCTTGGTGATGGTGCTAGTTGATATAGGCATGGACCTTGAGAAATGTTATGTGTGGTGGAGTTATAAGGTGGGCAACTTAGGTAAGGGTGGTATGGGATAAAATTTCTAGGTGGTTGATTCCTATAGGCCACAACATGTGCCTTTCCATCTTTTTTATTAGGTGGCATTATGTTCTTGGAATTGGAGACATCACCTATCTTGATCTTACCACTCTTGACGGCACTTTTTATCATTTCACCAAAAATTACCATATCCATAAAATTTTTCGTTGCATTGCCAACAAGTTTATCAAAATACAATGCCTTGAGAGTATTAACGAAAAACACCATTGTCTCATTTTCAGTCAAAGGCAACTATACTTGAGCAACAAGATCCCTCCATCAATAGGCATACTTCTTAAAAGTTTCATTGGCTTTCTTTTCCATATTTTGTAATGACAATCTATCAAGAGACATGTCTAATACATGCTTGTATTGTCCAAGAAAAGCTTTAGCGATATCCTTCTAAAAATGTATATGACTCCTATCAAGTTGGACATATCAGCTAGCTACAGACCTAGTGAGGTTGTCCTAAAAACAGTGGATCAAAAGCTTATCGTTGTTGGTGTGACTTGTCATCTTACAATAAAATATGGGGACATAGGTCGATGGGCATTTAGTTCCATTATATTTTTCAAAATTAGGAGTGTTAAACTTTAATAGAATTACTAGATCCAAGACTAAACTGAGGTTATCAATAATGCCAAAGATATCACTTCCTTTAATAGCTTTTAGTCTCTTTTCCAGCAAGTCACACTTGTGTTGAATTTTTTTTTTCTCTCCTAACTCAGACATGCCCTTTAATTTTTCTTACTCTCTTAGATCATCTATATTGGGAACAAAAATTGGATTGATTGGATTATATCTCGGATTATGCTCGAATTGCCCTTGATTTGGTTGATGATTAATCGATAAGTTCACATTAAAGAATGAATAAGGTTACCCACCTACATGCGATGGATACATTAGTTGAGAAGCTCGAGCATGGGGTGGTATATACCCAAGTGGGTAAAATGGCTCTTCTTTAACATTGCTACTTTCTTGGGATTTATTTTCTTAGAGGCTTCAACAACACCTTTCCCTTTGGCCATGCCCCTTATTAACTTTCTCAACTCTATCATTTGTCTTCGTATCTTTCTTCTTACATTTCAACCATTTGTTCTTGCATATCTTTCTGAGCATTTTCCATTCTCTCTATCCTAGTTACTTGCTTGTTTTCTAGAATTCTAACTTGTAACCATGTATTGTATGAGTAGCAAGCAGACCGATTTCAAACTTTCAATGGCTGAGCTATCCTTAAACTACTTTTTTACCATAATTTGAAAAATTAGATGCCATATTATTTTTTTGATAACAAAATAATTTTTATTTTAATTTTGAAAATATCATTTTAATGACGTAAAATATTAAGAAAAAATATGCAAAATGTATGCATGAATACATTGAGAGGTATTCACTCTAAGACATATCTCAAACATTATAACTTTTCATTGATTCCAATAAGTTTTTTATTGTAGAGAGTCTATCATTTTGGCATTGTAGCCATAAAAATATTTAATTTGCTCATAATGATCCTTGGCTTCAACTAAAAAGTTCAACAAGCATTGCCATAGCTTCCAATTGGGTTGATTTCTTGTATTAAACTTTCACTCTTTTGACCATTTCCCTTGCTTTCTTTATTGTTTTGCCAATTTGACTAGCCAGATGCTCTATGTATTGTTGCCTTCCTAAACTCTCTGCCTTCATATGAGCATCTACTTCAAGATCACAAGTGTATCTCCAATCTGCTTCTCTATTTTGCCACTCTTTAATGATTATGAAAACATGGTCTTTGCGATTTTGCAATTATTATTCCATCTCTTGAATTACTTGACAAAATGATTCTTTCTCCTTTCGTATTTCATGGTGTTTTTTTCTTTCATTTTTGATCTGTGCCTTCAATTTAGCATTCTCCTTTTGACATTTCATCAATCTTATTGAAGCTATTTAAGTACAAACCTTTTCACTCTTATTGTTCTTGAGAAATCCTTATGGCTTTTTCCTTATTTCCTTAGCTTTGTCCTTTCAACATTGCATCTCTTTTTGAAGCTCAATCATCTCCCTTTGCTAGCTAACACCAAATCTAATGCCCATTCCCTTCTTTAATTGAGTTTGTATTTTCTTGTTTTCTTAATGCCAATCCTTTAGATCATTTTGGGCCACATCTTGATCTTGTATCACTTTTTTTAATATATTTTCTTGAGCTTCTGCTTCATATTTCAGTTGTCCTATCTTTTCTTAGAGTCTCAAATTTTCCTTTCTTAATTTTTTTTTTACTTCAAGTTCTTGTTTAACAAGCTCAACTTCCGACAATAGTTTTGCCCACAGGTTAACTTGTTGGAATTAAAAATCATCTAAAGGGAGCACAATATCTCTAGAATATTTTACTTTTTCAAATCAAGTAATCGGGGGTGACTTTGTCAAGAATAGGTTATAATCTTAACCTTCGAGTCTTCTTCCATACCTAAACTAATTGCTCTGTTATTCTTAATGAGCCCACTTATCCATAAGCAAATTCTACTAGGGCAAGTCCATGCATGGTAGGAACAAATTGCTTCGCATTAAATTGCTTTAACACCATCAGTGGAGCGTAACTTACCACTCCCCATAATCCGAAAAGTAGTACCCATGGGTCATCTCCACCCTAATATAACATTGTCACATGAGGCATCCATGGTGCCATCCATTTGACCTGATCACTAGCAAGCCTTCGAATGAATGTTACCCATTCTTTTTTGGATTTCAATGCCAACCATTAACTCTTACAAAATTCTTTGACTAGGGCTCAATTTCAAAGATACGGCTTGGAAAAAGCACTTTTCTTGCATCTAAAATGGCTTTTTATCTAGAAAAATAGTAACTATGCACTCCATATGAAACATCTTCCATTCTGACGAAAAAAATTCAATAAACTGATAGTCTCAGTTAGAATGGTTGGAATGGGATTAATTACCTGACTTTTGATTTGTTCAAATAGACTAACTACTACCAATTCAATATATCCCAAAGTTTTTGGAAAGATCACCATACCATATATTGCTAGGGCGAACACTACCATGCCTTGATCATCTTTTAAATGTTCCAAGATGAAATCACGAAAAGAATGCCAAAATAAGTCAACACATTTACCTTTGTCTTTAGTCAAAGCATCCATGGCCTCTACCTTCATTCCCATTAATTTAGTTATCTTCTTATGGTATCCTAATTTTATTTTTTTGACATATATCTTATTAAGGTACTATAACTCCAATCTTATCAAAATCGAATATTCCTTAATAGTTGGTGTCAAGTCCATTTCATTAAATGTGAAACATCTATATGATGGGTCTCAAAACTGAACAATTGTTCAAATCAAATGTTCCTCAATCACTACTGAGATAAGAGATGTAATCTATCCATATTTTTCACAAAACTTCTCATTCCTAGCTTTACCCATCTAATTCTATATGGTAGCCAAATCTTTTAAATTATTTCGAGTAAGACTCAAATACATTTTTTCTAGCAACCCTAACACAAAACCAACAGGTTTACAATCTTTATCTTTTTGCTAAGTTCTTTTAGACCATTCATGCACCTCATTGTATGGTTTACATGAGGTAATCAAAAAAGAAGAGTAAATTTGTAATACTGTAGGATCCGTGAAAAAGAACTTTGCTGAAAGATGTCTCGGAGTAAACACATCACTATGTTATTGTACCATACCAATGTAATTTATATAGAAAAAACACAAAGGAAAAAGAAGTTGTTAATAGGAAAGATAGAACAGAAGAAAATAAAAAGTAAAAGCTTAAAAAATAAAAGAAACGAAAGGAAAAAATTTTTCTTGGAAAAGGAAATAAGACAAAGATCTTATTGTATTTTTATTTAAATTAAAACAAATATGAATACTTGCATTTTATAATTTTCTTTTAAAAAAAACACGCTACAAATGTTCTCTTTTTTATTAATTCTACCTCGAGTTCGCTCTTATAGTTTATTATATGATAGGTTTGAATTAATTTGCATCTAAAGGTCCCCAAACTATTCCTCACAGGCATTCATTCTAGACTAGTAAAGCACCTTGATCCTCACCCATTACAAGCTACAAATGAAAAGGGTTCAATTTGAGCAGAAGTATTTTACTTGCCATTGTAGAGGTTATCACCTCACAAGAGCATAGGTAATTTATTCTCTCCTGAAAGGGTTGGAGCCTGGGTATAAAGCTCATGCATGATGTGAATGTGTCAATGTGTGTGAGAGAAAACAACATCACCATCTTTATTCTACATGCCCCATAATTTATTAAGAATGACATATACATAAATAATGAACAAATGACAATTAAAATCAAATGCATGCAAATTTTTATTACTATTGTTAATTAAAAACAAAATCAAAATCAAGAAAATTAACGTTAAATACCAATTAAGACCATTAAATCAAAATTAAGGATAACTCCTAATTAATTTTTGCCTAGACTCTCTAAGAAAATGATGTCCCTAGCGAAGTCACCAAGCTATCAGAATGGTTTTATTGACCACTAAATGAATTTGAAAACAAAAGATGGAGTTGCCACCAATCTTTTTTGACTAGGTGTGATTGGCCACCTATTAAAACTTATCTTCTTAATAAAATTTTAAAATTAATTAAAATTTATTAAAAGGATAATTTTTGGGTCTGTGAAACCAGTTTGGGCTCGAGAGTCAGTTACACGTGAGAAAAGATTAGTAGACCAAATGCGCCTATTTAAAATAGTACCAATTAATTATGTGTTATCTTTTAATTTTGATTAAAAGGGGTATTAATTTTGGTATTTAAAAATTTAATTTCCTTAATTTTCTTTAAAAACAAATTTTTATTTTTTTAGCAAGCTTGAAAAATAAATAAAAACCTTACATTGAAAATTTCCTAAAAGTATTTCAATACTCTGACAATATTAAAATGAACCATATCACCTAAGGAATTTTTAAGAATTACTACTCAAAATTCTCAAAAATCCTATCATCGGTAGTTCATATTTATTTTCGTAAAATGTGATATCTATAACTTTTAAACAAATAGTATTTAAAAAAAACTCATTTCTATTCCATTTATAAAAGAACGAGAAATCTTTATTGAAAATTAATATAAATGCTCTAATACATTGGTGGTATTTTAGATAGATTTTCTTGCCTAAAAATTTCTAGAGAATCACTACTCGGATTTCTTTAGGATCTCATCCTCAGAGATTTTTTGTTTGTTTTTAAAAGTTATTAAAATTCATGTGATAATATAATTATATATTTATTTCTTAAAAAAAGTACTTTCTTATTTATTAAGAAAAACTATTCAAATTAAAGAAAACAATAATAAAATGAAAATTTTTCATATTGAAAAAAAAATTTAAATAGTCCAATAGTTTAGCAATTTTTAAAAGACTTTTCTCACTTAGAGAATCATCATAAATTATTACTCGAACTTCCCAAAATCCCATAATTGGAAATTCTCATTACTCAATTTTATGAAAAATAAATGCATTTATAAATATTTATTTTTTATCTTTTCAAGATAATTGTTTAAATTGATAAAAAAATTTATATTGAAAAGAGTTTCTAAATATTCCAATACTTTGGTAGTTTTTAGAAATCTTTTCTCACCTAGGTAATTCTCAAGAATCACTATTCGAACTTTCTGAGGTCCCATCATCGAATTCCCATTACTCAATTTTATGAAAAATCCATGCTTTTATAAATATTTATTTTTTATCTTTTCAAGAGAATTGTTCAAATTGATAAAAAAAAATTTATATTGAAAAGAGTTTCTAAATATTCTAATACCTTGGTAATTTTTAGAAATCTTTTCTTACTTAAGGAATTCTTAGGAATCACTAGAACTTCCTGAGGTCTTACCATCGAAAATTTTTATTTGCATTTAAAACTATGTAATGTAAACAATAGAATAGAATATGCATATGAAAAATATAACACTTATTATGTTTTAATCTTCTTTAATTATTTTTCAATTATCAATAACACTTTTGAAAGAAACAAAGTAAATAAAAAATTTTGTTGAAAACTTTCCTAGATACCTTCATACTTTGGTGGTATTTTAGAAAATTTTCTTACCTAGGGATTTCTCAGGAATCTCTACTCAGATTTCCTTAGAATCCCATCCTCGAAAACTTTCATTCAATTTATTATATTACTTTGTATGAATCATAAGTGCAAGGATAATTTTACACTTAAAAAACAACTAAAGTATGAAAATTAAAATGCATAAAAACTAAAGTGATCATAAAGATTCAACCAACCCAATAAAAAAATGCATAGAATTAGAACTTTAGTTAAACCTGAAATATCTTCCAAGTAATTCTATGGTTGATATAAAACATGCATGAAAATAAATTCGAATGAGTAAACTATAGGATGGCCTCTAAGTTAAGTGGGATGGCATTATCATCAATAGACAGAAATGAGAAAACCATAGTTCTTATAAAAAATCATCGTACAACAAAGATTAGTACTATTTGAAACTTTAAAAATCAATCAACACAACAAAGCATCAAAAGACTAGATTGGGGACTATATTAGAAGCAACCCCCAAAACATCAAATCAATAGAGGATATGATATTTTAAAAAAAAAATAGATTTGGTCAAGGTTGAAGTATCAGGAAATGAGTTATATGAACCAAAATATTGTAACAAACTAAGAAGACTTGAAGCCATACTGCATGCAAGAATGAAAAGCATAAAAAGAAACTACTGAAAACCTTTTTGCTCTTGCTTATTCTTTAAAACAAAAAGCTTTCTCTTTTATAAAAGAAAACATCACCTTCCTATGCAAAGTACCTTCTTCAATTGAAACATTATTGTTGCCTTGGTCTCATTCACTTTTGACTCCAAAGATTCTTGGTAAGTAACAAGGGTTGGGAATTTCCTTGCTTTGTTGAGACCAGGACCCAAAAGATAAGGGATCTACTTGATGATAGATTCAAAAGCCAAAAAGGCATGATACTTTTTGGCAAGCTTCTTCACAAATTTCTTATTCTTGTTTAGCTTCTTCAATGATTCCACGTCCCAATAATCCAAGCTTGTCTTCTCTATCTCCATGCTATATGCCTTCTTCTTCTTGGTTATTTTGTTTTAGTTTTTTTAGTTTTATGAATGCTTGCCTAGCTTTGCTTCACTGTCGTTGTCTTCTATATATATATATATATATATATATATTTAGCTACCTTTTTTCTTTTTGGTTTTTCTATTTTTTAGTCTGCTGCCTTTATGCTTCATAACTTTCTCTTATTCCTTAGTTCTTTTTCCTTTTAGCCTTTCCTTTTTTATGTCCCTCTCTCATTTTTTCTCTTTTTTTTAGTTTTCTCCCAACCCTTTTCTCTTTAACAAACTAGCTCCATTTTTTCTGTTATTATTTTTTTTGAAACCTCTTATCATTTTTTTTAGCTAGAAAACTTTTTGTACTTTTTTCTTTTTTTTAATTGAAGACATTTCCATCTGCTTCCTCTTTCTCTTTTCTAGCTCTTCTCTTTTTTTTTTCTTGGTAGATTCCTCTCCCAGTCGACATCTCTTCTTAGCAAACTTTTTTTTCTTTTTTTTTATTGGCAGACCTCTCACATCTCTGTTTTCTTTTTCTAATCGATAGACCCTAACCTTTCTTCTTGGTGAGGTTTTCATTTCTATTTTTTTACATGGTTTTTTCCTCTCCACCCCTTCTTTCTTTTTTACGTTAGTCGTCCTTTTTTTTTCCAACCTTTCAGCCCTTTTTTGTTTTTATCTTTCTCCCTCTTTCAACCTTTTTTCCTTTTTTTTATGTTGGTTCCTTTCTAACCTCAGCACCCTCTTTCAGCCCTTTTTTTTTTCTTGTCTTATTCTCATTTTTCTTTTCTATTTAGCTTTCTTCTTCTTTTTTTTAGTAGTTTCTTTTCTTTCTTTTTTACATGTTTGGTCTTTTTCTTTCCAGCTTTCCTAGCCTTCTTCAACCCCTCCAACCGCCTTGATCGAACCCCTTTTCTTTTCTTAAAAGTCAAAAACCTCAAAAAAATCTCATTCTTGGTGAATGCAGACCCTTGGATGAGATTTTATCCAAGGGTCAAAGCTTGTCTTCTTATCTTTTTTCAAGGAACTACCTATGGCTATTAGATCAAGATCAATAAAAGATCTAATAGTCCATATTATTCATTGCAAAGATTGGATTTTATATCATCCAAACACATAAAAAGATGCAAAGTTTTTTGTATTTAGGCCATTTTTTAGAAATCAATGTTCTCATGCTTATTTTTGAGATTTTAAAACACCCAAAATCATGAAATATTATAAAATTGAGATCTCAAAAGTTTCATGAAAATTTGAGCTTGGGAAGGTCAAATTACAAAAATACCTTTCTAGGTGTATTTTGGTAATTTCACATTTCCCCCAATACAATAAAAATTTTAGTGTTTTAAAAATCACTAAATTTAAATTAAAACCACATTGATTCCACTTAGGCTTTGAAGATTAACCCTAATTCTATTCATTTTGACCAAGTTTTTTGCAATTATGACTTGAGTTGACTTTGAGGTTTCTTGTTTCATTTATTTTTTATTTTTCATGCATTAATGTTAAAAGGTATCATCCATATAAACCCATGCGAAGAGTTTGACAATACTCATACAAGTCTCTTTTTTCTTTGTTTATTAGGCATAAATATTGATGCATTTTATAGGCTCTTTAAAGGGCTTTTTTAAGGGTTTCAAATGGGCTTTGTTCAACCATGCTAAAATGCTCTTTATAAAATTTAGTGTCTACATACACCTAAGTCTTACGTGAAGCATCATCAATAAAAGTAACAAAATAACTACTGCCACTTAATGACTCAACTTCAATGGGACCACATATATCAAAATGAATCAACTCCAATTTGTTTTCTTTTCTTTAAGAACTCTTACGAAAAAAAACTTTACGATGCTAGCCAAACAAACAATGATCACATGAACCAAAAAATATACCTTCAATCAAGGTAATAAGAGACTGCCTTACCAAAACTTGTAACCCTTTCTCGCTCATGTGCACTAGCCTCTTATGCCATAAGTTTGCTAAAGCATTATCCTCAATGGCATTTATTTGGTTGTAGTTTAATGGCATCTATGTCTTATACATTATACAATATAATTTTCCCTTTGCAATTACAATAGATCCTTTAAAAAGCTTCCACTGTCAATTTTTTTGTTGACTTTCATATCCTTCTTTATCAAGGACATTAATAACAAGCAAGTTCATTCTAATATTTGAAATATCTTTGACATCCCTCAAAGTCAACATGTAACATGTATTAGTTTGTACAACAATATCACCAATCCCAACAATCTATAACACACTCTTGCTTCTCATCTTGGTGTAACCAAAATCTCTTACTTTATAAGTTATAAACAAATTTCTCTTACGTACAAAATGATATGCTACTCCTATGTCAACTATCCACTCGATGCCAAGATAACCAACAAGATTACAATCACCATGTGTACAAATCAAAGTAACTAAATCACTATCTGAATTCACTACTGCAACATTGCCATCATATAAACTCTTGCCTTTTTCATCTTTTCACTTTTGCTTCAAGATTTTGTAGTATTGATTTATATGACCTACTTTACCATAATGAAAATGCTTCACTTTATCTCTAGACTTGGATCTATGTTTAGAGTTACTACAACCTTTGAGTTCTGACCTTTGTTAATGTTTGTATCTTAGTTCTCTATAACAAGAGCTTGATTCCCAAGGTCTAAGTCATTTCACCTTATTTCTTCATTAAGCATACTATCTTTTACCATCTCCAATGTCACCTTGTAATCAAGAGCTAAATTAATAACAATCATAGCTAGAGTATTCTAGCTATTTGGCAATGAACCCAAAAGAAATAATACATTTATTTCATCATCCATCTTAAGCTCCATATTAGTCATTCAATTAAATATATCTTAAAAATCACTCTAGCACTCTGTAACCAATCATCCATCTTATACTATAAAGTTACAAGCTCTATAACAACCATAACTTTATTAATGCTTGTTTTACTCTCATACAATGTTGCCAATTTTTTTAAACAGCGTAGGAATCTATTGCCAATTTTTTTAAACAGCGTAGGAATCTATCTCCTGTGCTACATGATGGAACATGCTGATATCAACCCATCTTTTGATTGTAGCTAGTGTCTTATTGCCTAGCTTCTTTCAACTTTTATCTTTTATATTTGTTGATTTAGTCGAATCACTCAATACCGGCTCATACAAATTTTTACAGTATAAATGATCCTCCATCATAGGTTTTCAAATTAAATAATTCGATACTATCAATTTTGTCATAGAACCTATATCACTCTTTATGATCTCACATAGAATTTACTTTTGTCTTGGGCTACTTCTGTATCGATGTCTCAAAATAACCCTAACTTTGATAGCATTTGTTAGGCCTGAAGCAATGAACACAACAAAGTAAAAGCAATATATTGCAATAAACTTATAGTAATAGACTACAATTAATAATTTAAAATGTAGGAAAAACAAAACACACCAAGATTTAAGTGGAAAAACCTTTGATGTTGATGGAAAAAATCATAGACCACTAGAAAAATCTTCACTATCAAATAATGGATATACAAAGTTCTTCTTTAAAAAACTAGAGCTAATCAACAACTAGAGAGATAATTGGAGAAATCTCACTAAATAGGTAACTTAACAAATACACCCTGAATTTGTTTCTAGATTACTTCAAACTTGATCTCCACAATTGAAAATGTAGAACTCTGAATCATAAACTTACTGATAAAATTTTAACTCAATCAAACCACAAATCGACTTTCGTTCAACCAATTCTCTCTTTTTCCATTTTCTCTCTAATTTTTTGGCTTTTTTTTCTATTCTTTGTGGTGCCACCACTCTGTTTCTTCTTTTTTTTTATGCCAAAATAGCCTTTATTTTATTTAATATGTAAAGCTCCCTTTTTTGAATAAAAGGCAAAAGCCAAAAGGCCCATGGGCTTTGATTAGTCCAAAAGAATAAGGCTGGACCCCATATTCCTAACAAAAATAAGAAAAGCAAGAGACCAAGAAAGAACTAGAAGAACAAAAAAAAAAAAGGCGTTGGAAACATCAAATAGATATCAAAGGCCAACAGCATGTAAAAAATTAAAAAATAGAAAAAATTGAGCAAGAACCAAAAAAAAAAGAAAACAAGCAAAAAAGAAGTGAAGATAAAGTTAAAAAAAAAAGTAATATTCTGCAACTATTTCTTCTTTCATGAAAAACAATGGTGGTCTGTTGTTGAAAGTTGAAAAATTGTTTTCTTTACTTATTCTTTGTTTCTACGCATATGCTATTACATATTCATTTTATGCATGTTTTATGCTTAAAAGTTCATCTTATGTATGATTTATTATTTTTTTAATTTTTGCATGAAATTTTGTATGAGAAAGTTTTAAGTTTCCTCTTTGTTACGTTTGTTGGTTTTACTACATTTTGTTCACCCATCTTGTTCTTTCCTCTATTCTTCTTCGCATTTGGTATATATGATGCATGTTATATTATTGGCCCATGGAAGCTTAAGGTCTCAATATTTTATGGGTTTGTTTTATTGCATGGAGATCATTTGATCAAGTCCATTTGTAGAAGTCAAAAGGCTTCGAGTGGAGATCATACATATGGAACCCTTTTCTAAAGCTCGTTTTTAGGTTCTCTTAAAGCTTGTTTTGATTGCTCTTGTATGCATTAAGCTTCACTTGTTTACTTCACTATTTTATATTTTATTTTCTTATCTTTCATTCCTTTATATGAAAAGTTCAAAGTTGAAAGCTTATATGTTTATGATTGGTTCTTTCGTGTAAAGAGTGAATGCATGTTGTTGCTCTACTTATCAGTTTGAAATATCTCATTTGTAGAGTAGGAATAAAATAGATATAAAAAAAGACTTTAATAGAATATGGTTGTTATAATAGGTTTGATTAGTAAGCTTAATAATTAAAAATATATAATAATAATAATAATAATAAGTAATAAATATGCAAAAACAATTTTGAAATCCCTACTTAGATGTTGGAGGGAATAAAAAATTTTGTTTTAAAAATTTAATTCTGCCTAGATGTTAAGGAAATGTTAAATAATAAAAATAAAATAATAAAAGATTACTAAATAATAATAACAATAAAATTTTAATAAAAAGGAAATATATAAATATATAAAAATTTATTTTTTAGAGAAATTATGAAAAATGAGCTAGCTCATAAAATCTACCTAGATATTGGAGATTTTTAGAGAAGTTTACAAATTTTAAAAACCTGAAACCCTAAAGTGAAACCCTAATGTGAAGCCCTAAAATAAAATCCTAGACAAAACCCTAAATCCTAGGTAAAACCCTAAACCTTAGGTGAAGTCCAAAACCTTAATTCATTCAAAACCCCAAAACCATTATAAAGTTTAAGGATTTGTATGAAAGCTTCTCATGAAACAACCTATTCTTGAATGCCTCTTAGATGATGGGGTATTTAAAAATTTTTATTTCACCAAGATTTTTCATGTAATTCTTTAGTCTAATAATAATAAAATTAAATTAATAATAAAAAATAAAAACAAGATCTTAAATATAAATAGTCATACTCAAACTCTACCTAGAGATTGGAGAGTACAATTGGTCTTTTTATATTTAAGGACCCTGTTCTTAAATTCACACCTTATCATCATTTGCATTTATCCATTTTTAAATCATTGTTTGCACTCATTATGCAAATATACATATATGTTCTAATTATTGATATTTATTGTTAATTATAATATTTTCCATTTTTACTGCAAAAAGAAAATTTTTGAAAAATTAGTTTCAAATAAAATAAAATTAAAATAGCATTCCAAAAAATATAATTTTTGATACTCTGCCAAGATGTGGGAGAGTCACTAATAATTATCATTGTCAAATAATGTTATTTTTTTTAAGGAAATATTATGGTGAATCTCATATGGAAATGATTATCTTTCGATTCTGCCTAGATGTTAGAGAATTATAAGATATTTTTTTAATTTACAGATTTTCACAATATTCTTAAACAAAGATTTTTAATTGATTTTCTTTTTTTAAAAAAAGGGAATTATTATTAAATCTTAAATGAAAACCATTTTTATCCAAAATTATAGATAGTGCATGGTTAATTAGTACCAATTTTTATAGGTGTCATGGGAGTGTTAATCCTTCCTCTCGCATAATCGACTCTCGAACCCAGACTTGTTTTTTTAGATAAAAATTATCTCTTTAATAAACTTTAACTCGTTTTATGGTTTTATTAAAAAGATAAAATTTTTGGGTGGCCAATCATACCTTAAAAAAGATTGGTAGTGACCTCCTGTATTTTTACAATTTTAAATTTTTATATCCAATGATCAAGTCTCTGAACCAATACGTTATGATATCTGGGTGACTCCACTGGGAAAATTTTGAGAGTCAAGCCAAAAATTTTAATCATGCACTATCAAAATTTTTGGATTTAATTGGTTTTTTTTATATTTAATTTAATTCCCTTTATTTTAAGTTTTTCAAACAAATCAATAAATTACATGTTAATTATTATCTTGTTTTGATTTTATTATTTGTAATTCATTTATGTTGTTTTGATTGATATACTGCTTTGCATATTTTTGCACATTCACTCACATGCATGAGCTCTAAACTCAAACTTCATCCTTATTAGGAAGAAGTTAAATAGCTACGCTTTCTTGAGGTGATAACTTTCGCATTTGCTAGCAAAATATTTCCACTTAGATCAAACCTTTTTCTATTTGTAACCTATAATGGGTGAGGATTGATGTGCCTTATTTATCCATAATGGACAATGATGTAAGGTTTGATATGGGAATTAGATGAATAAATCTCGACCTAGCATATCTTGAGCCATAAGAAGCCCGCCTAAGGTAGAGTTATGCCACCTTTTAGAAAATAACCAAAAGTGAGGACATTGTATACATTTTGCTATATCATATGGTTGCTATGTTGTTTTTTTTATTTATTTGTTTTGAGTTATTGATTCATTTTATTTGTATAGTCTTTAATTTTGTTATAGACATTATATAGGCATTACATTTTAAAAAATGGATATTTGTTTTGGGTCAATCATCAGCAAAAGAAGTTCTCATGAAGCCATCAATAGTGTCAGCTGCTTGTAAATATTATTTACAAGTTAAAAGCCATCTCTTTTGTAGAAATTACCCAAAAATAAGATGTACGGGCCATTTTGATGCAATTTGTACTTAAATTAATAGTGTAATAAAGTTAGGATAAAAAAAGTCCAAATAAAAAAAAGGAAAAGAAAAAGAGAAATTTAGGATAGGTAAGGAGCTTGTCATCTTTTTGGAATTCAATTATTGCATTCTACATTCATCGCTAAGGTGATTTATATATTTTGGGATGTTTCCATTTTTGTAGATATATTTGCATTATTATAATACTTAGGCATTCATAGACATATTTTATATGGCATGCAAATTAGGCATTGTGTCATTTATTCAGCAAGAATAATAGCATAAACATTTTGGTTTAAATCCTTGAAATAAAATATTTGTTTTAATGGGTAAGAGAAGCTAAAAATATGAAAGATCATTTGGAGGCTCGAATTAGTGCGTTATAATGCAATCAAGAGGAGTTTGGTCATGACATTTGAGAGATGATAAAAAAGCTCCCTAAGTTGACGAAGACAGTTGATAGACTCAAGGAATTTATTTTGGTGCTTCTCAATGGTACTTACGAGTTTTAGCTCAAGTAAGTCCTATGAACTCATGGAGTGGTGGTCAATTGATTTCTAATGGGCCCATTATATTTCCTAACCATGATGAAGCATTTAGTGCTTTGTGTAATAATGAAGGTCTAGACAAGATCATAAAAAGAATGAGTAATCTAACCACTCAAGCGTCTAAGCTCCATAATTTGATTTCAAAGATGAAGTTACCAAGTTCCAAACAACCTTCACAAAGCACTTCAAACCTAAACCTGCATTCAAATCCTTTCTATGTTTGTCTTTAGCCTTTTTTATAAGCATTTAGGATCAAGCCCTAAAACACCATATAGTCTCTAAAAAGTCTGCATCTTCAGCCTTCCATTCCCTAACCACTTGTTCAAACAATTTCTTAACTCTGCACCTTTGCACCACCACCAAATTCTTGGACTCTAGTCAATCTATTGCCCAAAAATTACCCAAAAAAAATAGTTATATCCTATCCCCATTTCATATGAAAAACTATTTCTCTATCCCTTAAAGGAGGAATCATGGAATCTAAATGAACAAAAGAGGTATAGTCTCCTAGAAGAAAGAGTTCAAGCTATTGAAGGTAAGGATAAATCTTGTGATGTAAAAGAATCACAACTAATTCTAGATGTGGTTATTCCACCTAAGTTCAAGGTTCTAACGTTTGATATCCATAATGGAACTAGATGTTCTAAGACACATTTGGCTCAATACTATCATAAAAATGATTGAATATGCTAGTGACAAAAAGCTATTTCTTTATGTTTTTCAAGAAAGTTTGACTGGGACAGCAGCTAATTGGTATTATAGTTTGATAAGCAGCCAAATTCATACTTGGAAGGATTTATTATGAGCATTCTTGAAGTAATACTAGCATATGTTGGAGATGGCTCCAAACTAATTAACCCCTCAAAACATGAGAAAGAGCCCTAATGAGAGTTACAAAAAATATGCTACTAGTTGGGAAGAAGTTGCATTGCAAGTCTAACCACCTTTAACTAATATGGAGTTGAATTCTCTATTTGTGGACATCCTCAGAATTTGCTGATTTGTTATTTAAAGTGAGCATAATTAAGGATGGGATAAAAAAAGAAGAATTATGGATGTCAATGTGAAAATTCCTAATGACAAGCAAAGGAATATTGTTAATGAATATGCCTAAAAGACAATTGTTGAAGGGTGATATGAGAGAAACCTCACCATGATACAGGAAGATTTGGTGAATGATTATTCTCAATGGTTACCATATTGTTCCCAATTGACATCTCGAGGTAGTAATTTTCCTCAACCACCTCATCTATGTGCTCCAGTTTCTTCACCACAAACATTCACAAAACAAAAGATTAACCCAAGCCATTCTCAAAGTCATAAGTGAAAGTGAGTCAACATGTATCATTCACTTTCGATATCTTATGTTGAACTCTTCACCTTGTCAAAAATCATATAATTTCCATTATTCCTACAAAACCCAGAAAACCTTCCTACCCTAAATGGTATAATCCCAATGCTAACTATGAATTCCATGATAACGTAGAAAGACATTCTATAGAAGACTATACTGCCTTCAAGGATACAATTCAAGCTTTGATTGATACAAATCTCATGAAATTTAAAGAAGTGGCTTATGGTTTTAATAATTGATAGCGATTGAGTTTGGGGTTAATAATGTTAAAGTTGAATCATAAAGTGAGAAACTTTTGTTTTTGTAAATTTTAATGTCATCTCAAGAGCATTATTGGGAATGTGAATTTATTGGTTAAGTTTGAATGTTTGCATTGAATGAATGGATATTGTGCATCATAGTGTCTCATGGATTTATATTATCATTTGAGGTTTTTTGTTATTTTTTTTAAGTTTTAAACTTGTAGGTTTTATTTGAAAGAAAGTTAGTAAAAGGAGAATTATTAAATTTGAATAAAGCCTCACATACTTAAGTCCCAAAGTTATAAACAGCTTGAGAAAAAAAAAAGAATAAAACAAAAAAAAAATTTATGATAAAAGAAAAGAGTCTCGGATGAGTTAGCGATTGCTATTAGGAATTTCTCAAATACCTAAACATCATTTCTTAAATTATTTAATTGATTTTTTCCATCATCTATGACCCTTCAAAAGCCATGAATTTGAATTCGTGAATCTTGCCCTTGCTTAATAATGCATGATATGAAATGGTGATATTCTTTTTCTAGGCAACGAACAATGAAGTAACTAATTTAAAAAGAAAAAAGAAATTAGGATTCTTAGAAATCAGGCATACATGATTTTTTTTAAAGATTTCAAATGTGGTAATTTGATGTATCAACATTATGCTGTAGCTCCAAAAATTTTCAAAATCAAAGTTAACCCAAGTTTGGTAAACTGAACTCAAACATACCAACTTTTTAGTTTTTTTTACTCTAAAATTGGCCAGGCCCAGTGTACTAGAGAGATATAAAAAAAAAGAACCCATTGCTTTTAAGATAATTTGAGTTATAATCAACCAATATGTTCTCTTTTTGTAGAGTGACATGAACCATTTAACACCTTAAATGTACACGACCCATTTTTTCGTTCATTCCACACGACCCTTTTTTTTCTTACAATAACGTTTATTAAGGTAGTTTGTTAAATTGAGGCATCTTTCATGAATCATACTATTGGCAAAGTAGACTAAGGTATACGTTATAGGAGGCATGTCTGAAAAAATGAAAAAAATGAAAAATAAGGGAAAAAAAGACCAAAAAAATAGTTATGACATCATGCATTTAAGAAATTTGAAAAAATCCAAATAACAGCCTGACCAATCCAAAAATTTGGTAAAAAAAAACAAGGAAAAACTAAAAGCCCAAAAGGAAAAAGCTAAAAGTCAAAATTCAAAATTCAAAAATATTAAAAAAAGAAAGGAAAACTTTTGAAATGAAAAACCTTTCTTCAAATTCATTTTTCCTAAAAAGAATTGCTTTTTAATTTAAGTGATCATGCTTAAAATGAGAAATGACAGTCTTTTATCATCCCTTCATAAATATAAAAATTTATCCCTTGCTACCTTTTGAGCTTGGTAAAATTTTTTCAAAATCAACCCTAAATAAGGATCACCATTTGCATTGGGAGACAAAAAAGGATGCATTTAGGGGTTAAGAACGATAATGTCCAAAAAAGAATCCCATATGTTGAAGGCAAAGACTCAATACAAAAGTCCCTAAAGTTTTGAATCCACTCAGTGAAAGGAAAAAAAGTGAAGAAAAAGAGAAAAAGAAAAAAGAATAGTGAAAAAAAAAGAAAAAAAAAAGAAGAAAAGAAATAAATGGGTGGAAAACACAAGAAAATGAAAGGGAATATACCTATGAATGAATCCTTTAAATGAAAGAATGATCCTTGGTTTTAATTACCCTTAAACACTTATTTTGAGCTTGTCTATCCCTTTTCTTTGAAAACCCCAAATCTTGGCCTATGTTACATCCTATAAAAAGTCCATATTGGATAAAACATGAAGGCTTAATAAAGAAGAGTTTCTCTTAGGAAAATATCCATGAAACCATGAACCTTTTGGTCCTTTTTTATTACCTAATTTTCTATTTGGACCATTATCCACTTTTGGATAAGTTTGAATTCTTTAGTGCATGGTGTAATAATAAAAAAAAAAATGTATGTAGCTCTAAGATGAAAACCTTACAAAAGGGTAGTTTAAGCAACCTTAAAGACCACTTTTAATATTAGATAAGCTGGCTACTAAACAAAGATAAGCTAGACCTTTTGAAAGATCCAAAATATCAAAGTCCCAAATGTTTGAAAAGGGTGGATTTAAAAAATGTCACATTTAAAGATAAAGAATGTATTTAACATGTTTGGTTATCAAAAAATTCATGTTTTTAGAAGAACTTATGTTTCATCTGTGAGTCTACATAAAAAAAGTATATGCCTTTTTTATTCCTTTTAGGTGGAAAAACCCTTTTGAATAAATAAGAACCTTAATGTGTTGAACCATTCAATCCATTTTGAAAAGAAAATTTTTACCATTTTCATTTCTAATAGGGATTGTCAATTCTCAGGAAAGAATTTAACTTAGTTTAGCTGGCACCAAAGTTTTAAGCCTAATTTAGTTGGCACCTATCAAAATCTAAGTTTAGTTTTTTTTACACCTAAGTTTTAAGGCCAGTCTAGCTGGCATGCAACATAAGCCCAAACTAGCTAGCACATAATGAAAATTTAAGCCTAGTTTAGCTAGCACACAATGAAAATTTAAGCTCAGATTAGCTAGCACCTAATGAAAATTTATGCCTAATTAGCTGGCACTCATGAAAATCTAAGCTTAATTTAGCTGGTACCCAATGAAAATTTAAGCCCAAATTAGTTAGCACCTAATGAAAATTTAAGCCTAATTTAAATGGCACCTAATGAAAATTTAATTCTAGATTAGCTAGCACCAATGAAAATTTAAGCCAATTTTAGTTGGTAATTAATGAAATTTTAAACTCACTTTAGTTGGCATTAATAAAAATTTAAGCTCAATCTTAGTTGGCACCTTTAAGTCTTAAGCTTATTTTGGTTGGCACCAATGAAATTTTAAGCCTAGATTATTTGGCACTTATAAGGTTATAATCCCAGTTTAGCTAGCATTCAAACCCAGATTAGTGGTCATCTTGTTCAACCTGCAGTACAATCCTGGTCATCTCATTTGACTTACGGTTTAGTCTTGGTCATTTCATTCAATTTGCAGTTCAATTTCGGTCATCTTTATCTTTTGACTCACTGTTTAATCCTAGTTATCTTAAGGAAAAAAAACAAAAAAAAAAATTAGGAAGCAGCATATTAACAAAATTGTTATATATGTTTTTATATTATTCTTGCTCTTCATAAATATGCAAAGAAGGATAGCTGTAGGCATTTAATTTTTTATTCTTTTTATCTAAGCTCATTTTTGCAATTGAATCTGAACTTCATTTTTCGAGCCTAATACATAACCCATTTTTAAATGCTTCGTATGGGGTCAATTGTGGACTCCATAGTGAAACCCATTGTGTAAACTTGATTGAGTGCCTAAAATGGTCCAATAAAATGCTCGATTAAAAAATTTTTTCTTAAAGCCCATTAATGGCCCATTGTTAACCATTAAAGGAAAAAATCAAACAACAAAAATAACAAAAATTATAAAAAAAAACTTTTTAATTAATTAAAAATTTTAAAAGTTATAGTATAAAGTAACATATAAATAAATAAATAAATAACCAAAACAATAAAAAGCTTGGCCTAAAAACTAATAAAAATTTGAAAGTCCAAAAAAAAAAAGTAAATGAAAGAAGCCGAAAAGGGGAAAAATGGAATCGAAGATCAAAATTAAAAAGGCCCATCACCAAACGATATATAATCCAAGACCCAAAAAAAACAAAAGGCCAGAATGGGCCAAAAAATGTAGTTAGGCCTTGTTGGAAATAGCCACCTCACGTGTTAAAAAAAGAAAGAACAGTGCATGGCATTAAACGGGCATGATGTGAAGTGAAAAACTACAAAACGGAAGGAATGGCTAGGTCATGGAATGATGGCTACGTGAAGGCACAAAGCAGCAGAAAATGGAAAACAAAAAGAAACTGCAACAGAAGCAGAAAAAGGGAAGGTGGCCGATTGGGCAAGGATTCAACGAAGAAAAAGGCAAAAAAAAATGAAGAAGAATAGGAAGCATTGGTGAGGGGAAAAGAAGCAGAAACTAAAAACGTGAGAGGCAGAGAGGAGAAAAAGGGAAGAGGAACAAAAAAGGGGAAAGCTTTGCAGGCAAAGAGCGAAAACGTGAAACAACCAGAAGAGAAAAAAGCAACAAAAGAACTAAAAAAGGGGAAGAGAAAGGAGTGGCGCGGGGAAGATGAATGTGAAGCAGTAGCGAAACAAAAAAAAAAGGAGCAGAAGAAAGCCATTCGAAAAAAAATGAAAAAGAGCAGCAAAGAAAGGCAGTAGCGAAAGTAGGAAGAACATATGTGAAAACCAGTAAAAAAGCTAAAGAGCAGACGTGAGGAGCAGTAGAAAATAAACCAGCAGAAAGGAAAGAAAAAAAAAAAAAAAAACTGAAGCGAAGCAGGAATGAGGAAGACCAACAAAAAAAAGAAGCCAAAAAAATGGAACAAACAGCAAGAAACTAGTAAAAAAAGCTGGAAAAGAAGTAGCAAAAAAACAAAAAAAAAAAAGAGAGGTGAACTGTTGTAGCAGGAGAACGAGGGAGAAAGGGAAGCTTTGCACGCAGAAAAGAAAACGAGAAAACAGAAAAAGAAAGAGACAATGGAGTAAGTCACAAAACAAGAAAAAAAAAAGAGGAAGGAACTGGAAACACCAAACAAAAATTAGAAACCAGTAACAAGCAAAAAAAATAGAAAAAAGAGAAAAAAATTGAGCAGGAACCAAAAAAAAAAAACAAGTTGAAAAGAAGAGAAGATAAAGTTTTAAGGAAAGGTAATATTCTGCAACTGTTTCTTCTTTCATGAAAAACAATGGTGGTCTGTCGTTGAAAGTTCAGAACTTGTTTTTTTTTCTTATTCTTTGTTTCCGCGCATATGCTGTTACATAAGCTTAAAAGTTCATCTTATGTATGTTCTATTGATTTTTTTATTTCTGCATGAAATTTGTGGGAGATAGTTTAAGCTTCCTTTTTGTTACGTTTGTTGGTTTTACTTCATTTTGTTCACGCATCTTATTCTTTCCTCTCTTTTCTTTTGCATGTGGTATATACGGTGCATGCTATATTTTTGGCCCATGGAAGCTTGGGGTCTCAATATTTCATGGGTTTGTTTTACCGCATTTGGATTGGTAGATGGAGTCCATTTGTAGATGTCAAAAGGCTTTGGGTGGAGATCATACATATGGAACCCCATCTAAAGCTCATTTTTAGGTTCTCTTAAAGCTTGTTTTTTATTGCTGTTGTATGCATTAAGCTTCACTTGTTTGCTTCACTATTTTATATTTTATTTTCTTGTCTTTCATTCCTTTGCATGGAAAGTTGAAAGTTCAAAGCTTTTATGTTTATGATTGGTTCCTTTGTGTAAGGGGTTACTGCATGTTGTTCGTCAACTCATCTGTTGGAATATCTCATCTATAGAATAGGAATAAAATAGATAGCAAAAATAAAAATAAAAGAAAACTTTAGCATAATATGGTTTTTATAATAGGTTTGATTAGAAAGCTTAATAATAATAATAATAATAATAATAATAATAATAATAATAATAATAATAATGTTAAAAAAAAATTTAAATCCCTACCTAGATGTTGGAAGGGATTAAAAAATCTTGTTTTAAAATTTTAATTATGCCTAGATGTTGAGAAATTATAAAATAATAAAAATAATAATAATAAAAGATTATTAAATAATAATAAAAAATTTTAATAAAAAGAAAATATATAAATATATAAAATTTTATTTTAAAAAAAAAACTATGAAAAATGAGCTGGCCCAGAAAACCTGCCTAGATATTGAAGATTTTTAAAGAAGTTTGCAAATTTTAAAATCCTGAAACCCTAAAGTGAAACCTTAATGTGAAGCCCTAAAATGAAACCCTAGGTGAAACCCTAAACATTAGGTGAAGTCTGAAGCCTTAATTCACTCAAAACCCCAAAACCATTATAAAATTTAAGGATTTATATGAAAACTTCTTGTGATATAATATGTTCCCTAATGATGCCTAAACGATGGGGTATTTACAAAATTTTATTTCATCAAGATTTTTCATTAATTCTTTAATCTAATAATAATAAAATTAAATCAATAATAAAAAATAAAAATGGGATCTTAAATAAAAATAGTCGCACTTAAATTCTGTTTAAAGGTTGGAGAGTCCAAGTGGTCTCTTTATATTAAAAGACCCTATTCCAAAATTCGCACCTTATCATCATTTGCATTTATCCATTTTTAAATCATTGTTTGAACTTGTCATACATATATACATATATATTCTAATTATTGATATTTATTGTTAGTTATAGCATTTTTTAGTTAACCATATAAAGAAAATTTTTGAAAATTGGTTTCAAATAAAATAAAATTAAAACAGCATTCCAAATAATATAATTTTTGGTACTCTACTTTGATGATAGAAAGTCACTAATAATTATTATTTTTAAGGAATATTATTTTTATTTTTAAGAAAAATGTTGTGGTGCATCTCAAATGGAAAGAATTATCTTTGTATTCTACGTAGCTATTAGAGAATATTTTTTTTTAATTTATAGATTTTCACAATATTCCTAAATAAAGATTTTTAATTGATTTTCTTTCTTTAACGAAAAAGGGAAATTATTATTAAATCTTAAATAAAAACCATTTTTATCTAAAATTATAGATAGCACATGGTTAATTAGTACTAATTTTTTATGGGTGCTGTGGGAATACTAATCATTCCCAATGCACAATCGACTCCTGAACTCAATCCTGTTTTCTTATACCAAAATTATCTTTTTAATAAGCTTTAAACTCATTTGATGGTTTTATTAAAAAGATAAATTTTTTTTGTGGCCAATCACACTTTAAAAAGATTGGTGGTGACTTTTCATGTTTTCATGATTTTAAACTTTTATGTTTAACGATCGAGTCTTCGAACCAATACGTTATGATAATTAGTCGATTGTCTTCTTTGTGTTTTCTCTTAATTGTTTTCAACATATGAGATGTATATTCTCTTAGAATGCTACAAGAGAAGGAGTGACTTAAGTTCTTTGTGCAGAGACAAGGGGTAAGTCAAAAGCATAGTGTAATAGGGTTTTCTATGCTTAATTCTATTCTTAATAGAATAATAACTTGACCAAGTCCTATTCTTAATAGGATTACTTACTTGGCCGATTATACAATGTCTTATTTAGTATTGGACTTTTGTATGCTTCTCTATAGTAGATTTTAACCCAATAAACTAAGTCTAACTTAATTTATCCTAATTTTAATCTTTCATAACATGTCATATTATGTGTAACCCATTATATTTTTTAGCATGTTGGTAATAAACATAAGTATTGTAATTCTTATATTCAAACATAGACGAATCAAACCTTTTGACTTCATCCTTAATTCTCTAAATAGCTAATCTCATATTTATAGATCATGATCAATGCTAGCTACATTGTCAAGACACCCAATTCCTAAAGAAAGTCAATATGGCTTGACAACCTATCTATGTATGGTTTTCATTTATAATTAATATCTTTTCATCACTAAGCATCTTAGCTTGAACATTGAGCATGGTTTAGTGTCTATTTAATTTTTGTTCAACCATGTTAAGTCTTGTCCTTAATATTAACTCACAAATAAGCTTTAGAACAATTTTAAACTCTTATTTCACTTTGGCCAAAGATTTGTTCAGTTAATTTAATTAAGACTGTACTCTCTTGATCACATAAGATGATGAATGCCTTTTTGGTTACCTCATACATCTTCATATGCCTTATGTTATACTCAATATTACTTGACTAGAATATTCTTGGTTAGAACCATTAGTAAACTAAAGTCAAAGTATAACATTCATCATATTCTTGTAATCTCAAGTCAAAGGATCACTTATACAATTATCATATGAGAATATAGCTATAAACACTATGTGAACTATCATATAACATTCTTATCTTAAGTTATGTTCAGTGAACTTGTTCTTGTAACAAACACTTATATGTTAACTTAAGTTTACCCAAACTTTAACCTATAAGATCAGTTACTTACTTCATAAGCAAAAGCATCCAAGAAGAAGTTCTTTATAGTTGATAGGAATGGGATCAAACTACTTTTATTTTTTCTTCTTGGATGATTTTTGGATTACACATTGGCTAAGAGTTGAGGTATTTCTTAATGGTACCAAAGCTTGAACTTAAGGGTAACATAAAAGGAGGTCAAATGATAGTAGGATAAGGATATGAATTTGGACATGAAGTCCTTAGAGATTGCATGAAACATGAGGATTTAGTGATAGGCATTTGAAAAGACGGTTGAAAACTCGCACAATGAGGATATGGGTACAGGTTTATGTTTAAAATAGTTTTTAGGATTGTATGAAACCCGAAGACTCCATCTTAGACATCAAACTTTTGACTTCAATCATTTGCAAGGTCAACTCATCCATTCTTTTCATAATCTTGCCAAACTTTGATCATTGCTTAAACCATTAAATGCATTAGTATGCCCTGCACAAGTGTTGTCCTAATAGAAATCAATTGATCATGACTCCATGGTTTTTTAAGACTTGGTTGGATCAAATGTAGCTAAGATTTTTTAGGAGGAATCAAATTAATTTCAATATGTCCCTCAACCACTTTCAACTATTTTCATCAACTTGGCAAGCTGTTGTTTCACCTTTCGAATGTCATGTCCAAAATTTTCTTGATTACCTTCTAAAACACTATTTTGTTCTTCCAATTGATCCCATGTTTAAATCCTTTTGATTTGAACAAAACAAATGTCTTTCTTCTAATAAGATTTAGCAAGAAATCAACTTTATTGCACTCTATTTATTGAAAAAAGCAAAATTAAACTGAAATTGCATGATAATAATTGCACATGAATGTTCATGAATGATAAATGCAATGATGATTGTTAGCCTTAAATTGATCCTTATTTTGAAATGACAAACATTGAGCTAAATAAGCTCGATTATAATTTTGCAAATAGATTTATTTAGTTCTTACTCTTAAGCTTTATTATTTTTATACTAAATACATAATATGTTTTTGAAAATGATATTTCATTTGCTAAAACTTGAAAACTTGAAAACTTGGAAAAATGCTTTGTACTCAAAATGAAAATGTTTTTAAGTGATTTACAAAGTGAAAAATGATTTAAGATCAAAAACCAACTTTTTCACGTTTAAAGAATGTTTTATACAAGTTTGAAAAGAAGGGATCGATCCCCTAATTGACCGGATTGATTTTTTATTGAGAAAGTCACAAGATTGCAAATTGTCTAAAAGAGATCAATCCCCTACAAGAAGGGATAGATTGAGCCCAAAAAGGGATCGATCAGTTCTTGCCCAAAAAGGTTTAAACGGCTAGTTTTTCAAAAGTTCAACGGGTATTTTCATCAGCAATCCATCCTTAACGGCTAAAAACTCATTTTCTCTATAAATAGGGCATTTCAACACACCATAAAGCAAAAAAAAACAAAAAATCAAGCACCAACAAGTTTTACATTTGTTCTCTAAAAAATCAAAAGTTCTTAAAAGTTTAATTCCATATCTTTTAAATTCCTTGTATCCAAACTATATTTTGTTATTCATTCTTTATTCTTTGTACTTCATTAGGCAAACTAAATCTTTGAGAGGTATATTTAGTTAGCAAAACATTAGAGCTATTTTATAATCAAGAGGTGAGGCATTCTCTTAAATAGTTTGAGAGCTTTTGTAGAAACTCATTTGGTGATATTAAAGGTTACTACCTTAGCCTAGAAAGGTAGGGAATTAGAAGTTCCTATCTTAATCTATATAGATAGGGAATGAGAAGTTACTATCTTAGTCCTTTAAAGATAGGGATTGTTTTTTGATTCAACTAGTGGATTAATCTTGGCTTGAAGAGCAAAAGGGAAAGACATAGGTGTCTTTGGAGAATGATCAAATATCAATAAATCATTGTGTTTGATCTCTCTATCCCTACACTCTTCACCTTAATAGCTTCAAGTTCATTAATTGTTGATAGTTGCATCATATTTTCATATTAATTTTAATTTTTCATTCAAGTTTATTGAAATTTATTTTTGGGAAGAATTTGAAGAAAATCCAATTCACCTTCCTCTTGAATTACTATCTACACTTAAGCTAACAATTGGTATCAAAGCTTAGACTCTAAATTTGTAGATCTAACAACCTTGAGTAAAAGATCCTATGGCATAACATATTTTTCAAAATGGTGAGGAAGCCATCAAAGTTTCCAAGATAGAAAAATATCAATTTTATGAATGAAAAATGAGAATGAAAGTACTCATCATGACCCAAGATTTTAGAGCATAGAATGTGATAGAAAGAGGGCTTGGTACTCCTTTAAATATTGTAAAGTATATGAAGTAAATGATATATGATGCCAAGACTAAGTGCATTCTATATGATGCTCTTAACTCCCACAACTTCAACTTGATCTCAAATTGCTCAACCTCCAATAAGATATGGGAGAAAGTAGATGAAATTCATGGAAGACAACAATCTAACCAAAATGCATCATGTCTCATGGCTCTTGAAAAGCCCAAGGTAATCTCTAACTTTAATGATTCAAGCTTTTATACTTTTGATGAATTGCAAGATGCATTTGATGATTTAGTTATGGAATTTGAGTTAATAAGTTTGAAATACATGAAAATAATTTCAAAATTAAATGTTGATAATGATTTTTTGATGAATACAAAGAATGACTTAGAAAAACAAAATTAAAAATTAAAAATGAATTTTGAAGCTTGCCAAAAGAAAAATGAAATGCTTGAAAAAGAAATTTTTGATTTGAAATGAATTTTGAAGAATTGATAAATGAAAAAAAAAAATCTTTTAAAAAATTGTTTAAGTGCTAAAATGACAAAATGCAATTTTTGTAATTTTTATGGTCACACCATATCCACTTGTCCTATAAGAAGAAAAATTTCATTTAGAATTAGGCAAGTATGGGTTCCAAAAGAAACAAGAGATTTGGTCACTAACTCTTAAGGACCTAAAGTAATTTGGGTACCAAAAATCAAATGAGTAACTTCTTTTTTAGGTGTACTAGAGCAAGAAGCTACAATATAAGTTTGAATAATTGAACTTTAAACATACAATGAAGATGGATAACCTTTAAGCTTTTATTTAAAGCAAATTTGAAATTTGGTTACGTACTTTTGATTGAATTTTATGTGCTTTATATGTTGCCTAACAGTTTTAGAAACTTGTTGATATATCTTGATTTTTTTTAGATGATATATGAAAATGTGAGCTTAAGTTAAGTATGCATTTGTTTTGCTCTTAAATGCATAATTGTGATACTTGTTTGAAATTGTGAGTTTGAATAATGGAATTCTTGATACATAATGGAGATGAGTAATCTCTAAACTTTTATTTAAAGTGAATTTGAAATTTGGTTACTTATTGTTCATTAAATTTTATATATGCCTAACATTTTTAGAAACTTTTTGATATATCTTGATTTTTTTAAAAATGATATTTGAGAAAATATGAGCTTAAGTTGAGTATGCATTTGTTTTGCTCTTAAGTGCATGATTTTGATGCTTGTTGAAATTGTGTTTGGTGTTTATTTGCTTGACATATATTTTTAGGAAAATGTTTGCTATGGCTATGAATATATTGAATATATTTGCTATGAATATGTGCTATTGACACAAAGAGGTAGAATTTATGAATGCTTTTGAGAATGGGATTGCATGAAAGATCCTGATATATTCTTGTAGTTAGTGAAACTGGTTTTTGATATATATATATATATATTTATTTATTTTTAAACTTGTGCTTAAGCATGAATTTTTTTATGAATGTTTGATATTGATGACATCGTGCTTTGTGATTGTTATTGGTGCTTGATGTGATTAATTATATGATTAATTGTTTTCATATTTATGCACAAACTTAAGGGGAGCATACAAAGCTTAATGATTTTGAAATTTTATGTTTTACTTTGAAAATAATTTTTGCTAGAATCAAGCTTTCAAATGTGAAATTTGGTTTTAACAAGTTTTTAAGTGTAAAATGAATTTGAATATCTTGAGTTCAATGTTTTAAACTTGCTCAAACAAAGAAAACTTGATAACTTGCAATTTTTTTAATTTTTCATAGTGTTACATGCAAGTTATAAAGGATTTTGAAGCTTAAAAAAATCAAATCTCGTTTTTGAGCATATGTGAGCATAAAAACCATTTGGACAATTTCAAATTGTGATATAAAACTTTTCTAAATGGTTTAATGAGCTTAAAGATGAGTTTAAACATATTTGCCCATGTTAGTAGCCTTTTCAAGGAAATATAGGGTTTAAGAGTTGACTATTTGATTTCCTTGTTTCTAAAGCCAAATAACCGCTTGAATAATTTTGTTTTGTCATTTGAAATTTGTTGGAATAGTTTAAGATGGTTAAAAATGAGCTTGACTTGTTTTGAAATTTATCAAGGCCTTTTTCAAGCAAAAATGAGCTACAAAGTTTTCAAATATCAAAATCTTTGACATATTAAATTTTGAATGGTTTATCCTATTTTACCTAGTATAAAAAAATTTGCTTACATGAGTTTGGTGCAACAAATATGATTTTTATGGCTTTAATGCATTTTGTATGACATATATTGATGTTTGAATTGTACAAGGCCTAAAGAGCTTACTTGAGAAATTTGTTCATATTACACATGTTTTATGACTTAAACAAGTTTGCTTATATGAGAAAAATGTTTATGAATTCTATATCTAATGCCATTTGAATTTGCATTCAATGCTTATCTGACCATGATTCTTGAAATTGCTTAACTTGTATCATAATGCTTGGATTTTGTAAAATATGCTTTATTAAATTTTGTGAAATATATTTGAAATTTGCTTGATCTTGTGACTCTTGATTTGTGATTTGGATTTGATGTATGATGAACTACTTAATTATATTGTTAGTTCATGTGTTATTCTTGTCAAGTGTATGCTTAGATGAATATGATCTTTCTTGACTTGACATGCTTGCAACATGGCTTAAATGAACGATTTTCTTATGATGTTTATCTTAAGTCATTGTTCATTGTGGCCATAATTTGTGTAGACATATTTATGCTTTTTGTGCTAAATTTTCTTGAATATGTCTTCTTTGTATTCATTATTACTTCTATATGGCCTTGAAGGATTTATTTTTGCATATTACATGAGAACTTTAGCTTTTGTGCCATTCTTAAGCTATTTGATGTTTAATTTGATACATAACCTTTAGCTTAAGTTTATAAAGTATTTTTTAATATATCCCTCTTGCAATTAGCAACTTATACTAAATGATCGAATTTTCTTTTGCATATAATGACTTAGAATATGAAATTCATTTCCTAACATTGATATAATTTTTATTAATTGATATTCTTGATATTTCTAATGAACATTTCTTGTAAAAAATTTTTCTAAATTTATGCAAGGAAAACTTGAAATGATTATGAATTGGTCAATATTCTTTTTGGAGTTTCAAGTATAACAAGCAATGCATATTATCTTTATCAATCATGCTCAAATACCTTAAAGACTTGCTCAAGATATTTGGAATAGAGAACTCAAAACCAAATGAGCATAACAACAAAACTTGACAATGATGGAGGTAAATGTGTTGAATTTAAACTTTGTAGGTCAATGATCGATTCATTGTTTTATCTTGCTATAAATAGACCATATATAATGTTTAATGCGTGATTTGATAAATGTTTGCTTTGATAAGTGCTTAAAAGATTTATTTGTTTTGAATGCTTTGATTTTGTGTAAAAATGAGATTTTGTGCTTGAACATTAAGCTAAATTCATCAAACAAATTTATCTTTAAGTTTGGTCAAATAAAAAAAAGGGAGATTGTTAGCCTTGAATTGATCCTTATTTTGAAATGACGAAACATTAAGCTAAATAAGCTTGATTATGATTTTGCAAATAGATTTATTTAATACTTTTTTTAAAGTTTTATTATTTGTGTACTAAATGTATAATATGTTTTTGAAAATGATATTTGATTTGCAAAAACTTGGAAAACTTGGAAAAATGTTTTGAACTCAAAATGAAAATGCTTTTAAATAATTTACAAAGTGAAAAATGATATAAGATCAAAAATCAACTTCTTTCCATGTTTAAAGAAGGTTTTATACAAGTTTGGAAAGAAGGGATCGATCCCCTGAGATATAAGATTGATTGGGTTTAGAGTTCAAAAAAACCAATTGATCCTCTAAGGAAATGGATTGATCAATTTTTTATCCAAAAAGCCACGAGATTGCAAACTGGCTAAAAAGGATTGATTCTTACAAAAAAGGATTGATTGAGTAAGGTAAGGGATCGATCGGGTCCAAAAAGAGATCAATTGGTTCTTGCTTAAAAAGGTTCAAATGGCTAGTTTTTCAAAAGTTCAATACGTATTTTCATCACTAATCCATCCCGAACAGCTACAAACTCATTTTTTCTATAAATAGGGCATTCCAACACACCATAGAACAAGAAAAAATAAGAGAACAAGCACGAACAAGTTTTACATTCACTCTCTTAAGAAATCAATAGTTCTTAGAACTTTAATTCCATTTTTTTTTTTTGTATTTCTTGTATCCAAACTATATTTTGTTATTCTTTCTTTATTCTTTGTACTTCATTACGCAAACACCAAACCTTTGAAAGGTGTATTTAGTTTGCGAAACATTAGAACTATTTTGTAATCAAAAGGTGATGCATCATCTTGAATAGTTTGAAAGTTTTTGTAGAAACTCATTTGATGAGATTAGAGATTACTAACTTAGCCTAGAAAGATAGGGAATTAGATGTTGCTATCTTAGCCTATAAAGATAGGGAATGAGAGGTTGTTATCTTAGTCCTTAAAATATAGGGATTGTATTTTGATTCAACTAATGGATTGATCTTAACTTGAAGAGAGAAAGAAAGGACATAGGTGCATTTAGAGAATGACCGAACCTTTATAAATTATTGTGTTAATTGTATTTTGATTCAACTAATGGATTAATCTTAGCTTGAAGAGCAAGGGAAAAGGACATAGTGCAATTGGAGAATGATCGAACCTCTATAAATTATTGTGTTTGATCTTTCTATCCCTATTTTCGACACTCTTTATTTTGATTGTTTCTTATAATTGCTTCAAGTTCATTAATTGTTGTTAATTGCATCACATTTTCATATTAATTTTAATTTTTCATTCAAGTTTTATTGAAATCTTTTTTTGGGAAGAATTTAGAAAAAATCCAATTCACCCACTTTTTGGATTATTATCTACACTTGAACTAACAATGATCAATAAATGAAAAGTGTATAGTGACGTAAAATGCAAAGATACTCGAGAAAATGGATTTTTTTTATGTATAATGCCCAAATGATTAGAATCATATTATTAATGAATGCAAAATGCATTCAAAAGATTGAGGAAAAGAAAAAGAAAAAAACTTCTAACATGTCATCAAACTACCTTTTTTAAATTTTTTGCTAAATCATTTTTTCAAAATTTTCACTAGATCAATCCAAATTTCCTTTTCTTTAAGTTGCAAAGACCTTTGAGGAGGAACCAAATTAATTCTATTGTGTCCCTCAACCATTTTCATCAACTTGGTGAGCTGTTGTTCATCTCCCAAATGTCATGTCAAAAGTTTTCATTATTACCTTCTAAAACAATGATTCATTCCTCCGATTGATCCCTATGTTAAAATTCTTTTGATGTGAACAAAACAAATGTCTTCTTTCTAATGAGATTTAGCAAGAAACTTACATTATTGTACTCTATGTATTGAAAGAAGTAAAATCAAACCGAACTTGCATAATAATAAGTGCACATGAATGTTCATGAATGATGAATGCAATGATGATTAATAAATGAAAAACGTAAAGTGATGTAGAATGCAAAGAAAATGATTTTTCATATGTATAATGCTCAAATGATAAAAAACCATATTACTAATGAATGCAAAATGCATTAAAAAGATTGAGGAAAAGAAAAGGAAATAAACTTCTAACTAGTCATGGAACTACATTTTTTTAAAATTTTTTGCCAAATCATTTTTTCAAAATTTTCACTAGATCAATCCAAATTTCCTTTTCTTTACTCCTTCTTAGACTTCTTTTTTCACATTAGATCACTTTTTCTTTTTTGAAAATTTTCACTAAACCATTTTTCAAAGTTTTCATCAAGTTATTTTAGCATTCTAAAGTTTTGTTTCAAATTTTTTTAACTTTATTTTTTCGCACCAGATTATTCTTTTGAAATTTTCACCAAAGCATTTTTCCAATATTTTCATTGGACTAATTAAGCAATCCAAACTTTTTTGTTTAAATTTTTTAACTCTACCTTTTCACACTAGATTATATATATATATTTTAAAAATTTTCACCAAATCATTTTTCCAATATTTTTACTAGACTACTTAAGCAATCCAATTTTTTTTTTCTTTTTTACACTAGATTGATTTTTTTAGAAAATTTCCACAGAAACAATATGAATTTTTTTTTTACTTAGACTCTTTTCATTCTCTCATTTTTTCCATCTCTTTATTAAAACAAATTGCTCTTTTCTTTTAGGTTGTTTTTGTCTTATTTTAAGAATAAAAAGGAATAAAAAATTTTTTCTTTCCTTTTTGTTGTTTTCTAATGGAAATGATTCATTTTTTGACATACAAGTTAGAAAAAATGAAAAGAAAATCTTTTGCAAAAGTAGAAACTCTATTTTTTTAAGAAAAATGAAAACAAGTCCTATTTTTCTTTTTTCTTTTTTTATGGAAAAAATTGTTTTTTAGAAAGAAATTTTTATATAAAAAAGACTTTTTATTTTTTTAAACAAGAAAGAGAAAAATAATAAAAGGATTTTTTATTTTAAAAGAAAATGTTTCACTTCCCGTTTGAAAGGATAATGCTTTTTTGTTGAATAAAATAAAAAGAATGAAAGAAAGTTTTTATTTTGTTTTTGACTTTTAAAAAGTGCTCTCGATATGAAAATATTTTGTGATTTCTTGTTTTATTGATTTTTTAACAAATAAGATGTTGTGACAAATACATGGTTCCTTTGTGTTCCTTAATTTCAAATACCCTCTATAAAAGGGATTGATACAACTCTACTTAAAATTAGCACCTTAAGGTTCTTTATGTGATTGATTCAGGTTACACATCTAAAAATTCTTATATTTCTTATCGCTAATAGCCACACAAGACTACTAAAGCACTTCGATTTTCACTCATTATAGGTTGCAAATAAAAATGATTGAATTTGAATAAGAGTATTTCGTTAATCATTACAAAATCTATAATTTCATGAAAACGTAAGTACTTTCTTTTTTAAAAAGGGACAAAATTCGAGTATAGAGCTTCTGCATGAAGTATAATGTACCAGTGTGTGTAAAGGAATATGTCAACATTTTATTAAGAAAATTAAATAATTAAGATCAAAGACTTAGGTGATCTTGGGCCTTTTCAACCCCAAAAGCTAGCTCTAGAGGTGAGGCTTTCCTTTACACACTTATAAAGTGCGACTGAGCCCTTTCACAATCGATATGGAATAATCTCAACAATCTCTCATTTGACACATCATACCATGGGAGACAGTTTTTATACTTGGTTCACAAAGAGATTTTGGTAACTTGACTTTGATATCATTTCTAGGTGATCTTGAGTCTTAAACCTAAAAGCTAGCTCAAAAGGTAAGGCTTTCCATCGCACCTATAAATTTATCACTAGCTCTTTCCATAACCGATGTGGGAGAACCTTAGCATATTTAATAATTAAAATGAATAAATATAATATTATTATTCTATCCCTAAATTATATTTTTGTTTAAAATTAATAATTAATTTTTATATTTATTACTTATTAATAAATATTAATAAATTAATAAATTTGTATATATATAATTAAATTAATTCATTTATCACCTTTGGTCTTTCTATATTTTTTTCTTTCCGAAACTAAAAATGTAAAATTTCAACAAAAACAAAAAAAAAATCTCCAATTTAATTCCAACCATAAATTTAAGGACGGATTATTCCGAGTGTAGATTTGATAAATTTCACATAATTTTAAATTATGATTAATTAATTATAATATAATTATTATAAATGATATGCTCTTAATCATTTCAAATTTGAGTTAATTTTTATTCATATCAATTTAATTTCGTATTAGACCAAATTTGAATTGTTAGTATTTTAATCTAATCTAATCAAATCATTTAAATATAAATTTGAGTGGATCAACTTGTACCACCTCTAATATTACGGATGCGCTAATAAATTGTCTAAAACTACAATATTGGAGTGACATGCCTTTCTCTAAAAAAAGTTCACGGACACAATAGGTCCTATGCCTGCAATTATTCATTTATTTCACTTATAATTTGTGTTTGTGTAGTGAGTGTACATATATAAATTTATTATTAACAATGCAATTTAAAAACCATATTAAATGCCTAAAACTTAAAAATTTGATTATCAAAGCTCAAATGACATATTCTAATTGTTTTTTAAGTTCTTCTCATTTGAATTTAGCCAAATATATATATATATATATATATATATAGAGAGAGAGAGAGAGAGAGGGGTGCTCTTTGTCCGTTTTGGGAGTTCGGGTAGGAAGGCGGGCGGGGAATATGGAAATGGTTTTAGGAAGGGGTATTTAAGTAACTGAGACAGACAGGCAGCGCAGCTTAAAACCCTAATTCCCTCCAAATCATATTTAGCGTTTTTTCTCCTCCCAGCACGCCGCAGAAAACATATCTCGCAAGCCGCAGCGATAAAGAGAGAAAATGGAGGCCGCAAGAACAGTTAAGGACGTTTCCCCCAACGAATTCGTCAAGGCTTACGCCGCCCATCTCAAGCGCTCTGGCAAGGTTCTTTTGCACTTCTTCCCTCTACACTAATCTTTCCAAATTTTATCTCATTTGATTGTTAGAGATGCAACTTAGGGCCTTTAATTAATTTGTGATTTTGCCACACTGAATCTTGGAATCCGACATGTCTTGTTTATTTTTCCTTGACGTTAAAGAGAATGGGGTTTGTTTTTTCTTCATAAAAAAAAAAAAAAAAAACCAGATCGAGCTTCCTCCCTGGACTGATATTGTCAAGACTGGTAAATTCAAGGAGCTTCCTCCCTATGACCCTGATTGGTACTATGTCAGAGCTGGTATGCCTATTTATCGCCTCATCAATCATAAGTAATGTGCCATTATATGCATATTTATGTTGTAATGAACGCCATATTCTTTTACTTGGTAGCTTCCATGGCAAGGAAAATATACATGAGGGGAGGTCTTGGTGTTGGTGCCTTTAGAAGGATTTACGGAGGGGCTAAGAGAAATGGAAGTCGCCCACGCCATTTCTGCAAGAGCAGTGGATCTGTTGCTCGTCATATACTTCAGCAATTGCAGAATGTTAATATCATTGATATTGATCCTAAGGGGTGAGTTTTCTATGGTACGATTGTTTCATTCATAATCTCTGATTGCTACCGTCATCATGCGTTTATTGTATTGCATGTTATCAACATATGTCATCTGTTAATATATCAAACTAAAATTTACCCGGTGTATCAGCGGTAGGAGAATCACATCAAACGGCCAACGTGATCTGGATCAAGTAGCTGGAAGGATTTCGGTTGCAATATGAGAAATTTTAACAGATGCTTTCCTCTTCTTGATATTTAGTTGTTTGAAAGGACAATCACATCATTTTTCTTCCTAGTATACACCGCACTGAGATATGATTTTTTTATTATTATTTTAAAAACCAATATGCTAGTTGTTGAGTATCACCGTCGATTTTGAATTCTATTGAAAACTCGATCTCGAGATTGCTCATCTGCTTGTTCTGTCGTCATCATTTCATTGTCCAGAACTGAAACCTTCGTTTTGATGCCTATTGGTGTTTTATAAATATCGGGCGGTAATCTGATTTGTTAGGGGATCTACCCTGTGAACGAATTTTGTTTGATCCGTTGGTAATGAACTTGGAATTAGTGATGAATGGAAAATTTTCTTTAATGCTATGGTTGGTAAGAAGAATGAAATTTTTTTAATCTAACAATTGATAGCTAGTTTTAAGTGTGATGCACGTAATTTTGTATAACAAGAACTTTAAGTAGTGTGATATTATTTTCAAAATCGTTCGTAATCTGATTATGAGGGTGATAAAATATTTTTTTAATCTAACAATTGAGAGTTAGTTTTAACTGTGATACATAGCATGTAATTTTGTATAAAAAGAACTTAAGTAGTGTTCGGTATCATTTTCATAGTTACTGTAGTAATTTAATTATAGTGAAAAATCAATAAGGTGATTTGATCACCAGTGATCATATATCATTATATTTAGTACAATATTATAAATTACAAGTGATTTTAAATTATTATGTTTAGTTTTATATAAAAAAAATTATTTAGTACAAAACATCCAAAATAATATTGTAAAAACAAAAAAATTTTTATATTTATTGAATCAACAATTTATAAAATAATTAAAAGATATTTTATAAAAAGATTACAAAGTAAAATTCAATTTCGATAAAAATAATTTTTTTAAAAATTATTTAATAAATTTATTATCTTTTTTCTAGTTAATATAAATTTATAATATAAATTTTTTTTTAGAATAAGTAATTAAAAATTTTTAGTGGTTAGCTTGTTAGAGTAGTGTAAAACCTTTCCATCCTATAAGTTGAGAATTAGATTATTCCCCAAAGAAGTCATTTTATCACCACAATAATTTAAGATCAATGACACAAAATTTTCAAATTACTATAGAATAAAGTAATATAATTATTGAATATAAATCATCATAATTTTTAAACGGATCACTTCATATTACTCTCTCAATGTAAAATAAATAAGAAAAAAAATAAAAAATTAGATATTAATACATAGCTATAATAAATTTTAAAGTAACATTCTTTTGGATCATGTCATACAACAGTATTATTTACACAATTTAATAATGTCTTTCATTCCAAACAATTGGAATTTATTCTTTTTAAAATCAATTCCATTTATGAACTTTTTTTCATAATTTTTTTATAAGTGCTTATTTTATAAAATCAATTTTGTCTATAAACATTTTTTTTTATGATTTTTTTTCATAAGAGATTATTCTATAAAATGTTGCAATTGATTATTTAATGATTTTTATTATTTGTGAATCATTTTATTTGATGGCCCCATAGATAAAATAACTATAAATGATAAAGTCGAATATTTTTATTTATTTACTTTAAATTAGCCAAATATGCTCTAATTAAAGTTTTATTAAAAATTTTTTAGTAGAACTTTCTAAGACATAATCTTAATTAATTTATACCTACTTTTTTCAATAATTTTCCACTCAAGTTAAGTATTAAAACTTGATAAACATGAATTAGCTTATAAAGTAAAATAATTTCACAAAAACATCAATTAGTTTAAAGTATATAATGAAAAGTAAACAACATAATAAATATTAATTTATATAAAATGGAAAAACTACTATTAGTTTATGCAAACTATTATGATAAAAAAATGCTAAATCTAAAAACCATAGGAACATATATATAGTAATACGTGAAATGCAAACTAAGGCAAATGGAGTGTTTGAAGATTTGATGCATGTTAGTAGAAATTTTTGGTGCTCAAATTTTATCAAAATAAAGGCCGTAAGGTTTTTTCCAGTTAAAAACCTTGAATTGAATGCTAAAAATATGAAAAGTAAATCAACTTTATCATAAGAAAATGTTAAGGATATTAATGTTATCTACACTTAATGGAGAACCTGACTTTTTACAGGAATGGAGATAAAGATAGGTATTTCATTGTGAGGATGAGTATAATTTTAAATTTTTTACGAGGTATGGGATGGGGATAGATGATATAGCATCCATCTCGTACCTATATCCATATTTTACGTATATATATATATATATATATAGTAAATAGATTTTTTTATTAAATAATAAAAATTATTATTTTGATTAATTAGAACTAATATATTTTTATTATATTAGTATATTTATAAAAAAAATTACATAAATATGCAAGATAAAATTTTTTTTAATAAAGTTAAAAAAAGTTGTTTTTATTATTTTTTTAAACTATAAATATGGAAATTGCTCATATTCATTAGATACCTACAGGGATTCCATGGGGACGAGAATAGAGATAAATTTGAAATATCTATGGGTACGGATATGAGATGAATGTAATATAAAAATTCGAGAATGAGATAAGGAATACTTTATCCACCCTATACCCTAGCCATTAACATTTATAGAAAATGTTATAGTCCCATTACTTTTATCTCGAATGTTTTGTATTCTTTGATAGGACATATAATTATTGATTTGATTATATGTTAAAAAACTAAAAAATAGGCTAAATTAAATGTTAGAAAAAAAGTACGCTACACAAATATTTAGAAGCGTGAATAGAGAGTAGTTATAGCTAAAACTAAATAAATGTATAAACTAAAAAGAAACATTTCGTAAGTGTGATTATTGTTTTAAAGGCTATTGAAAACACTTTGTACATAGTTGCATGAAAGTACTTGAGTAACAAATATGAAAGAATATCACTATAGACACTTATTTTGTCCATAAAACCAAACTTGTGTCAAATAAATTTGAATCGATTTTTTTTATTTGGTTTCGTTCAGATATCTTAATTGAGTTTGTCAAAGTATTTTTGAGGTCCAATTAAATTTTTAGGCAACGATCTAAATCTATTAGGCAACTCAAGTTCATTCTAAATTTTTAACCTAATCTTGACAAATTTAAAATTCAACAAAAAAAAAATAAATTTATTTTTAAAATTTACATTTTTTTCATTTATTTTTATTATTATTATCATCATCATCATCATCATCATCATTATCTTTCTTTTCCTTTCTTTTTCATTTCATTTCTTTTCCCATTCCCTCATCCCTTCCCCAAAGTCTTGGTGCATTAAATGCACCAAAAATCAACCACTTGCTAGCATCGATTACCAACCACCATGACTTCCAACCTTTGCAGCAGAAATCATAGGGTAAAAAAAACCACATTGATGCCTTAAAAGTCATTGATGATGCCCAAAATTCTACAATATTCCCAAAAAATTTGGCATCTGATTTCCAAACAAGCTTTATAAATTAAGAGCAAATTCACAAAGCAAAGAACAAGGACAAAACCTATAAAAGAAAAAAAAAACCCAAAAAAAAAAACCCCTCCAAATTGAAAAAAAAAAAAAGAAAATAGAAAAAATTTTACAAATCAAAGCTTACTACCAAAGGTTTTTTCAAGTTTTTTTTTTTTTTAATTTTCCACCACCATAAAAACACAAACACACTTCCCTTTAAATAAAGATCATAGTGCCAAAAACACACAAAAAAAAGGCCAAAACTTTTAAGCCTGATCTACGGCTTTTGAGCCTATTTTTTATGAAACAAAGGCTTTGTGTTCAATAGGTTGAAAATAGCAAAAAGGTGAACTTTTGGGAATTTTTTTGACTATCGGAGACGGTGGTCGATGGTGGTGATGGTGATTGGCAACAACAAAAGCTACCAAAAATCGGGTTTTAGATAGAAAGAAGCAAAAGAAAAATAAAAGAAAAATTTTTTTACTTTTATAGAAAAAAGAACAAAATGACATTGTTTTGGGATAAAAGATTCATGTGCCAACCTAAGACCTAACCTAGGATCCACAGACTTGACCTGAAAACCTATACCCTATGAGGTATATCAGCCAAATCGGCTCAAACTGGGTTAGATCGGCCTGAACCACTACAGACCATATTGAATTACGAAAAATCGATATCGAACTACACTGAACCATATTGAACTGCACGAAACCACTCCAAACCAATTGAAAAGCACTAAACTGGTTGAACGAACTTTGGACTGTTGACCACATTGACCAATGGCATTTTCGATATTTTCATCATAATTTTTTATTTTTTTTTATTTTTTATTCAAAAATTTTTTATATATTTGTCTATTTTTGTGATTTTTATTTTATTTTTATGTGAGCTTTGATAGGGAAAATAAAATAATGGTGAAAAATATTTAGGAAAAATAAAATATTTTTTAGTTAAATTTTATTTAAAATAATTATAAAAATAAAATTAGGAAAAGGTTGATATATTACTTTTCCTAAATACTTTTAAACAAAAATAAAAAGCAAAAAATGAAAATTTTTGTTCAAAAATGCGAAGGAAAAAGTTGAACTATCAATTTTTCCTAAATTCTTTAACATTAAAATAAAATAAGATAAATATAAATAAAATAAATTTTAAAAAAAATCTATGGAAAAAGTTGAAATATCAAATTTTTCTAAAATTCTTTAGGAGTAAAAGTAAAATAAAATAAACAAAATCAAGTAAAGAAAAAAGTTAATATAAAATTTTCGTTATAATAAATTTTTAAAAAAAATGTTTAGAAAAATATTGAAATATTAATTTTTCCTAAAAATTGAAAAATAAAATTATTGGATCTTCCAATGATTGAATTACTAGAAAGTTGCAATAGCAATTTATAGGTAAATTCATAAGGAAGATATTTTCTAAATATTACTAAAATATTAAAGTATTTAGAAAATTGTTTAATATCAAAGATTCTAATAAGCAAATAACTAATAAAAATATATATTTTTTAAATCTAACGCCAAAGCCCCTTCAAAAGTATCAATAGATATCTTGAATACTCTTAAGGTGAAGAAATACTTTTAAAGTTTTGCTAAAATATTAGAGTAATTTAAAAATAAATTTTAATAATAAATTTTCTTAAATTAAAAAAAAAACCTTTGTTAAGCTTACTGGATAACATAAAATCAATTGGTACTATTTTTGTATAGGCGTTATAAAGGTATTATAACATTTCTTAAATGTAACCATATTCTCGAATCCAGCTTTAATTCGTAGACCAAAAAATTTTTTTTAATAACTTTTAATTAAATTTTGGGTTTATTTAAAGATAAATTTTTAGGTGGCCAATCACACCTAAAAAAAAAAAAAAAACTGATGGCGGTTCCTAATTTTTACGTCTGGCGATTGAGTCTCTGGATTAATACATTATGATAGCTTAGCGACTCCACTGAGGAGATCAAGAGTTGGTTATCCAAGCCTAAGTTTTTCTAAAAAAGAAAAAAAGAAAAAAAAATCCTTTTCAATTTTCTTTTTAGTTGTCAGTATTTTAATTTCTTTAATTTGTTAATTTTAATTTCAACATTTAATATTTTGTCATTCATCTTGCATGTGCATAACATGGGCTCTATACCCAAGTTCCATCCCTCAATAAGGGAGTAGAGTACCTAAACTTTCATGAAATTTTAATGTATTCAAAATGACTAGCGAAATACTCCCACTCAAATTGAATCATTTTCGTTTGTAGCCTGTCATATGTGAAGATCGTAATGCCTTAGTAGTCCAGTGTAGATGACAGTGAAGAGCAATTTGGGAACCTTTAAAGTTTGAATTTGAACCACATGTAATAAACCTAAGAGACCTACCATAGGTAGAACCATGCCTTCTTTTTTCTTAGAATTAACCAAAATTAAGAATCATATTTTATGACATGTGTTGCTATAACTTGTTTCTTTCAACTTATCTTTACTTTATAACACTAACAACTCTCATTTTGTCTTGTCTTTGTTTTTGGTTTTCTTTTTTGCATGATTCATATCAACATTCATAGGGTTGCATCAAGAATATTTGTGATTGTTGCTTTTTGTATAGCGTACAAGTGCACAGATCAAGTAATAAATGGAAGTATTCTATTATCATCTCTTAAGGGATTATGATTGTAATAGTTGGGTAGCTTTCAAGTACCAAAGTTGAAATCTTAGAACTTTATATCTATACAAATAAAACTTTAAGGTTGATTGCAAAATAAGAAAAAAAAGAGTAATGCAAGCTTAAATCTCACTTATCCAACTATTACTTGTAAGCTAGAGACAAGAGCTAAAACAAGATCTAAATACACAATAATTGCAAATTTGAAAATAATGAAAACTTGAGATTGCCGAAAGTAAAAGACTAATGGGATCAAGAATTGTAGCATGGAACTTAAAATCTTGTAGGAAAATAAGTGTGGTTGAAACTAATCTTGCCTAAAAAAAAAAATTTAAAGAGTAAGGGTTGCATGAAATTAAATAGATTAAAAGAAAAGAAAGTGAATACCAAAAACTTACAAGTAAAAAATAACAAGAATTAAAACCAAAAGTAAGAAGAAAAAGAGATCTTGAAAAATAAATACTTTGTGGATTTAAAAAAACTAATTTAAAGAAATAAGCTTTTGTTATTAGCAAATCTGTCACCTAAGCCAATAACTAAACTAAAGAAAAACTAAAGAAGAACTAAAAAAAAAAAAAAAAAGAGAAGAAAAGAATAGGTTGATGAAACAAGTGAGAATGTCCTCTTTATTTATAAAAAAGGTTTGGTGATAAGGGGATAAGTTTACAAGAATTTAATTTTAAATCCAATGTTAAGAAATATGGTTGATCTTTATCTTCAAAGTGCTTTAACTGAATGAGACTCTTGCTTCTTGAAGAGGTGTAGCTAAATAGGTGTCTTGGGAAGCAATCTTGGCCATTTGATCAACTTTGTGCAATCTTGATTCAAAACTGCTTGGTAGATTTGGCGAAGCCTTGGATTACAAGATAATGTATTTGAATTTCATCCAATCTCTTGTAATTCAAATAACTAGAATCCTTCTTCATGTGTGACTATTCAAAGAGCAAGCAAAAAAGTCCTTGTCCATTACAAATACCCTTAACCGAATGCATCTAGTGTCTTTGTTGGTTTGAAATTACGTAAAGTCATCTTGGATTTTGTCTTAGTCGAATGGATATGAGAGAATAAGAGTCTTTGTGCTTGTCAAATTCTTTAATTGAGTTTTATCTTCTATTAAATTTGAATTGGCCGAATGGTGTAGAAGTCCTTTATGGATGCAAATTCCTCTCCTGACTACATGAACAAGTCTTAATGCAATTGAAATTCTTTGAATGTGCATGCAATCTCCATGTAAATGATTTAGCTGAATGATGATAAAGTCCCTTAAGCATACAAAATCTTCCTTTTGGTTGAATGGATCAAATGTTGTAATGCCACATAGGCTGGGCTACATCTTCACACATGGTCAAAAATCAACTTTGTATATGGGCTTGCATGAAAATCACGTCCTAACAATTTAAATCCCTAAAAATCATAAAATTAGCATTAAGGCAAAAAAATAACCAAAATTTAAATTTTTTACACCATTTTAATATGCAAAATCACTATATAATTAGGTGCTATTATATACCCCCACACTTGTCACAAACCTAAAGAAGAGTCTTGAATCTTACATCGACTGCGTACTAGAGTTGGTCATAGGATATAAAAGTTTACATTACTTTCAACTTGTAAGGCACCTTTTATGAGACAAAACTGTGAGACTAAAGGGGTTGAAATAGACAATACCTCATAAGGGTATGAATTATAATAGTTAGGCTGATCTAAGACACCAGATGAGTCCATGCTTGGATCCTAGAGCCACACGAGCTTAGAGGTTGAGTCTCAACCCATAACAAGTGGTATTAGAGCCAATTTTAAGGGTACTAATAATGTGCCACCAAGGATGATAGGCCTTCGTAAGAGTGGGAGAGGATGTCATAAACCTAAGAAAGAGTCCTGAATCTCACATTGACTGTGTACTAGAGTTGGTCATAGGATATAAGAGTTTATATCACCTTCAACTTGTGAGATGCATTTTGTAGAATAAAATTATGAGGTCAAGGGGGTTAAAGTAGATAATACCTTATAAGAGTATGAACCGTGACAGTTAGGTTGATTTGAAAAGTTGATGAGTCCATGCCCAAGTCTTGGAGTCACGTGAGCTTGGAGGTCGAGTCTCAGTTAAGCTTATAGATTGAGTCTAAACCTGTGATAAGTGGTATTAGAACCAATTTTGAAGGTACTAGCGATGCACCCCTGAAGATGGTGAGCTTTCATTAGAGTGGAAAAAGATATCATGGTCCTAGAGAGGAGCCATAAATCTCACATCAGCTATGTACTAGAGTTAGTCATGAGATAGAAGGGTTCACACCACTTTCTCATTGTAAGTCACCTTTTGTAGGATAAAATTATGATGCCAAAGGGAGCCAAAGCAGACAATACCTCACAAGAGTGTGAACCATGACAGTTAGGCTGATCTAGGATACTAGATAAGTTTATGCCCAGGTCTTGGAGCCACATGAGCCTAAAGGTTAAGTCTTGGCCTATGATAAGTTAAATCTTTGCTTATCCTTAAGCAAAATGCTGAAAGCAACAAAATTAAACATCATTATACATACTCACAAAGTCAAAAATTATATAAAATTCCTTTCATGTACTATAGCATAATACAGAGCTAAATTATAAATATAGACTTACAAAAAATTCCTTAAAAAACAAGCTTCCAATATCTTATGCTTCTTACATATATGTAGTTACTCAATATTTAATTCATGCATATAACTCAAATAAAAAGAATGTAAAACATTTCATTACATTTCAACTCAAAGACATAAGAGACTTTATATGTTCACTTTCCCCTTCCCTCTCCACTAATATTAGACTCACATACTTGACTCAAGATCAAAAGGTCTTTTAAGCTTATAATGTAAAGATTGGGTCAAGGTAGGAAAAAGGAAATTTTAGGCTCAAAACCCTTAGCTTACTTTCTTGAAATTTCTTGAGCTTGATTTGAACAATTGAGAGCTTTAAAACTTTGAATATTTGAGGCATCACTTTATTCTTTTGTCATGGCATTTTCATTCTTTTTTTTTTTTTTGAACTTTAGCCATTTTTATCTTTATTAGTCTTTACCTTGCATTTGTCATTTTTTCCTTTTTTTTTTCAGTATTTGTGCCTCTATTCGTCTTAAATACATAAAAATGTCCATAATGCATAAGTCAAAACAACTGGGTTAGGTAAAAACAAAAGAAGGGATAATAATTAAAGAAAAGGCTTATTGGGCTTATTATGTGGGTAAAAAAATGGAATAATATAATAGGTTCAAAATATAGGTACTAGGGATGTATTATAACAAGTGGGCTCTAAAAAGGCTCAAACGGTCTAAAAAATTACCTAGATCATCTCTTGAGTCGAATACAATCTAGGATTTCACCTCGAGGATTAAGTAGGTGAATTCTAGAAAACTTATTCAAATCTTCAAATTTCATGCAAATCTACATCTCACAAAAATTTCATAAGAATCATAGCATTTCATTAAAAAAGAATAAAAACATATGTACAAAAATTATATCTAAAGAAAGTATGTTTAAGAATTCATTTCAAGTTCCATTATCTCATATTTAAACTTTATATCATACTCAAGTTAATTTTGAAAAATTATACAAGATCAACTAAATGTGCATATTAATGAAATCTAGTACGTTAATTTGGTTTGAAATGAAAAATGGGATCACAATTTTTGAAAAGCATTTAAGTTCACATAGTATTCTTTCCACCCTCCCTACACTTAAGTTGAACAATGTATTAAAACAAAAAGTAAGGAAAAAAGAAATACTCCTTAAAATTTTTGCTCAAGGCTAAATCTTCATTTGCATGAGGCATATCCTTACATCCATTTCTTCCTATCAAAATAAACTCAAACAAAAACATCAAGATAACATGTCCTAATAAAGATGAAGAAAACATAAACCATGAAAGTAAATCTTAGGTTACCTCCAAATAGTGCTAATTTTGATCAAGCTTGACCATCCCTAAATCTAATAAAATCATTTTATCCTTTTAAAAGGGAGTTTGCCTTGTTGCATTCTTCTTTAAGGAATGACATAAATAGAACTGGTCTTAAAAGGTGTACTAACTCTCTTAGCTGGTATAATATAGACAGAGATTGAGTTCTTCATGGGTTTGGCACTATTGGATCTAGGGGTTGTAAAGTGGTTTTGTATGAAAAAATCAGGAGGTTTACCAACTAAGTCAAAATCTCTAAGGCTTTTATTTACCTTTATTGCATTTACATCATTTTCATCCTAAAGATACCGTACATTCTAGTTACAAACTACAATTTCTTGTTTTTGAATCTAAGGGTAAGGTTAGAATTGTATGATCAATTATAGTTTTATTAGTTAATAAGAAAGGTCTTCTTAACAATAATGGAGCTTCAGCATCCTCCATATCTAATATAGCAAAGTTTATAGGGAATGCATACTTACTAACTTTCACATACACATTTTCCAACATTCCTTACGGTAGCTTGGTAAACTAGTTAGCGAATTTCAAGTTGAATCTAGCAGACTTCAACTCTGCACAACCTAGCTGCATAAAAACATTTAAAAACATCATGCTAGATCTAAGATTACAAAAAGCTTCATCAAATTTTAAATTTCTAACTTTTCAAGAAATAGTAAAACTTCTTGGATCTTTTTGCTTTTGAGCAAAAGTTGTTAAAGTTCAAGGCTGTAATCTTTCATAAATGTGGCATTTTTCAATTCTTTTAGCAACTCTTTAAGAAGGCCTTAGGGAAGGTTGGGCTATATTAAAACATTGCCTATACATTTTTATGGTTATCCTTGGCTTTGTTTAAACTTCCTATTGTTATTTTCTCCTTTTGAGCTATTTTTTCTTGATTTGCCTCCTCTTAAACTCTTCCTCAAGCGTAGGTTGAATGTTTTCTAAGAGTGTTATTCTTATTTGCAATAACATTTATCCTTTTTTAGTAGAACCTTTAATGTATTCTTCAGGGTCTTTTTCATAGTCCATCTTAGCATTTTCTTACTCAAGATCTTCCTCATAAGGTTTAATGCTTTCAAGAGCCTACAATACCATAAGGTCACTCTAAAGTTTCTTTTCCAAACCTCAATAGTTCCTCATCATTCAATATGTCTTCTTTTCCTACAAAGTCTACCTTCGGTTATTTTACAAAGTTGAAAAGGTTTATCGCTATTGGTTCACCCATGATATCATCCTCATCATAAGATTCATCCATCCTAGCATCTCATAATAAATAGATAGTATTACAAGTTTTTTTGACTTGTCTTTTGGGATTAGATTCAATATTACTAGGTAAAGTACCTATAGGGCTATTGACTATTACTTGGGCTAGTTGACTGATATGGTTTTTAAGGTTCTTGACTGATATAACTTAGCTTTGGATATTGGCATTATTAGCTTGTATCAACTAGGTCAACATAACCCCAAAACTTGTTTTCTTTTCTTAGGGCGGATTGTAGGTTTGTGGAATGGGGTAAAAGTTATATTTTAAGTGTTGGTGGTTGGGCTGATTCCAAGAAAAGTTGGGGTAATTTCTCTATCCAAGGTTGTAAGTGTTGTTATATAGGTTATAGTTAGGCTTAGATTATTGGATAAATTAGATAGATTCAATCCTAAATTGACATTTTTCACTTGAATAGGACCCTTCACAAATATCATTTGACACAAAGGGAATTTTTATTACATTCACATGGTTGGTTTGGGATTGGGCTCTTAAAGCTTTTACCTTTTTAGTTAAGGTGGCTGATTGGGAGTTTATGAAAGTGATTGCATAATAATGAAATGAATGTTCAATAGTCATGCAAATCTCAAGAAAGGAACATGTTTCATTCAAGTTCAAGTCCAACTCTAAGTCAAAGTGATGATGGTGAGTGTTTAAGTCCACTTGATGGTGATGGTGCAAATTTTAGTGGTGATATGGATGCAAATCGGACTTGTAGCCCATTCAGGGGAGAACTTGAGCTAGTTGCTATTAGTGGACTTTTCATTAACATGATATAATCTGGAGTAAATCTATCTACTAAATCTAGTAAAGGCAAAAGTGCACGTATAGCTCGATCAAAAGAAAAAGTCAAGAAGCACCATTATGATATTTCTAGTGGTTCTTCATTTTCATGTAAAGGATTTAAATTTTAGTAACTTTAGGTATAGTAAATCATCTGCTAGTACTCAAAGATGTTATTATCCATCAAAACCACCTAATTTTCAACCTCCTTATGGTTATCTGCCTCAACATGGTTATTATTCACCACAAATGTATCCTTTACCACAAATTTATTTCCTACCATAAATGTAACATCTTTAAATACATCCTCTACCTCAAATGTAAGGGATATGGATGGGGTCAACTTGGCTCTTAAAGTGAAGATAAAGAATTTGATCCTCTTCTCATTCTAACATACGGTAAAATTTGAAATTTTTATCAATAATTATAGTTCATGTAATTTTAATTATTATATTTTTAAGTTTGTAATATTATTAAACATAGATGCTTGGCATTTAACATATTGTGTTTTGTTAATATTTGATTTGTTTAGAGTTAATATTGAATATGAACTTGGCTTAAGTAAAGATTTGCTACTAAACTAAATTTAAATGCTTTATTATAATCTAAATAAAAGTGTGAATAATTTTTTTAAGAAAATAAAAAACATAAAGTGTCATAAACTATTGTAAAAAATCATAAAATAAGAGTTTTTATGATTATAATTCTAATTATTAGATTTTATAACAAATTGTGTAAAATTAAAAAAAAAATACGTGCCTCTTTGACCATAATGGTATCCATTATATCCAAAAACGTAATAAACAACAAATGACCAAAAAAGTAACTGCAGCCATAATTTAAATCCTTGCTTGGGACAACAAGGAACACCCTAAACTCATCTTCAACCAGTTTCGATTTTAAAAAGGTAAAAACCTAGACCCTATCTCGAATTTTGTAAAAACTCACACATATTAGATCAGGGTAAATTGAACTTCATGGGATATGGGTTGTTTTGTTATCCCTACATCCATTGTCTCTTTTTCTCACAAAATATATCTAATTAAAAAAGGTCAAAACCTAAAAAATGAAGGAAATGGCAAAAAAAGAAAAGAAAAGGAAGTTAAATAAGGATGACATGTGGATTTATTAAATTAAGATATTAAATAATAATTTTATTAATATAATACATATATAAATGTAGAATTAAAATAAATAATAACATATATATTTATATATGCCTAAGTAGGGGAAACACCCTAAACTTTCATCTGATCTAATCTTGATTTAAAAAAAAAAAAAAACTTGATCCAATATCAAAATTAAAAAAATGCACTTATTGGATCCAAACAAAGTGAAACTCATCAAATACATACCTCACACATAAAAAGAAAAAATGAAAATTTATATATTTATTTTCAATTAATAATATCATATGGTCCCTCCATAAAAATTTTAAAAGTATATAAAATATTGACCAAATATTAAAAAAAAAGAAAGAAAAATAAATAAAAAAAGAAAAAATAAATAAAGAAAGCAAATGCATTGAAGTGCCACATGGCACCTCTAAAACCTATGCATATATGTATGATTTAAAATATAGACAAAGAAATCATGAAAAAAAAGAAAGAAGCCAAATGGGAATGGCACATGAATTTATTAAATCAAGGTAATAAATAATAATATTATTAATATAATACATATGTATAAATGTAAAATTAAATAAATAATAAAACATATATTTATATGATGGATTTTTTTAACAAAACCAAAAAAAGATCGAAAAAAAAATTCAAATCTTGATGTAACAATAACACATTCGTAATATCATTTTTTAAAATTATCAAACCAAAAAAGGAAAAAAATAAAAAATATATCTTTTTAATCAATAATATCAAATGGACCCCATTTTAAAAAATTTAAAATATTAAAAAATATTTATGAACTATTGAAAAGGAAAAAAAAGAAATATAAAGTAGAAAAAATGAGAAAAAAAAAGATGCAAATGATTTGACACATGGCATACCATTATTATCAAGTGAGTCATAAAAAATTAATTTTAAAATTTTAAAATATTTTGAATAAAGGTAATAATAGAAATTTTTTGTTAAAAAAAGCAAATTATGTGTATATCTAGAACTAGTGGATATCATTCAAAATAATTAAATCTAAAAAATTAGAAAAAATAGAAAAGAATTGCTTTGAAATTTAGAAAGTAAAATGAGTCCTTTTAAAATTATATTCTTAATAAATATCTTATTAAATACAGAAATCTATTATAAAAAACATAAAAATCGTAAAAAAATGCTAAAAGAAAGTAAAAGAAGAAAAAAAAAAACATAAATCAAATGAGGCCATAAAAAATAAAAAGTGACTAAGAATATATTTTTAATAATAATATCAAATGAGCCCAATATTAAAAATTCAAAATATTCATTAAATAAAAAAATGAAAATTGTAAACATAAAAAAATAAAAAGTAAACATGAAAAAAGAATCAAATTACTTGACACATAACATATATTTGATATCAAATGGGTTACTAAAAAGTTATTTATTAAATATATAAAAAGGAAACAAAAGAAAATTATAAAAACTTAAAAAAAACATACCTTTTGTATCAAGTGGGTTCAATAAAAAAATTAAAATATTAATTAAATGTTTTTACAAAAAATTCAATACAAACAAAAAATAAAAAAACATTTATTAAACATTAAAAAATAAAAAATTACGTATTTAAAAAAAATTTTAAACTTAAAAATGAAAACGAATCCTACATAAAATATAATAGAAAAGTGGGTCACGTATGTAAAAAATTTAGGAATTATTAAAAATAAAAAATGAAAAAGAAGTAAAAAATGAGTCCATTAAAGAGGTTTTTTTAAATCTAAAAAAATGAATATAAAAATAATGGGTCCCATTTAAAAATTAATAATAAAATAATAAAAATATAAAATAATAAAAAGCTTAAAATAATAAAATGATCCTACATATAAAAGCTGTGGCCCTTATCATTTTGAAAATTTTAAGTAGCTACAACTAATAAAAATAAGAAAAAAGAATTCTCGCTTTCAAATTATAAAACCCTAAAAATAAAAAGGTTTACTCATTACTCAATCTCCCAAGAAACATTTTATCGGTTCATCTTTCTTTTATTGGTTTATATTTTTTAATTCTTTATTTAATTCAAATAATAAAAAATAAAAAACTTTGTTTAACCAAGTTTTAATTTAATAGAAGTATGTATTCCACATGTTTAAACTTTTTTCTCTCGAATGATCTCACTTTTGAGTTTTGAACTTGAGACATCATATCAAAGTTGTGAATTATCATATAATTAGGTTTTACAAAATAAGATGAACATGGCTACGTAATTAAACTATCACATCTTATTACAGGTTACAAAAGAAGAGAAGAAATGACATTATATGTGAAAGTATAAATCCCAATGATACTTTGATCCTTTTGATTATGAATCTTATGGAACTTGTGAATCATGTTTGCTTGCAAAGATAACCAAATCACCTTTTAGTGGAAAAAAAAATACCTAGTGTGGTTTTTAGACTAATACATTCCAATGTATGTGGTCTAATGAACACAAATGCTAGAGAAGATACTCCTATTTCATTAATTTCACTGATGATCATACAAGATATAATTATGTGAATTTAATGAAACACAAGTCTAAATCCTTTGAAAAGTTCTCAAAGAATTTAAAACAGAAGTTAAAAAGAAAACTGGTAAAAGTATCATGACACTTGGATCTAATCAAGGTGGTGAATGCTTAAGCTAAGAATTTCTAGGTTATTTGAAAGATAATGGGATTCTCTTACAATGGACTCCACTTGGAACACCACAACACAATGGAGTTTCAGAGAGGTGAAATAGAACCTTATTGGACATGGTTCAATCCATGTTGAGCAATTTGAATCTTTCTATATCCTTTTGGGTTATGCACTTGAAAAAGCCACTTATCTTCTTAATATAGTTCCTATTATATATGTTGATAAGACATCATATGACATGTGGAAAGGTAAGAGACCTAACTTGTCATACATAAGGATTTAGGGATGTGATGCTCATGTGAAGCATGCACAAGCCGACAAGCTTGGAGCTAGATCAATCATGTGTAAATTTATGGGATATCCAAAGGAAACTATTAGATATTATTTCTACAACTCAGAAGAACAAAAAGTGTTTATTTCTAGACATATTGTTTTCTTGGAAATAGTTTATCCTTAAAAAGAATAATGGGAGTAAAATAAAACTTGAAGAAGTTCAAAAAACAACATTTGACACAAAGATGGGACTTGAGCTAGTGCCTAAGGCATCAAATGTACAATCAAAAGCTCAAAGTATAAAAGAACTCTATAAATCAAGTAGGACTCACCGAGCTCCTGAGAGATATGAATTTCTCGTGGACAGGGATAAGTTAACCATAGATGATGATCCTACTAAATACCAAGAAGCAATGTTGGGCATTGATTTTGAAAAAAGGCATAAAGCCATGAAATCCAAAATGAAATTCATATATGCAAACCAAGTATGAACTTCGGTAGAACCACTTAAAGGGATAAAACCTATAGGGTGCATGTGGGTTTTCAAAAAGAAAATTGACATGAATGGCAATGTACAAACATACAAAGCTAGGCTAGTAGCAAAAGGTTATAATAAAAAAATAATGAGTTTATTTTGATAAAACTTTTTCTTTGGTAGGCATGTTAAAATCCATTAGGCTTTTGCTTGTTATTGCAGCATACCATGACTATGAGATAGGGCAAATGGATGTCAAAATGGTATTCCTAAATCAGAATTTGCAAAAAGATGTGTACATTACACAACCTGAAGGTTTTGAATCTAAGGAAAATGCAACATGGGGTGTAAGCTACAAAAGTCTATCTATAGACTTAAGTTTGATAAAGTAATTATAGAATTCAGATTTGCCAAAAACATATATGAACCTTATGTATACAAGAAGACAAGTAGGAGTGCAATCATTTTCATAATGTTTTATGTGGATGACATATTACTTATATAAAATGATATACCCATGCTACAATCTATTAAGATTTGGTTATCAAACAAGTTCTCCACAAAGGATTTGGGAGAAGCAATATATGTGTTGGGTATAAGGATCTATAAAGATATATCAAAGAAGTTGCTTAGTCTCTTATAATCCAAATACATAAAAAAAAGAGCTAAAGAGGTTTAGTATGGAAGAATCTAAAAAGGGATTTTTACCAATATGGCATGACAAAAATCTTTCCAAGGACATATGTCCTAAGACATAAATTGAGAAAGATCACATGAATAAGGTTCTATATGCTTCGACAATTGGATCCATTATGTATGTAATGCTATGCACAGTACCTAATATCTCATATGCTTTAAGCATAACAAGTAGATATAAGTAATCCAGGTGAATGTCATTGGAAGGCTGTGAAAATAATCTTTAAGTATTTGAGAAGAACTACGGATGTGTTTCTTGTCTATGTTGGAGCCGAACTCCTAGTTAAGGGCTTTTGTGATCCAAGCTTTTAATCCAACAAGGATGATAGCAAGTCTCAAAGTGGCTATGTTTTCACTCTAAATGCTAGAGTAGTGAGTTGTAAAAGTTCTAAATATAGTACAACTATAAACTTTGTAACGGAAGCCGAATACATATCTACATCTTAGGCTATAAAAAAGGTCATTTGGATTAAAAAGTTCATAACGGAACTAAGTGTTATTCCTAGCATTTTTTATTTGATAATATTTTATTGCAACAACAATGAAGCAATCGCTTAAGCTAAGGAATCAAGGTCTCATCAAAGATGCAAACATGTATTGAGGTAATATCACCTCATTAGAGATTTTGATTCTAAAGGTGATGTTAAAATTGAATGAGTACTCACTAAAGATAACATTATTGATTTTTTTACTAAACCTATGTCCCACCAAAAACACGATAAACATGTAATCAAATTTGGTATTAAATACATGATTGATTGACTTTAGTGGAAGTGAAAGATTGTTGGTATTTTTCCTTCAAGCTGAATCATATTTTGATTAAGACATTGTCATATTTATAGTATTTTGATATTTTATATCTTATAAAAGTCTTGTTTATTAATCATTGAGCTTATTTACATGTATTTTATTGTTAATGCTTATATGATTAAGTCCTTAGAATATAAATTAAACTTTGCAAGAGAATTACAATGACATTGTAATTATGAGATTATCATTTGCATAAAAGCCATACATTCCAAAATAGTTCCTAGTCAATGCTTTATCAATAAGAAGACATTGACAAAAGCTATTGAGGTTAACACATGGTTATGCTCTTACTTATGAAGCAAGCAACCAATCTCATAGGTTAAAATTTGGGTAAACTTAAGTTAACATGTGGGTGTTTGTTAAAGAACAAGTTCACTAAACATAATCCAATATGAAAATACTATATGGTAGTTCACATAATGCTTATAGCTACATTCTTATGTGATGGTTGTATAAATGATCTTTTAACTTGAGATTACTTATGATCTTATATGATGAATGTCATACTTTGACTTAACTTATGATTCTAACTAAGAATGCTCTAGTCGAGTATTGTTAGGTATAATATGAGGCATATGAAGATGTATGAAGTAATCAAGATGGGATTCATCACCTTGTGTGATTAATATAGTACCTTAACTAATCTTGATTGAATTAACTGGAGAAATCTTTTGGCAAAATGTAATAAAAGTTTAGAATTGTTCTAAAGCTTATTTGTGAGTTAATGTTAAAGACAAGACTTAACATGGTTGAACAAGATTAACTAAACACTAAACCATACTTAATGTTCAAACTAAGATACTATGTGATGAAAAGATATTAATTATAAACTAAGACCATTCACGGATAGGTTGTCAAGCCATATTAACTTTTCTTTAGCAATTGAGGGTCATGGCAATGAAGCTAGCATTGATCATAATCTATAAACATAAGATTAGCTAATTAAAGAATTAGTGAAAAAGTTAAATAATTATTTCATCCATAGCCGAATACTTGGCTCACAATGCTTGTATTTATTACCAACATGCTAAATAACCTAATGGATCACACACAATAGGACAATTGTGAAAGATTAAAATTGAGATAAATTAAGTTTGACTTAATTTGGTTTTTGTATGACTAAAAAATAGAGGAAATAAATCGAAAGAAAAAGACTTTCCCCATTTAGTGCATTCGGCCAAGCATGGGATATTTATGAAAATATGCATGCCTTGTAATGTGGCTGGATGTCCTTCTATAAAATAACATCAAGCCTCTATCCCTCTTGCAAGTAATACTTAACACAAGGCATACATGATGCAAAAATAACCTAAGAGAGTCTAAGCAAAAACTTGAGAGAAAACAAGAGGTTTTGTAAACACTCACTAGCTAGAGTGTGGTTTATGTTCTATCATACCTTAGAGAAGGTTCTTTCACAAGCGTTTGTGTGAATCACTATTAAAGGCTAAACACTTGAGCAACTTTTTTGGCTTGAGAAACTATTTGGAAGGTTACCAATTTGAACCAAAAAGATTTTGGCATTCAAGATAACACCGAAGCTTAAAACCATGCATGCTTATATAAATTGTGTATTTGTTTGATCTTGTTGATTGATCTTAGCTTTAAATAATTAAAATTTTTAAAATTTTGTCGCTTTAACTCTATATATTGATGCATAATTCCCTTCACTCAATGTGTAGATATCAAAAAGTAAAATGCATAAGATGTAAAAGGAAACTCCCTTATCATTATGAAAGCAAGATGGTCAGCCATTAAAACTCCTAGTCTTCAATCCTTTATCCATCCTACAAAAAAAAAAAAAAATACATACAATAAAAGCAAACACATTATATATAAAAACATATGCAAAAATCACAATATAAATAATATGTACAAAAACTAAACATGAAGTGTAGAACTTGTTTTGCCTTCCAAGAAGTGTTTGTTTAAAATCAATAACTTGATTTTCATTAGTGTTAGAAAATCACACCAAACTTTATTCTAGTATCTACCCATTTCATTCTCTTTATTAGCATTGGATATGTAATCGTAAGCTTTAAATGGATATAATGCTTAGTGGTAGATTTTTGTCCCACCTATATATATGTTCTAAGTGTATCCCAATGTAGACAACTACCAATGATATGGATGTCAACATGGAGAGCTTAGCTTTATACTCTAGAATAAAAGGCTCCTCCACATGTGGTATAGTTTGTGTGAGCATAAAGGATATAGAGTCAAAGGTATCAGGTTGAAAATTAAATGTTGGGAAAACTTGTAGGCAAGGAAGGAATTCTATGACACCAAGTGTATCTTTATCATCATTAAGGAATTCTATGACACTAAGTGTATCTTCATCATTATTATCTTCCAAATCTAAGTGTCTATTCAAAAATCTCTCAATTTCATCACCATCCAACTCCTCCATATTATCAACTTTTGGCATTTCTTTAAAAAATTCCTCTATTTCATCTTTATCCTTTTCATTGGGCTCTCTACGGGCTATTTCTACCACATGAATTTCTAAATCATTAGACAATTGACTCTCAACAAATTGAAGAAATGGCATGTGTATACTATGAGGCTCCACATTATCTTGAAGAGGACTACTGTTATGACTTTCTTGAAGTTTAGTATAGAGAATTGGTCCATTCTCTCCAAAATCCATTTAAATCATAATCCTCTATGGAAGGTATTTCTTGAGGAAGCTCAAAGAATAAGGTATCTAAAGTTTCAACCATAGGATAAAATGAAGAAGCTACTAGACAAGTAAGTTCTTTGTTAAACAGTTCCTCCTCATCCTTCAACTTAATATGGAATTTAATCGGACAGATTAGGAATGCTACGAAATTGAGTTGATAATCAAACCTACTCAACATTGTGTGGGTCCCAAGGTGAAGAAGTGTGGGGTTCGAATAGTGTACATCAAAGATTTAGAAGGGATGGAAGAAATACAACACCAGTATAGTAGTCCAACAACTTCTGCAAATATTGACAATATCCAGCAAGACATTGTTGGTGATCAGGAATCAACAAGGAATGGTGCTGCCCTTGTAAAGCGACAACATAACATCCCAGAGAGGGCAGAACCAAGTGATCAAAGTGACAGTCCTGAAGAGAGACCCCAACCAAAACAGCTGGAAAAACTTCTAAATTTTATAATTGAGAAGAAACATTTTGGTAAACTATAAACACAAATCACTACTTTTTCTGGTCATTCTTTTTGCGAAACCTTTACACTGTTGATTTGATTTATTCAATTAACTTTTTATACTATTGAAAACTTGGACTTCAACGCATACTTTTATTTATTTATTTATTTATTTGCATGGTATTCAAGAAAAAAAAAGATCTATGCTATTGTCCAATTTGTTTCCGTTCCTTTTGCTTATAGGCCTCGTTTATATGATTGGTTTTGCAGTTAATATTGTTGTTTTGTTGTGATTGAGTGCTTGCTTTAACAGCACTGAAATTGTGTGGTTTAGAGGGTCTCTAGTAGCATTTAAATAGCTTTAATTCCTGTGAATAAAAATATCATTTAAATTACTCTATTAAATTTTAATTCTTGTTGATTTTCAGTTTTGAGTTTGTTATTTATATTTTGCTCTTGTGCTTTCAATAGTTTCTTGGATATTGTTGTTGCCAATTTACAATACTTTAACACTATTCCATCAGTGTTGGGGCTTTCCACTAGCGCATTGATGTTAACATTTGCAAATGTAGGCTTTTTGCACTCAAAAAAGTTAATGTGAAATTGTTTGCTGTCCAAAGAGATATATCTCTAATGACTCCATTGCTAATGAAGTTGGATCTTACATTCTGTGAAATTTGAACCTGCAATTTTATTATAACTGTAGAAGTAAAATGCTGAAGACATTTAAAAAAAAGCTCTATATGATCTTAAAACGGGAAGTTTGTTGCACCTAATCGTTTTCTTTGCAATCATTTAGTGCCCAAGCAGTATTTGTTTCCTCCTTGGCCATCAAAGGTTCCGGAACCAGATAATATGAATTGATCGATGTGCTGGAAGGTAACCCAACTAGGCTCATCGTTTAATGTGCCAGGATCTTCTGGAGCCCTTAAATTTTTCTGTCGAACATGTCATCTGCGGCAGATGCAGTTTTTATTCCATTTTATAAAAAAATTACGTTAGCTTCAATTTCTTTAACTACCACATTACCTTTGTTCCAATTTTAATAACATTTAAGGATAACATTTGTCTGCCTTACTTTCTACATTCACACTTTCTGTAAGATTAAGAATCAACTTACACAAAAAAATTTTATACTTTTAACTGTTAATTTTAATTAATCCAAGTGATCAAAATTACATTATTTAAATCTCATTTTCATTTGTCTCTTTCATCTATTAGATATATTAAAATCAATAATTAATAAAATATAAAACTTTTAAAATTATTTTATAATTTTATATTGATATAAGTTGACACCTCCCCCATACATAAATATATAAAGAGAATATGGATCAACTTAAACAATATAAAACTAAAAAAGTTTTAATTTATTCTAATCCCTTCTCTTAATATTGAAATCTTGGATCTATAGGCCTCAGAAAATTTATGATCATTTTAATTCAATTATGCTATTGATTAATAAATTACATTTTGAATTTATATTAGATGCATTATTAATATTTAAATTTTAATATAAAATTTATACACTATCAATAAATTAGATAATATAACTCCTTTAATAAAATAATTCAAATGATAATATCTTATTAATAAATAATTTTTTTAAAATATTAATTTTTATATATTTATTTTAAGAGATTATATTAGTTCCTTAATAAAATAACATTTAATTCACTAACAATATATAAAATTTTTACATTAACAACACATCAAATATAAACCCAATCAAAGTATCAAATATGCAGTTATTTCATACTTTAGATTAATACTACATGCAATAAGTTCAGAACGCAATTGTAATTTGTTTTTTAAGCATTAATTTATACATTTTATTTGCACTCAAGCATCAAATAACTCAAAATCCAAATCAATGCTTCAATAGATCATCAAATCCAACCGCCACCTTGGATTTCTTTTTTTTTTTAATTCCTATTTGGAAAATAAATTACAGATCCTAGGATTTGAACCACAAACTACTTAATGTCAATTTTGCCAATTTGTAAGGATCCTTGTTATTCATTTAGTATCATAGAAAACATCTACTTCAAAGAATTTTCAAGCCCAATAATAAAACTCAGACGATTAATTTAAAAGAAAATGCATATACCACATCAACTATCCCATCGACTAAAAATGTTCATGCATCTTATTTTCAGAAAGATCAAACAGTTACTTCACATTGCCATCACAACACAAATCACACTAACGACAGACTCTGAAAATTCCAGGATGATATATTATCACCCAGCAGTGTCCTTTCATCGTTCTTGGCTTCAATCACTCACCTCGCCATTTTGAATGATGCCATTCTCGTTCAAGTATTCCACAAATTCATCTATAAGATAGGGCCAAGCACCTTCAGCATCGTAATTTGATAGTGCAGGGTCTACCGTCTGCAAGATAACAAACATTACAAGAATTAGCTTTTTTTTTTTTTTTTATTACTAACATTGCATCATCACCATTAATGATGACACAAGCTCTACACGTACTCCCTGTCGCTCTGACAAAATTTACAGAATAATACACACTTCTCGTTTAAACTTTTACAAGTACACACCATATATACAAAACCTCGAGAATTCCTTTCCTCATGAAGGTTGATAAATATATTTCATGCTTAACACTCTTGCAGGTTGAGATTTATGTATACCCTCTTCTCCACCTCAGACTTAGAAATGATCAGATTCCATATAGACCAGTTGACTGAAAGGATAGCTCTCTCTCTCTCTCTCTCTCTCTCTTTTCTTTTCCCCAATTTTCTCTGCAGCCAAAATGCAACAAATGATTGCAGCAAGTAATTTGGACAGATCATTACAAGTTCCAAACTGTTTCTGCGGCAAGAACTCAGTAACAAATGCCAGTGCGTACTACCCACCAATCAACAGCTTCAACAACACAGATGAAAGATTTTAACAAGACTGGCATGATGAATTAATGAACCATCAATATCATGCACGTGCAACTAAGGAACGGAAGACAACACAAACTTTTTGTACAAATGAAGCAAATATTCTGCCCAACAGCCTACTTGTAAGCTCTGTTGCTCAGACTGACTGTTCCCCTAATATGCCCTTTTCATACAAAGGAAACATAACATCAGTGTGGAAATGGCATTGAAACATCATACACCTGCTCGATATGTTGTGCTCTTGTAAGCAAACCGTGGTTGTTTGCAGATATCTGATGAGTAAAGGGGTGGAGAGAGGGACAGAGATGGAGACTGCAATTTGCAATCTTTTGGAGAAAAGAGAAATGCTATGTCATCAGTGCCTACACAATGAAATGAAAAGCAGCTACTTAATCTCGACCGCTATTTTGGAAGAACAAATGGATCCAAGTACATCTGACCAGTTTTCAAAGAGAACCCCTGTAAGATTTTGAATTTTGGCAAGACAGACTCTTAGATCTTATATCAATGTATGACACTTAGAACTGAGTTGGAGCAACATAGTCTGGTAGCATTAAGTTTTTAATATAATGTGTGGTTTATGACAGGATATAGCTGATTCAAACCGCATATGCAAGCAGGAATATCCCAGGCGCAATGATGTTAAACCTTTTAACATACCCTAGCAAACTCCAGAAGTTGAGACCACGTATCCCTAGAGATTGCTTTATTATGTCGGGCCTGGAGTGGCATCAGAGCATAAAATGCAGTTAGAAAAACAACTAAATGTAGAGATCAATGCAAGAAATACAAGCAACCTCGTAAAATTTCATAATATCTGACAAAGCTTAACAGACACTAGTACATCCAATCTTATTGAGATTAACATCAATGCAAAAAACTGCACCTTTTATGAATAAATACAAGCACAGCAAGTTCCTAATTTTTCTAAAACTTTTAGATGTAAGTTCATGCCACAGATATTCCTACTAAAGCATCTATAGGATATCTACTTAACTTTAACATTAGACCTTGGACAGCAGAGAAATTACGCATTATTACCCTTTGCAGCAGAAGTGGCATATCACATTTGTTCATAATTTAACTTAAACCTAAACTATGGATATCATACCTTAGAATTATTACCTCAAGCAAACAGTTTACTTTATTGCATGTCAATTAAAAATGATTACTCCCGAATTAGTAACTACATATTTTTCAAAAGCATAATACTACAAGATTTTCTCACAAAACTAGGAAGGAAAGAGCACAATATATTTCCATGGTACCTGTAAGAACTGGCACCAATGGTCAACCAATGGCCATTGCTTCTCAGCAAACAGCAATTGCCACATACCAATTGCAGTATCCAATGCCAAAGATTTCTGGCCCTGATACAGACAATACAAGATCAGTACCTGCATACAGCTAAAGTACCCATTACTATAAAGGGTAATGTATATTTTCACCACATTGACATTATATTAAAATACTGAAAGCATTAAATCACATTTTAACATAGATTATTAATAAACATACAGCCGACAACCAAAAAAATGACACTAAAGGCTGAAACTTTGATTTTTGTAAACAAATCCAAAAGTGGATCTAACACTCGATTATAACTATGTCAGACAATCAGTTGCTTACAAGGAAAAAGAAATATCATTCACGAACTATGTAATCCAACAAAATTTACTGAAACTATTAATTCATTTAGCAGCAAATTATCTATCTTCCTAGAGATAACTTACAGTTAAGGATGTTGACATGAAAAGATAGTATACCTTTTCTTTTGCCCAGCCAAATGCAAAGTTATATATCTCACGAAACTTTTCTGCAGTCACAGTAAGCAAAGATGAAAAAAAATTTGCACTACCAACAACACAATATGTTTTACTTACGGGTTGCAACGTATTAATAAACCTGACCTATTTAACAAAAGATAATTGTCCAGCATAAATATCTAAATAAAAGAAGCTTTTACTTTCAAATGCAGAATGCATGACAAGTTACAGTAAATTTTTGATTGAATACGGAAAACTATTCTCTATGAAGCATTGAATGTACGTTCATCTTTCAGCTCAGCACGCATAAATGATATCCTCTCACGAAACTTCTCCAAAGAATCTATCCTGCCATGAAAATGTATAACCTTCTGTCAGTATTCTCATCATAGTATGTCAAATGTCCAACCTAATATCATTTCAAGTTAGAAGATTTAAATAAAAAAATAAAATAAAAACTAAATCCTCACCCGAGTGCCTGCAACCCAATGAAGAACTCCTGCTTGGAATATTCACACATGGTAGCAGCCTTCATGTGCCATGAAAGAACTAACTGCAGTTTACTACAATATTAGCATAATTGTCCATATTTATTGAAACCAGATAGTCCATTGACATCTTGTGAAACCTCCTACAAGATTCTAACTATTTATGACGATGTCCATATTTCCTTTAATAGTTTAGTATAATATTTAACCTCAAGTACCCTAAATCTATCATCATTTTCATCAGTCATCAGAACGGGAGATCGAGCAACTACCGGAGCCAAAATTGATAACTAAAAAGTTCAGAACCCTACCATTCTTATACCTCATTAGCTTCTACCAAAGCCAAAATCCTGCTGTTACAGCACTCTAAATTGCAAATCGTTTAATTCCAACCAGGTATTTAAAAGATAATTTAGAATGATTTGTATCACCATTTGTCAAGATCAGAAGAAAAGGTGATAAACATAGCCAACAACATTAGTAAGATTTTAAGACCTTTTGTTAAAACTTTGGAAAGTTGGGCAAAACGTAAAATAAAAAGGAGTATATATGCATAAAAATAATAAATCTTCTTCTTATGAATGCCTTTTATCACAAGAGATACACTTCCGGATGCAGACATACCATAACAATATCTTGGGGATCCACCTGTCAAAAAATGAAGGCTACCACATGTCATCCAAATTTCAAAACAAAACAATTTAATCTATCCATGAAATAATAGAAAAGTAAAGCAAAGGATCTAAAAATGTCAGGCATCAAATCTTAATAGAAAAATAAGGCTACCTGAAGGTCATTGCATAGGAGAGTAATGCCATCAGCCAGTATCATATCTGTGTAGGGATCTGCAAAATATATTGAAGTATGTATTTTTTATGAAAAGAATTGTACAAGCTACTAAATACAGCCAAGTTATTAATATTTACAAGGTAAGCAGCAGATAATGAATTTCTGGTCATCAAAATGAAAATACAAATATACCAATATCTAAAGCAAACAAGAAAAGTTCAGCGGTATTCTCTGTTAATGTTACATCTACAATACTAAAATCAAACAAAACCACAAAATTAAGGCAAGTCTCCATCCGGACTATCCCCACCTTTATAGTATTATTTTTTAAGGGCCTAAAGAAAGCCATACAGCAAGTACAAAGTACGAATGGGAAGTGAAACAAAATAGACAAAAGAAAAGAAAAGCTTGCCTTTATATCTGTTATAAAGCTCTTCCAAATATCTAGTATCAGTATAACTTTTAATGTGAGGCTGGTTGTAGAAAACATCAAAAGCTCCTTCAAGATGCCAATCACTGGCTTTCAAAGCTTGAAGAGCAATCTTTTCACTGGAATTAAATAAAGAAATGAATGACATTTGTGAACAAAAAAAAAAAGAAAAAACTGAAAAGTAGACCACCCGCTGACACATACAGTCTTGATTACAGACTGCAAAACCATATATTTAATACAGTGACTTGAGAAAATAACATTGGCATGCATGTGAAGATAGAGTGAATAGTATTACAAACAGAGAAGTAACATAAAGCACCAATAGTAAAGCATCTATCTGTTTTCTAGGAATATGTTATCAGTGTTAGATTTAGATGATTTCTTTTCACTTAAATCTAAATCAAATGTGAATAGTGTGTTTTTAAGCTTCCAAAACATGATCCAAAATCAATTTGGAGTGAGAATCAAGAGATTTAGGTGTGATAATGCAAGAGACTATTTCAACCAGAGTCTATCCACCTATTTTCAAAAAGAGGAGATTATCCATGAGTCATCTTGTGTCAATACTCCACAACAAAATGCATTGGTAGAAAGGAAAAACAGCCATTTACTAGCCACAACCCAAGCCTTACTTTTTCAAGCAAATGTACCCAAATCTTACTGGGGAAGCTGTTTTCACTGTCACACATATTATAAATAGGTTACCTTCAAGGGTTTTGGGATTTAAAACTCCAACAAAATGTATTGGCAGAAAGGAAAAACAACCATTTTACTAGACACAATCCGAGCCTTACTTTTTCAAGCAAATGTACCCAAATCTTACTGGGGGAAGCTGTTCTCACTGCCACACATATTATAAATAGGTTACCTTCAAGGGTTTTGGGATTTAAAACTCCTATGGAACTACTATAATAATTCTATCCCAACCTTAATACCACAAACAACCTCACACCTAGAATATTTGGTTGTACATCATTTGTTCATGTTCACAGTCATAATAAGGGAAAGTTGAATCCAAGATCGATTAAGTGTATATTTGTGGGGTATTCATCAACTCAAAAGAGGTATAAGTGCTATTATCCTCCTACCAAAAAATTGTGTTTGCAAATGTTACTTTTAAAGAAAATAAACCATTTTTTACTCAACCTTATCTTTAAGGGGAGACTTCATTCATGGAAGATAAGAATAAAGACTTCTTTTTGCTTGATTTGTCCCATTCTTCAACATGTTCACCCATTAATTCTTCTGAATCGAAACTTGTTTCTGCTGAGCCCAAGTCAAACACTGAATTTGAGTCTGAACCTATTCCAAATACAAAAGATGTGACAAAGGATAATATTGTTCTTGATTCTACGAAGTAATTACAGGTGTACTCAAGAAAGAAAGTTCCAAATCCTGAACAATGCCAGTTCAAGAACCTAATCCTAACTCTGAAATGAGGTAACTACAGTTTTTGACTCTGTTTCTCAAAATGAGCATGAATCTCCTCAAACTATATCTAGTGATTATGATTTGCCTATTGCCATTAGGAAAGGAACCAGATAATGTACTAAGCATCCACTATACCCAATCTCCAATTTTGTGTCATTTGAAACATTCTCACCATCCCACAAAAATTTTCTTGTGAGCCTAAACACTATTTTTGTTCCAACTACATTATCCGAGACATTATCCAGTGAGAAATAGAGGCAAGCCATGGAAATAGAAATGGAGCCTTAGAGAAAAATAAGACATGGGAACTGGTAGAGTTGCCTAAAGGAAAAAATCCAATGAGGTGTAAATGGATTTTCACTGTAAAATACAAGGTCGATGGTACTGTTGAAAGGTATAAAGCCAGGTTAGTGGCTAAGGGTTACACTTAAACCTATAGAGTGGATTATCAGGAAACCTTTGATCCAATTGTCAAGATGAATACAATTAGGATTTTGTTATCATTGGCTGCAAATTACAATTGACAACTTCAACAATTTGATGTAAAGAATGGTTTTCTACGTGGTGATTTGGAAGAAGAAATATATATGAAGGTTCCACCGGGATTTTGAGGTCATCTAGAAGCAAACAAAGTACGCAAGTTGAAAGGCTTTATATGGCCTTAAATAGTCTCTTAGGGCTTGGTTCGAGAGATTTGCCAAAATGATGCTAGCAATGGGAAATAAACAGAGTCAAAGAGATCACACATTGTTTATCAAGCACTCTGATTCAGGGAGAGTCCCAATTCTATTAGTGTATGTTGATGATATAATTGTAACTGGAGATGATGAAAAAGAGAGAGAATCTCTAAAACAGTGTTTGGCTAGAGAATTTGAGATAAAAGAGCAAGGGAGATTGAAGTACTTCCTAGGAATTGAAGTAGCTCACTCGCAACATGGTATTTTCCTCACAACAGAAATATGTGATGGATCTTCTGAAGGAAATAGGGAAGCTCACATGTAAACCTGCAAATGCCCATATAGATCCTAATCATAAAATTGGAGAAGCTAATGAAGATGTTGTTGTAGCTAAAGAGATGTACCAAAGATTAGTTGAAAGACTCATTTATCTCTCACACACTAGACTTGATATAGCATATGCTGTGTGTGGTAAGTCAATTTATGCATAATCCTAAAGAAGTGCACCTACAGGCTGTCTACCATATATTGCACTATTTGAAGGCCAATCCTGGGAGAGGTATTTTAGTTAAAAGAAATTTAGGGCTAGCTCTAGAAGCATACAGATGCTGATTATGCAGATTCAGTAACTGATAAAAGATTCGCCTCAGGCTACTGCACATTCTTAGATGGTAATCTTGTGACTTGGAGGAGTAAAAAACAGAATGTGATGGCAAGATCAAATGCTGAAGCAGAGTTCAAAGCAATGGCTCAAGGAATTTGTGAACTACTATGGTTAAAGATTATCCTAGAAGACTTGAAGATCAAGTGGGATGGACCAATGAAACTCTACTGTGATAACAAGTCTGCAATAAGCATTGCGCACAATCCTGTGCAACATGACAAAACAAAACACATTGAAGTAGACCGACATTTCATAAAGGAGACACTAGACAGTGGGTTGATTTGTACACCTTATGTATCAACCAAGGGTCAACTTGTAGATGTGTTGACTAAAAGTTTCAGCAGTGCAATATTTCAAGAAATTATTTTTAAGCTGGGAATAAAAAAAACCTATTCATCAATATCCTGAAACATAGTGCTTGGCAGCCCCTTTGTGAGTACATCTACTAATTGATCCTTTGATGAAACAAATGGAGTACATATTAGGCTACTATCAATTTTCTCCTTTATAAAATGTTTGTCAACTTTTATATGCTTCGTTTGATCGTGTTGTACAAGATTATGAGCAATATTGATGGCAGATTTGTTGTCACAATATAATCTCATTGGTCCTTTCCATTTTATCTTCAAATCATCAAGAATTATCTTCAACCATAGTAGTTCACATATTCCCATTGCCATTGACCTAAACTCAAACTCTGCACTTGATCTTGCCACCACGTTTTGCTTCTTACTCCACATTACAAGATTCCCTCCTAAGATGGTACAATAACCTGAAGTTGACTTCTTGTCCACTAGAGATCCTGCATAATCAGCATCGGTATAGGCCTCTAATGTCATGCTTTCTCCTTTCTTGAACAAAATACCTCTATTAGGGTTGCCCTTCAAGTATTGTAATATTCTATGAACTACCTTGAGATGCGTTTCTTTAGTATTGTGCATAAATCTATTAACAACACTCATGGCAAATGCAATATCTACTCTCGTATGTACCAAATAAATCAGCCTCCCAACTAGCCTCTAATAAAAGCCTCTATCGACCACGAGATCCACTAAAAACAAGATCTTTTAGCAAATCAAGCACGTACTTCTGCTAAGAAATAAAGATCCCTTGTTTTGAATGCGCCACTTCAATACCTAGGAAGTATTTCAATTTCCCAAGTTCCCTAATGTCAAATTTTTTCAGAAGGCATTGTTTTAAATAGTCCATCCATCCCACATCATTGCCTATTACAATAATATTGTCTACATACACCAACAAGGCTATCACTCCTGAAACAATCTCACAAATAAAAAATAATCGTCTTGACTCTGTTTATTTCCCAAGTTATTCATCGCCTCGGTGAATCTTCCAAACCAGGCTCTCGAAGATTGTTTGAGTTCGTAGAGAGCTTTCTTCAACTTGCACACCATTCCCTCTTTAGATTCAAATCCAAGAGAAACTTCCATATAAATCTCTTATTCTAGGTCACCATAGAGACGCATTTTTAACATCAAACTATTGTAGATTCCACCCGAAATTGGCAGCCAACGACAAAAGAACCCGCACTGTATTCATCTTCACAACAGGGGCAAATGTCGGCAACCAGCCTTGCCTTGTATCTTTCTACGAAACCGTCGGACTTGTACTTCACGGTGAAAACCCATCTAAATCTAACCAGTTTCTTTCCTCTTGACAATTTGCCCAACTCCCATGTCTTATTCGTTGCAAGAGCTTCCAACTCAACTTTCATAGCATCCTCCCACTTTTTGTACCCTAATGCCTCGGATAGATTTCAGAATGGGGATTGTGTGAAGGTTGCTTAAGGATGCTCTATGATTTTGGGATAGGTTTTGGTAGGTTAAGAATAGGTACAGAGGATGTTTAGCATAGGTTTTAATTCCTTTCCTAGTAGCAATTGGTAGATCGGCATCACTCGGTTTTTTTGGTTTATCTACTAGTTCAATGGGCTCAGCGGATGGTATGATATTTTTGGTAGGTATGGAAATGGTTTTGGGAATCTAAGCAACTGCACAAATAAGAGATTGTACCTGTATCGATCGAGAGACTGGAATTTTCTTCCTGGAATAGACCTGTAGTGGTTGAATATTGTCTTGTTTCCCCTTATCTTTCATCACCTCACACGATTTGGATGACTCAATAAATGGTACAAACTCAATAGATGACTCAACAAATGGTACAAACTCAACAGATGAGCCAACAAATGGAGTAGTAGGTTGAACAAGTGACTCAACAAATGACTCAGCAGATACGGACTGAACAACAACTGAAACGGGTTCAAATGGAGACTCAACAAGCTGACTGGGAAAATCAAGGAGAAACAAGTCCTCTGCTCTATCTTCACTCAACTTCTCCCCCTAAAGATAGGAATGTTGGAAAAAGGACTCATTTTCAACAAAAGTAACATCAACGAAGACAGTTTTTTGGTAGGTGGATGGTAACACTCGTACCCTTTTATGTAAAAGAACACCCAATGAAAATACACCGAAGAGCATGTGGATCGAGTTTTCCCATGTTTTGAGCATGGACATGAACAAAGGCAACACTTCCAAAATTTGAGGAATAAGATTGTTTGAAGCATTGAAATTGGGAAAAACTGTGTGAGAATTTCAATTGGACTTTTGAAGGTAAAGAGCCGAGTTGGAAGTCTATTAATTAGATGGGTAGCAATTAAAACGGCTTCTCCCCAATATGTTTTAGGAACATTTTTGTGAATCAATAAAGCTCTTGTGACGTCTAGAAAATGGCCATTTTTACGCTTGACCACTCTATTTTGTAGTGGGGTACTAACATAAGAGGACTCATGAATGATTCCTTCTTTTTGAAAAAAATGAGAAAATTTGATTGAAATAGTCCCTGGCATTACCAGAATGAAACCACTTAATTCTCACATAAAACTGTATTTTGATCATGTTGTAGAAATTAGGAAAAACAGTGCCAACATTAGATTTATTTTTCAAAAGATAAATCCACGTTTCTTGTGTACAATCATCAATAAACGAAACAAGCCACTTAACACCAGAAATATTTCGAACCGTAAAAGGTCTTCAAATATCACTATGAATGAGAGAAAAAGGATTAAGGGTTTTTGTATTGCTTATTGCAAATGAAGCACGTTTGTACTTGGCAAGTTCACAATCATTACAATGAAAGGACTCAAAAAGTCGACCCTTTAAATAACGAAGGAAACATCAACTTAAGGACATTAAATGATGGATGACCTAAATGACGATGACAGAGCCAAATTTTATTTTTATTTGACATGACTGACTCAAAAAGAAATGATGTAGATAAAGGATTCTCAACTCTAGTTCTTCCATTTTGCTTTCCCAAGTAGTAAAGACCATCACTCTCACTAACACATCCAATCGTGCTCCTCGTGTCCTACTCCTGAAACACAATGTGAAGGAAAAAATGTTACACTACAATTGGAATCCTTGGTAAGCTTTTGAATGGAAACAAGGTTCGTAAACAATTTTGGAACATGAAAGACATTTTTTACCGTGTGAGAATCACTTATATAAATGTCCCCTTGACCTGCTATAGTGGCAATAGACCCATCAATTATAGTTATTTTCCTATGACTAGAACGAGGAGTATAGGAAGAAAAAGACTCAAAGGAACAAGTCATATGATCAATGGCTCCAAAATCTATCACCCACATCTTTGGAGAAATTTTTTTTGAAACATTAGCAACACAAGAGGAAGAAGAGATATCTGAAAAAGCCCAGAGAACATGTACCTGCCGAGGAAGGTTTCTCAAGGGTCCCCAAAAAATTCTTCAGTTTTTCAATCTCTTCCATGTTGAAATTAGAGATCAAACTCTGGACACTCCCTTCACTGCTCGATTGAGTGCTTGCCACATGCGCTTGACCTCTGTCATTTGCACTCCAATTGGGCCTGCCAAGGAGTTTCCAACATTGCTCCTTGGTGTGGCAATGCTTCTTGCAATACATGCAAAATAAGGACTCTCAATTGGTGAGCTTGCATTGATTTTCTTGGACAATAGATTGCAACGGGCTGGATTCCTTCAAAACGATTGTTTTGGTCACAGGGGCAAAACTATCTCCTCTGTAGGTTTCAAGCATAACACTTCGTCATCCCTCTTCAGCTCATATGATCGAAATTGTCTCATTCAAGGAGGGCAGGTCTTTTTTTCCCAAAATCTGCACTTTAATAGCATCGAACTCGACATTTAGACCGGCAAGAAAGTCATAGATACAATCCTTCTCCATGAACCACTTCACAATAGCGGCAACCTCACTGCAACGCGTTTGAATACATTGATAATGGTCCATCTCCTGCCACAAGCCTTGCAAGAAACTCGAATATTCCGTGACAGTTCGAGTCTCTTGTTTGGTTGCTGAAATTTATGTCAACATTTCATAGATTTGGGCAGCGTCATGAACCTTGGAGTATGTTTGTCGGATAGCATCCCAAATCTCCTTGGCGGTTCCGAGAAACATACACGTATCGCTAATTTCTGGTAGCATCGAATTCCATAACCACGACATCACCATTGAATCCTGTTCGTCCCATGCCGCAAATTTGGGATCATCCTTCAAAGGACCTGTGCCCAACAAATGGCTCAATTTCCCTCTGCCCTTCAAGAACATATGGACCAATTGTGACCACCTCAAGTAATTTTTTCCGTTCAATTGATACACCACTTGAATGTTTGGTAAATCCCCAGTTGATACAGCAGTATTCTCAGTTGCAGGGGCATCCGAGACAGGGCTGGTTTCGGTGGACTCTGACATATTCGCTTGAAAGGAAAGAGAAGACCATGAACAGGAGAATATGAGTGAAGAAACGAAAAATATTGGGATGAACAGAGATGAAGGAATTTGGCCAGAATAGAATAGAAGTGAAAAAAAGGAAATTGCAAGAATTCTCAGGAAATAGCCAAATGCTCTGATACCATGTTGAGAAACGTAATTAGGAGAAAGAATGTTTTCTAACTTAATTGAATAGGTTACAACAAATAATTATATACACTATCGTAGCCTAAAATCAGTAACAAAATCCCTATAAAATAGGAAACTACCCAAGCAGTATAAACACCTAACCAAAATCCTAAAAATTAAGAAATCACACAAAATCCTTAACAGTCACACGACTTTCCTAATAAAGCCACATAATTTGACAGGTAGGATTCCAAAGCAATCTGAAGCAGTTCAAGTTTTGCAAGGAAAGTAACAAACAGATTTATCTTAAAGAGTGGCTATAAGATGGTTGTAGCGGATTTTATATGTTTTAGAAGGTGAACTGCCTAGCAGAAGAATGATGTACAGAAGTTGATGGAATTTAGAAACAAGAATTTCACATATATACCTAGCTCCTGGAGGATTATACACCAACAACACAACACAAAAAAGAAACACACACACACACACACATATGTATGTATGGATGCATGCATGCATGCACGTCTGTATGTAGATATAAAACTTATTTAAGATGTAAACGATAGTTTAAAATTCACATAGATACAATGGAAATGAGTAGGCTTAAGCAATGTAGAAAAGTTAAAAAACTTTGATCTTAATGAGAGCATAACTAGATAAGGGAAGCATAGAAGAATAATAATAGACTAACTAGAAAGTTACAAGTCATTAAATTATATTTTTAAGCCAATAGGGAAGCATCCCAATAGGTTCTACCAATGTAATCAAAAAACAAAAAAGTGTAATAGGCAGCTTTATTCCCATTAATTGACTCCATTAGAAAATTGAGTAAAGACAACATCGATAAAACAATTTTGTTCCAATGATGATCCCAACAGCGTTCGTTACTATTTCAAACTAACACCATTTGGAGCAATAAAGAATATATATTTGAATTAAGAAAATGTATTTTTGACGGTTTAGTGAAACTCCGTTGTCAATCAACTCATGAGGCTAAAATATAAGGACAGTATCGCAGTCACAATGGGTTTTTTTTAGAGACAGGCAGTCAAGCTCAATCCAAATTTCCATCAATCTGATATTGGAAAAGACTAACGAAAAAGAGGAAAAAAAAAAAAAAAGAAAAGCCAGCATTCCTCATTTGTAGCAGCCTGTAAATCCACCAAAAGGCCTGCCAAGGCTGACTATGAAGGGCTCACTAGGAAATCTATAGTCATTAATAATTAGTGAGCTACTTCTAAGTTCTCCAGTCTTAATTTTAATTCTTTTAGGCAATAAGTTATCCTTCCATTACCATCCTCTGAATTTTTTGGCTGTCTGCTGTTCCTTCTTTTTCATATTTGGTCCTAAACCCTTTTTCCAGTCCATTTTCAAACTAACTCTACGTTAAAAATGTTTTAGAAAGTAAACCCCAGAAGCACTCAAATATTAACAGTTAAAACCACAAAAAGAACATCAGGTTACCTCGCTCCAGTTATTGTCATGAACTGCTGGACTTTGTCCCGGTGACCTCTGCCCAGTTTGTGCTGTTACAAACCATATCACATGACATAAGCTCAGAAGATTTGTTACACACTACATTCATGCGGCCAAATAGTTAAAAACAAAAAAAAAAAAATTTATTTGATAAATTTTATTTGTAAGAAAACTGAGGTAGAGTTGAAACCCATATACAAATCAACAATCTAAGAAGAGAACATTGAGTGATAATTTCTCTTACTTCTTTTTAATTCAACAAAAACCCAACCTTTTATTTGAGTTAGTTTCCTCAATTATCCTTTCCTAGAACTCAAATTCCTTCGATTTTCTGGTTACAGAGAGATATATGTCTATATAATAATAACCCAGAGGCAGAATTTGAGCAGAATTTACATCTTAATTCGACCAAAAATAGTTTCTACATAAGAAGCAAGAAACATAAACCAACACAACAACTTTTTTGACGAAAATAACAAGAAAAAAAAAATGAAATGAAATGAAAAGACAGAACTAACCATAGTATCGTGGAAAATAAAAACCCTAGAATATTTGAGAGAGAGGAGGATGAGGAAATGACAGGATTTTGTTTCAGTTTTGGGATTAATCTCTTCCTTTCTTTTCCTCTCTCACAGGAACTCTCTGTCTCTCTCTCTTTCTCGTCAGAAATTGAGAGGATTTGAAAGGACTAACGAGAAGAAAGAGAAAATTAGAAAAAGAGTAGCCTTTAGTACTTGGTCTTTATTAGTTTTTGTCGACCAAACTGTTTCGAGCAATTGGCTTGGGGAGTTTTGGTCCTTATCCGTACCTCTTACATTATAATTGTGTAAGGTAATATCATGACACTGTCGAGGCCGCTTTTTCCTATGAACACCGATTATATTGTGTTTCTCTATTATTTTCATTTGATTATTATTTTTTTTTTTTAGATATGTCAAAACTATTTTTTAAAAATATCTAAAATTTTTATTTTTTAAAATTATTTTTATGATTTTTTTTATTTTTTGATGTTAAAAATCACTAAATTTTAATTTTATAAAAAAATTAATTTTCATATTAATTGTATTAGAGTCAAACCTTTTTTTAACTTTATAAAAATTAATACATTCTAAATATTTTGAGATGAAAAAGGTGTTTTTTTACATTCGATTTTTTTACATTCGATTATAAAATTGAGTCTTAACATTGTACTCTCAGTTCATTTGTAATATATTCCATTTACAAGCATTATTATTTTTTATAATTAAAGTTTTTTGTTGTAATATATTTTATTGTAAGCATTATTATTTTTTTATAATTAAGGGTTTTTGAAAAGGTTTTATTTTGTTGTAATTCCTTTTTCAAATAATTTTAAACTTGTCTTTTTGCAAACCAACTTGAATTGGATTTAAAAAATAGTCACCAATCGATTTATACGTCTCATATTTCATCCGATTGATATAAAAAAGAATCCATTTTGAATCACGAATTAGTTGGATGCATTCTAAGCTTTATTTAAAACAAAAAGGTAGCCAATTAATCGATAATCACATCAATCGAGTAGTTTGGACATGTGAATAAGGTTTGGAGATAATACTCTGAATTATTTCCTTAATAAATTCTAAAAGGAATGATGTTCCATTTAGCCCATGAGTTATTGTATTTTTTCTAATGTAATACCTAAACTAAAAAAGTTCTAATTAAGCACCTAAACTACATTTTCGAATAGTAAACTACCCTAACTATTAACACCATTAACCCTAAATGCTTATATGACATGTGTTGTTAGTTTAGAATGTGGTACATCCCACATTGGATAGAAAGATTTAATTATTGATGAATAAAATTAATTTTGTATTAATTTTATTTATATTTTAAATAATTATGTTTGAATAGAAACAATTATTATATGACAAATGATCATAACTATTTGAATATAAATAGATTACTATTTATAAAGGTCATGATTATACAAAAGTCATAACCATCTGAATAGAAGTTTATGTCTGCTCATACATTATAAATAAATATTTTAGTATAACCATTTTCATTATTTCTGATTGAAGAGTTTGCGACTTTGTTATATCCTAAAGGCATAATTGCCTTTAAGAAAGTGTTCTTCACATCTCAAAGCTAAAATTCTTTTCTATTATTTCTCTTCTCTTATTTATTTTTTCTAATAATTTAAAGGTAATTATGAGAAATTTATATTTCGCATAACGAAGATACAAGAGAAAGAAATTATCATGATTTAAAGATCAATATTAAAGAAAACTCAAGGTGTCAAAAGATTAATATTTCTATGGACCAAAATATTAATTTTTATAAATATCTTCGTTAGAAGCATACGTTGGTGCAAGCAATTTCATAGGTTGATCACGGGTAATAACTCGAGCTAGGAAAACATTAAGCAAGAAAAGGCTTATTTACTAAATAATGCTACTTCTCCTAAGCAATTAAAGGGCTACGATTTTTACGAGCTATCATAAGTCAAATCAACAAGAATGGAGATAAACCTATTTAAATGAGGTCTTGGGGACGTCCATACTTAAGTTGAGTTTTACGCTCCGCATAAAAATAGTTTTTTGCATTTGTCGATAGCATCACAGCTTGTTGACGAGATCAAATAAGGTCTATATTGCGCAGCTTGGGGGTGCTGAGTATTTAATTGGAATCCACTCCACCATTCTTTGACTCAAGCTCTAACCCATGTTTCCACCCCTACTGGTAAAAGAAGAAAAGAATAGGAAAGGCCTAAACACACATATTCAAGTCGAAAATAGGCTCCAAGCTAGGATAACATATTGGCTTCATTGGCTTAAATTCAACAATTTTTGAAAAGGTTTATCATAAAGGTAAAAGGCAATCAAGACTGAAAACACCCGCTATAGCTCAAAATATGCGCTTTGTTAAGAATTTATTTATTGGAACAAGTCGTTCCATTCTCTTTGAGTCAGGTTCTATCCTCAAATGGTCTGTTAATCTGATGTAACCAACCAGTGATGTAATATACGGATCTTTAACTTTGATGAGACTTTTCGATTTGATGTCTTTTTGGTGGTGCTATTCCCCTATCTCTTGGTTTTTCGCAAATGTGTGAGATTGGCTCAATCTCGATTGATCTGAAGTTCAAATAATAATGCCAGCTCGAACTTCAATCATATTTCTATCTCTAGGCAAGACTAGTCCTTTCTCTATCGGTCTTGGCATGGAATAGAGTCAAGTCAAGAGAAAAAAAGTAAGATTCATAGCTTTCTTACATCCCCAGCTCAAGAAAATCAGTTAAATCATTAAAATTTAGTGAAAGTGAAAGCAGCAGTGGAACCAATTGAGAACAGATACCAATAAGAGCAATCATATGTAGAAGGCCAACATAGGACCAGGAAAAAGGCTCAAGAGTACCATAAAGAGCAAAGAATCAAACCAGAGGAAGAGATATGATAGACAAGAGAACAGATCCTTAGAATGGGAAGTACACTCAAGGTAGTGAAATGGAAATATTCTCTCCTTGAATTAGTAGTCAATCCGAGTAAGGCCTTAGCCACGATAGCCTAAATGCTTTGTTCTGATGTTGAAGAAGATCATCAGTTGATGCGAAAGAAGCTATCTGAGCATGGTTTTCCCCTAAATAAAAGAAGTGTACGCATTGGCAAACATACTTCAAAAGAATAGGGAATGTCTTTGTTGAATCAATATTTGATAAGTAACCAAACAAAAAATATGAAGATGAAAAATAAGTTATTTAGCTCTTCTCTATCAATCTGATGACCTTAAATGGGAACTGAACTTAGTCTTGCTGTGGAGGTATAAGAAAAAAGGTCAAGTAGTAATCCTCAAGTCGAGGACTAGGTCTATCAACAAAATAAATTCATAGACATCAGTCAACAATGGCTTTCTACCTCAAAGATGAGTCGATCTTCTATAACCTTTTAGATAGGCTCTGTCAAGACCTTAGTTTCTTCCCTTGACTCAGTCTAGTTCTATTTTTTATAGGTTGGGAATTCATTTATTCCAAAACTTTAGGCAATAGAGAAAATTAGCTAGCAATCACATGAAAGTTAACAAAGACTTCGGTCTCGAATAAATAATTGGATTAATGACCAATTCATCCTAAAGTATTATTACATGTTACTTTTTATTGATTTTCTATTGTAATCGTCAGGGCCCAAGATTACAGTTAAAGCATAAGCTATTAGAATCAAAAGAATACAGTGCGTAAATGACTTAGGAGTGAAAACTAGGCAAAGTGCTTGCCTTACTTACCCGGCTCAAGGGGTTCGCCAGTTGAATCCATTTTTTCATCTTTCATAAGGACCTCATATCCAAAAAAACTTACATCGACCATAGGAGATGGTCCACGAAAAGATAATGATGTAAATAGTGGCATTCCTCTAAGTGGTAGTTTTAGAAGACATCTCTATCGAATTCAGTAAATGTTTCAGACTTTATAGAAGCCACTGTAAGGGCATGTGATGTTTCTGTGGAAAGTAATCATAATGCATCAAGAGGTAGGTTATTTTCTTCTAACTCTACAAAAGATGATTCTTTAAAGTCAATATTCAGAAGAAATAGAACTAGTGGTAAGAAAAAGAAGTGGGTTAAGCAAAGTAGTTTAGTTGAAAAGGGTTGGGAACAGAGTATTGTAAATTCCCATAAGAATGTTTTGCTTGACCATGGGGACAATGTTGGGAGCAAATGTTACCAGAATTCTACCCTTTTAAAATGTAAGGAGCATTCGATGGGTGTGGCTCATTTTTATCTACTTATGAATCATGTCCAAAGACACCACAGAGAAACTTCAACACACCAAGGTCTCTCATCAATTTATCTATGGAGGTACATAGGCAATATCCTTATATAGTTTCTTTGGAAAAGATGTCCATAGCTGTTGTATAGACAATTTATGAAATTCTAGTTTACTTTGAGTGCTATGGCTGTGTTACCATACAAGGTGCATTTCTAAATTTGAAAGCTCCTTCAAATGCATCCCTAACTGGGAGACTTGAAAACTCTTTTTACCTAAACAGTGATATAATGAAATTTTCAAAGTATGTTTACTTTGAAAGTCATGAGTGATTCAAAGATTTTGTGAATTTGAAATCTTTTATAATAGCAAAAAGAATGCTATTTGATCCATTTTGGTGATGAAAATGGTTTTGTTCATGGTAATAAAAAAAATGATTAATAATGTCCACAATGAAATAGATTTATATAAATATTTATGAATTGACATAAAAATCTTAAAAGAAGACTATGAAGCATGATTATATTTGAAACCTGCTTATTGATGTAAACTTTTATATTGAGTTAAAATATAAAAGTTTTGAAACCTTTATTGAAATATTAAGATATCAACTAGTTATCTTTCACTAAGGATGAATTTGGAGACCTCTTACTTAAAAAAAAAATCACCAAATAGTGAAAAGATAAATGAAATGGCAACTTGATTAAGTATATATGATATCTTGATAATTGAATGAGATATTCTTTTAATAAAAGAATGCATACTTGCATATGGTAAGGGTGATAAGAATCAAAAGAAATAAAAATTACTACCATAGTGTTGTAAGATTTTAGTATAATTTTATGAACAAATTATACAAGCTAATAAGTTTAAACACTTATTAAAGTCATAAAAGAAAGTCCTTAAAATCTTAAAAGGACTAAAATCATTTGGTTTATTCATTGAGTTTATCCAATTGTACTAAAAATATAATTGCATTAAAAATGTATAAAAATATGGAAATAGAATGGTTGAAATTGATAAATATAGAGTTATGGCTACAACTAAATCCAATTATTTCTTAAAATGATAAGTATGAGGCAACAATGTCTCAAGTATCTAAATGATATGCAAAATGAAAAGTTTGAAAATATTATCCTAAAGTGATTATATTAGAGATTTAATCTCAAGTTGGGGTAATTATCATAAAAGAAAAAATTGAATTCCAAGATATTTGGTTAGTAGTACTACAAGTAGAATGGATTTAAACCTTAACTATTAGCATTAATAATAGTAACCCAACTTTGAATTAGTAACCTCTAATTACAAAGTTTAATGGGTAAAAATAAGTTATTGTTATGTGTCTATTAAACACTAGTAAAATCCATTCAAATTTTAGAAACTAGTGTGATCCGTTGCCTGGAAAAGGATGAGTTTTTGTACTCTTAATAGAGTTTTAAATGTCTAAAACAATGGAGACATAATGAAAACTCTACCTATATAAACATAGAAGTGGTGCCACTTCAACAAGAAGAATCGGGGTCTCTCTTGTAAATGATTATGAATAGGATAAGTACATGGCCATAATAGTGCTAAAACAGTAATAAACCTCTAACAGAAGAATAAATAAGTATTATGTATGTTATATCTCCAATTTTAACACTAAAAGTTGAGGTTTAATCTATGGACACCGTCAACTTCGTTAGAATTCTAAGATATATACACTAATTGAAGGTTTAAATCGAGAGATACTTCTTGTATTCATAATATTTATTTGTGTGAAAGGTAAAAAAAATTAAGCACCAACATTTCAAACTAGTAAAGGATTGTTGGTAGTTTAGAATGTGTTGTATCCCACATTGGATAGAAAGATTTAATTATTGATGAATAAAATTAATTTTTGTATTAATTTTATTTATATTTTAAATAATTATGTTTAAATAGAAACAATTATCATATGACAAATGGTCATAACTATTTGAATATAAATGGATTACTATTCATAAAGGTTATGATTATACAAAAGGTCATAACCATCTGAATAGAAGTTTATGTCTTTTCATATATTATAAATAAATGTTTCAATATAACTATTTTCACTACTTCTGATTGAAGAGTTTGAGACTTTTTGTATCCTAAAGGCATAATTGCCTTTAAAAAAGTGTTCTTCACGTCTCAAAGCTAAAATTCTTTTCTATTATTTCTCTTCTCTTATTTATTATTTCTAATAACATGAACATCCAATAAGAAACTAACATGTGTACAATAAAAGTTCATCAACACCACATTATCAATGCCATGTCAACATTAAAAAAAAAATTTAAAAATTTAAATATTTTTTTAAAAATTTTGACAGATTCCTAGTTCCTTCCATTTTTTTTTCTTACTTCATTTCACACTTATCTTTAAAAAAAAAAAACACATAACTCTTTAATAGGAAGAACTAAGACTCTTCTCCAAAACCTAGGTACGGAGAGTCGATCGCTACTTCTATCACTAATACCATCATTGGCCACTGTTGGCCAGTGTCCTTTCCTTTCTAAAATTTCTTCACAAGCTCTCATTAGCCCCTTGTTACAAAACCAAACTCGGATTTCCACATAATACCTCTAAACTAATAAATATGACATAAGACACTAAGACTTCCAACCATCGAAACACCACATCCTATCGTCCAATCATCTTAAAACCGAAATGTCTTTTTTCTCTTCTTATTGTACCTTTTCACCATTTGGACTCTTGAAACTTAGTCGCTGCTACTAATGTTACACTGTCGTTCAACCACCATGAGTCACTTAAAAATTTTTTCTTCTCGTCCTTACTTGAGCCAAAGAGATCTCTTAAAAATAACCTTTTTAAACCCAACAGAGACATTCATTCCCATTTTTGGATTTTTTTTATTGTTTTTGGTTTCTAATTTTTTTGTCGATGTGGCTTCCTAACGAAGAATATGGTTAATATTTTTTTAGTTTTCTTTTATGGCTATTTTTGGTTTTTCTAATGCCTCTACTAGCTACTGGTAAGATGACTTGTTGAATTATCATTGTCATGACTCAGAAGATGAATGAATGGATACAGTGGGTGATTATGTTTCGAGCCTTGACTATCATCTTGGGCAACCTCAAGACTTTGATCACTATCATTCAATATTGTGACAACTTTGTCCAAAATGCAAACTGTACATTTATCCTTTGTTATAGAATAGCCAACACTGTCAATTGATGAAAAATAACATTTTATGGATATTGATAAGGTTCCACGAATAGGTAAAAGAAGACCATTAGAATAAGCTAAAGGGAATTTCGTAATTTTGTCAATTCGTGAGGCATTAATAGAAACATCCAGGGAGTCCACGTTATGAAACACACCAATATTGACTCTATAAGAGGTCACCAAAGTTGTAGTCCTTGTTGGCAATGGAAGATATACTTTGCGTGATGATTAGATAATTTATTTGCTAGCATATGTGATATTAAACCCTGCACAATTTAGTAGCAAAAATCATCTTCCAACATAATACAACCATAAAAAGATTCATTCTCAGTTCATAGAAAATTTTCACCTCCAAGTTCAACACAGAAGAATATGGCCAAGGGTATGCACTTATATCTAGTTACAGTATTAATATGAGTTAATGATTTTTTTAGTTTTAATAGAAGTCCATCTATAAAGAAAGAAGTTATTCATTAGTAGTATTGGCTCATATCATTTTTTGCACATCACAAGTGCTGATATTGTCTTGAACTAGCTATAATTTTTTTTCTTTGTAAAGTGGAAGGAAGAAATGAAATTAAAAAAAAAGTTTAGATTTTATAAGTTTAGAATTTTTTAAGAATTTTTAAGAATATTTAGAAAATTTTTTAAAATTTTCAAAAATTTTTAAAATTTTCAAAAAATTTTAAAATTTTTTAGATTTTTTTTTTGAAAATTTCTTTTAATGTTGTATGGCATTGATGATGTGCTGACTAGATTTTTTAGACATGTGTCAATATCTTATTAGATGTTTATGCTATATTAGTATTTAAAGTTAACGGTGTTAAAGGTTGTGACAATTTAATGCATGAAAATATAGTTTAGGTACCTAATTAGAAACTTTTCTAGTTTAGGTACCACATTAGAATAAATGCAATAATTCAAGAGCCAAATGGGACATTATGCCATTCTAAAATAATTATCCCAATGATTTATTAAGTTTAAAGGATTCAGTTCGACCCTTGGACTTATTCTTTGCTTATCTTCATCCTTCCTTCAACACATTTTTATAAATAGCCATTGTTCTTCATTTTCATCAACCAACAACAATTCAATCTTAAGCCATCTCTAAAAAATCTTCCAAAGTTCTAAAGCATAGCTCTCCATTTTTCTCATTTTTAGCTACCACAACACTTTATCAGTCATCCTAATTAAGCCATTCAAATAACCTTAAACCTCAACCTAAGCTTTTGCTTAATCTAGAACTTTTGCTTAACTACTCATCGAAATCCTAAAAAGCTTTTCACAATAAATCAATATTACTTTAAGTTAATCAGCTCAAACTTATCGTTATGACTAGAACCTTGTCTTTAAGACTCAAAATACCCTATCTCTAACCAAATCTTATATACAAGAGTTTTAGTCCAACTAAAACTTTTATTCTAATGGTCCTAGTCTAACAAAAACTTTGCAATAAAAATACCAATCCAACCAAAACTTTTATCCCAAGAGTCTTTGTTTAGAAAACCCTTTTTTAAAACGTCCCAGTTTTACTAAAAACTCTTAGATCCTATTCAAATTAAAAGTTTTACAAGAAGTCTTAATCCAACTATAATTTTTATTTTAAGAATCCTTGTCCAGTTGAAACTTTCCTAAACAACCTTAGTTTTACTAATTAGACTAAAATTCTTACAAGAAGTCTTAATCTAATTGAAACATTACTTGAAGATTAAATTGACCTCAAAAATCCTAGTTAAAATGAAACTTTAATAGATTAACCTAACTTACAGACCAAGATTTACAACTGTTATATCGAATCTCATATCAAACGGATCTAGTAAAAAATATTACTTGATTCCTTAGGCATTTTAAACCTTTCATTATCATAATAAGCATGTGGCATATCATTAATGATCACACATCATGTAATCTTAGGAATGCATGATGTTATGTTTTAATTATAATTAAGTCTTTACTTATTATAAAAGGCAGTGGACATTTTGCAATATAAACCCATGTCTAGCATGTTATGCATAATCATGTCATATAGATTAAGTCTTCAAAATAGGTTGTATTTAATATGCATTCAAGGCATCTTATAAATTGTCATTTAAGTATGTCGTTTAGACTAGGTTTTATTACATGTTTCTTTAGTTGCATTTTCCTACTTTTATGATTAAGATACGAATTGCTTTATTTTTCAAGTATACTTGTTTGATAATACGGTGTATGTATCATTTAATGGTTGATAAATCACCCGATACTATAAGCCCACAATATTGTAAGCCTACATCTATCTTTCTAAATGGATGAATGAGAATACAAGATATATAATTTGCTCATATAAATTATGTGCCATTTAGGAAATGAAATGAAGAGATATGACTTTTAATTTCTAAACCAATTGGGTATGATTTGAATTGAAAAAGTAAGGCTAGGTAATCCCATATAGGATTTAAAACTTTGATTCTTTCAATATCTTGTTCACTATCTTCGAACCAAGTTCTTTAGTAAAGACAAAAATGTGACTTTAAAATGACATCGATTTATAGGAAATCAATTGGTGACTCTTAATCAAACTATAAATCTCAATATTAAGATGAACACTTATGGTGAAACTTACATTACTTATAATAGAGACTTTATTGGGGAGATTATGTAACTTTTTTTATCCACTTATTATGATCCTTTTTCCAAGTGATTATTTTAAATCATATCTATCTATGCATCATATAAACCAAACCTAAAAAGGGATTCTTTAATGGGCTTGCGCTCACTCAACTAACCAGCTTCCTTTGGAGTTTTATCCCACTTATTGCTCAGTTCGACCTATAATGAGTTTAAGTGATGCAACAGCTCTACCTAACAATTCATTATGGTGATAAATGCTATAATGTCGGGATATGGTTGGTCATTAGACCTTCATGTTTATAGATGAACCCTAGATATTACCTTTAAGGTTGATTTTTGATTGTATGTGTTTACATATTTTTAAGTTGTTGATAACCTAGATTCTTTGTGTCATAACATTAACTTCAAAAGTTCTTATCCATTTTCCTTTAACCTTCATTTTCTTTGATATCCTTTCCTAATTTAAAAAAAAAATAATGTCTTTAATCCTTGTCACTCATTGTCATTCATTCTTAGATAGAGTTACCATTTTTCTTTGCTCATTCATTCTCATGTCTCCATTTTTACAATTTCTATTTTCTCTTTTTAATCCTATCATCCACTTTTTCAAGTTTTCAAATATTCATGCCTAATTAGAATTTCCATTTTCCTTTATTTATTCTTTCAAAAAAAATTCTTTTCTTATGCATTTTCCTACTATTCTTAATTAAAATTTCCATTTTTTTTTAAAGTTTCCAAAAAACATTGAAATAATTTGTTGAATGACTTTTGATTATACTTTTGCTTGATTTTTTCTTATCTTGTCTATCAAAGTCTTCACATCATGTTAGTCTCCATTCTTTTGTCAACCAATATGAATGTAGACAAAATGCTAGTAGACATCTTTAACCTACTAAATGCCATCATGGACCTGGTGAATGTTACCATTGATAAACTGAAATAGACCAATGACAAGGTGAATCACATGAATATTAAGTTAACCTTAACCTTGAGTTGTGCAACCTAAACACTTCCCCACCAAAAAAAAAAAAAATAGCCAAGCCAATAGGAAATCCAAAAATTTCATACAATGATGAAAAACTAGTCCATAATAGATAGCTACCTCATGCATATTGATATGTTTTCCTTAAAGCTTGAATATTGTATTCACCCAAATTTCAAAATGACTTTTGTCAACAAGTTTAATGAAATAGAAGACCCTAAATTACAACTCATAGCTACTCTTAAACTTAAAGGTTTAACCAAGTAGCAATTAACCGTAACTTTTCTAATAACCATTTTTAAGCCATATCCAATTAGTTCCATAGTCAACCTGAAACCATAATAGGGACTATGAAGAAATGACCAAAGTCTTTGCTTGCCAATATGCCTATAACAACCAACTAGATATAACTTTTAAAAACTTAGAAACCATTAAATAGAAAAAATATTGAAACCTTTGCTAAGCTCCTAACTAGATGAAGGGGTAAAGCCATCCTAATGAAAACTCGACCTATTAAAAAAGATCAAATCCAAAGAGTGATAATGAACCTTCTTCTAATACACTATGACCAACTCTTTGCCTCCTCTTTAGCCACCTTCAAACAATTGTATAACTCGGCATTCAAGTATATAAAAAAAAAACCTTACAAAAGGATCATGAAACTAAATATACTTTGCTAGCGGATTCAAGTAGCAAAGAAAATGAAGCAAATTTATCATGAAAGTAATAATTTCCCAATGGCCATATGTTAATGATGTTCTAGACTTTCTTTCTACTAATTCGCCATATTCAAAAAATAATTTTGCTTAATTTTGATAACCAATGTTGTTTTAATAAATTTTATGAGATTACTTTTTCTTTAAAATGATTATTAATTATTCTTGCATTAAATATTATTCTTTAAGAGATTTATTGATTTTCTTCTTTTAAAAAAAATATGCTTAAACAATCGAAACCATTATAACTTTACATGACTCTATTGTTTCCCATGAGGATCACTATACTTTGAAAATGAATTCCTTTTGCATTATTGAGCCTTACATCAAGGTAGCTAAGATTATGCAATCATGGTTGAAATTATAAGAGGTCATGTTTTTTTAATTCTTTTAAACAAATTATCATTTGTTAACCAGTTTGAGCCTAGGCATAACTCTTTCAAAATGATCCATGTCAAAGATTACCCCGTTATTATACATCATGGAAACAATTAACAATTTAATGATTATGAGGATAGAAGGCCATCTTTGGCATCCTATATCATATTATCAACCATCCTTACACATATAGAAATCTCTTTATAAGCCTTTAAGCTTATACAATTAAACCTTCATTTTTTTAAACCCATTGTTCACCAAAGTTTTGAAGCTTAGTCATATGTGCATTATCATTATATGTTGGTCCTATCATTAATTAGATCCTTAAGTACACTTTTTGAAAATGAAAAAGAAAAAAAGAAAAAGAGAGATAAAAAAAGAAAAAAACTAAGAAAAAAATATTTTAACTTTAAAGATCAATTATTCTTTTTATAAAACAAGATGCAGCATGTCATCTCTTACATACACATTAGCCTTGATATCCCTTCCAAAATTATTTACCTTGATTGATAATTAACCTTTAAAAAGTCCTTTTTCTAGAAATGATACATCTTATGAATTTAGTCTACATGGTGAGCATTGACACAAATTGTGCATGTGCATATGATTGTTGACATTTAGGAACCTATTGAAAAGAATTTCTAAGCTTTAAATATCCTTTCGTTTAAAGCCTTAGGAACCACTAACCTCATTACAACCTTGAGAAAAATCCTTTTACATCAATCAAGATAGTTAGGTCATCTAAATCATTTTTAGGCAATGGTAAATTGTAAAAGAAAATTTTCTACACAATAATTTCCAAAAGAAACAAAAATATAAAGAAAGAAAGAAATGAGCTTACTAGGTTGAAAAGCAGAAATGAGGCCTAAGTAAAAAAATTAAGACATGAAAGTCCAAATAAACAATCAAGGCAAAAGTTAGAAAAACTATTTTGCCTAAAAACATTGAATAGGGGAAAATCCATAATCATGAAAATCAGGTCTCTAGTGAAGATAAATTCATCTTTTCTCTTAGGCAAAAAAATAAATTTAATTTCAAGAAAAATGATTTTAAATATGAATTTAATGTTGATTATTTCGAACATAAAAGTTTCAAACCAAAAGATTTTTCAACATTTTGTTTAATGTATGAGTCGTTCAAAGTCATGCAAAGTCATTTTGTTTATTAATTGTTTTAACAAGATATCTTTGACCAAACATTTGCAAACAAAGCCTTAAGAAATATTGTTCACACCAAATTAGTGTAAAGCCAACTTTAAAATAAAGTCATTCATGAAATTTTTTTCTCAATTTTCATTGTAAAAAATTTTCATATGATTTTATCAATTAATTATTCAAACACTTTAATTCTCGATGGATGCGTTATCTAAAATTTCAAGGGAAATGTTTTTTTCAAAGTTTCTTAATCTTGGAAATAAATTCTTTCAAGAGCATTTCTTGAATTGAGAACTCGTTTGCTTAAATTTGCATTTCAATCATCCCATTAAATATTTTTGCAAGTACATTTTTGCATTTTTCATTCAAACTTTTCCCACTAGAGGGCATCATTGATTTGAAAACATTAGTCTTCATCAAAATTCAACTTCTTTCATTATGCCCCAACCACGAGGCATCACAAATTAGAATTCATCACTTTCTTTTAGAATTCATCTTTTCAATCTTCTTTAAGGGTCATGATTCATCTTTTTTTAGCTTTAAGGATGGATTTCATTCAATCTTTCCTACTAACTAGCATCATATGTTTTTTGAGCTTTCAAAATTGATATTCATTTATTCTTTTCCCTTCAAGGGACACCATTCATTTAAATGCACCAGTAATCCTTTTCAAGCTTTGAAATCAATCACCCATATTAAAGGTTTTATCGATTTGAAAATGTCATCTTTTTCCAAATTTTAAAGATCAATTTAGGACATCATATTTGGTTTCACTCTTTTTTTGTGATAAAGGGGCATTCTTGATTCAAAATGCATCATTCAAGCCTTATCCACTATGAGGCATAGTTAGTTTCGAAAACATCACCTTTTGCTAAAGAAAATCAATCTTAAAATTTTCCAATATGGGGCATCACTACTATAGAAATATTTAAAATTTAAATATAAAAGACATTTAATATTAATATTTAAAATTTTTAAATTAAAATTAAATATTTTTTATTAATACAATAATATTTTTATTAATATAATAATATTTTGGGTTAGATCAAATTAAGTTCAAATTTAAAAAATATGTTCAAGGTTCAGCTTTAGTAAAATTGTGCTTATGAGCTTGGTAAGTGATTTATATTGGTACATTTTTTTTCAGAAATTGAGTTTCCTTTTTTAATATTGAAGATAATTTCCAATAAAATGGCTTCATTTTTAATTGTTCAGTAAATCATTTTCTATTGATTAGTCAATTTTCTAGTAAACAAACACAAAAAATGTATAAAATGTTTTTCTGAAAGTCATTTTCTATAAAAAAAAAAAAAAGGTGAACCCTTTTATTGTAAAGGAATTTCTTAATATGTTCCCTAAAAAATTACTTGGTTTGCCTCCTAATAGGGAAATTTTATTTTTGATTTACATGTTACTAGGCATAGGACCAATTTCATAGGCTCTATATAGAATGGCTTTTTTTAAAGTTAAAGGAATTGAAAGCGTAATTGCAAAAGTTGTTAGATAAGGGTTTCATTAGATCTAGTGTGTCACTTGGGTGCTCTAGTATTGTTTGTAAATAAGAAAAATGGGAGTATGAGACTTTGTATTGATTATCGAGAGCTTAATAAAGTCATAATTAGAAACAAATATCCATTACCTCAAATTGATGAGATTTTTTATAAATTGTAAGGGGCATAAATGTTCTTAAATATTGATTATGGACACCTTATTTTGTCCAGGATTTTTCTAGGATGAAAGATGGGTTTTCGATCATAAGTTGAGCTTGATTGTGAAGCTTTAGACCTAATAGAATTCTTTAAGTTTGATTTGATTTGATTTTTAATTTAATGTTTTTTTTTAAAAAAAGAAGTCAAAGAAAAGGGGAAATCAAAATAGGATTATTGTGAAAAAGGAAATTTATGGATATAGATCTTGGATCAAATTTAGAAGTTCATAATTTGATGATCTAAGGCTTAATTTGTGTAAAATCAAATCACCAAAAATCAAATCACATTCATTCAGTTGATTATTTCCAAACTAAAAGGATTCAATCCTTATAAACAAGGCAGCAATCGAGCAATTAGAAAAAAAAAACAAGGAAATAATTATGGAATCAATTCTGTAAAACAGCGGATCATTCAGCAGTAATTTTTTTTTAGGTAGAAAGCTTTCAAGCAATTTGAGAACACAATAATTCAACATCTATTCAATCATGCAAATTAGAGGGAGTATCATGCTGCCACAACAAACTAAAACAAAAAAATCCCATTCACCCCTAAGTTCATCAATCAAATTTAAAAAGAAGAAAATCCAGAATCTATCAGTTCGTCACCATCCTAACCAATCTGTAAATAAAAGTAAGATCAGACAACCTCAAACAGAGGTAAAAAATGAAAGCAACATGCAATCGGATATCCATACCTAGAACATTAGCAATTATGTAGCAAAAAGGAAAGTTCCAAAAAAAATCCTAAATAGGATACATGATTAGATGTTTAATTTACTTGTAAGCTTATGTATTGTCTTTTTTGTATATATATATATGTTTTACATACTAACCTTGTATATTTGTCTTTGTATTTATATATTATTTTTATGCTTACTAACCCTTTTCTTTTACTATGCATTCGTATCATTAGATTTATCATAAGAAATATTTGCCACAAAATAATTTTAACAAGGAAAATCTTAGTTACATCCATAGAAAGCCTAGCAAAGTCTTCAACTGGCTTGAAAAGGGAGTTTGAAGAGTTGAAGCTTGCAAACAAAAGGCTAAAAAGGAAAGTTTAAGCACTTGAATAAGAAAATAATGAATGGAATAGTTTGTTCACTAACCTTAACAAAACACTATCATCCTCTAATCAAGAGTTGGCTTAACTTTAAAAAAAAAAAAGACAATTGTAAGTAAAGTTACAAGAAAAGTATGAAATACTCTTTGAAGCCTAAAGGCACATCTAAATGCTGAATGGAGTGGTGGTGAAAATCAGAGCATAGATGGGGGCTGTGATCGAAGAATATGAGCTAATGAAAGAAACATTTGTGAGAAAACATGACCAATTAGAGTTTCTGCTTGATCAAATTATTGTGGATATTTACAAAGCCAAGGACATAGTAAAAAAAATTGAAAAATGAAAGGTAAGAGTGCCATTAATGGGACTACATGGTCAAGAATTGATAGATTTCCTTAATGAAGTGTAAAGCCAGTATCGACGAGTTATGGATTTCTTTCTCCAGTAAATTCTAAACTTTTCATCGATGTAATGTTAGATTTGGTTAAAAATAACTTTCTTTAATAACAATTATTATGTGAAAATTTTCCTTATTGCGTTCATGCATTTTATATTTGCATTCATTCTCATGCATAATCTAATAGTTCTATAGACATCATTCTAAATTTACACATTATGGGAAATCAATGCTCGAGGATAGCTCAACACTAGTGTAACATTTGAGAGTTAGGCAAAAAAAATTTAATAAGATACTACAAGCTACATTAAAAAGTTGAAAAGGGCCCAAAAAGAGTTTAAAAATGAGTTGAGTAAAATTTTGGAAGAACTAAGTAAGCTAAATAAAGGAAAGACTGTAGAGGAAGGGGTTAGACCTAAAGACCATTCGTTGCAAGATGTTATTGACCCTTTGCATCTTCTTGGCTATAGCCTATATCATACCCATTCCACTTAAAATACATAATCACAATAGTTCATATTCCTTGTAGGGTACACTTACATAGGAATGCCATCTACTCCAATTCAAAGTTTTGCTAATCCTATCTTCATCAAAAAGGTAGTAGAGCTAGTCTTAATCTTTAACAAATGACCTCAAAGAGAATGAAAAGATGAAATTGAAGGTGGTTGAAAGTTTAAAAGACTCAAGGTCTAAACATAAGATGAACTTGCTAAAAGAGAAACTATAAGCCATCAAAGGTATAAACTTTTATGGCTTCATAGATACAGCTGACCTCTGCTTGGTCTCAAATAATGTTATCCCACCAAAGTTCAAGGTCATTGAGTTTAGGAAGTATAATGTTACTAAGTGTTTGATAACTCATGTTACCATGTATTATTGAAAGATGACAGCCTATGTTAGTATTGAAAAGCTATTTATACATGTATTACAAGATAATTTAACTAGTTCTACTGTAAAATGGTATATTCAATTAGACAAGACCTGCATCCAATCATGAAAGTTTCGTTCTTTCATTAATCATTATTGTCATATTATAGATATGGCTCCTGATCACTTGTCCTTATAGAGTATGAAAAAAAATGATGAAATCATTCAAAGAATATGCTTAGAGATGACGGGTTATAGTTGCCTAGGTTTAGCCACCTTTAACTAAAAAAATAATAATTTTTTTATAAGCACTTTGAAATTGCTCTATTATGAGAAAATGATAAAGAACGCAACAAAGAATTTTGCTAATATGGTGATCTTAAAGGAGATTATTAAAAATGCCATTGAGAGTGGCAAGCTTGAAGAAAGGGAGGCCAGTGTGCCAAGAAAGGTGGGATGTCTAAAACGAAAAAAGTTAAAGCTCAAGTGGTGAGTTTTGAGAGGAAACAATTCAAAAGTTATGCTTCATACCCACTATATGTTCATTTTGCTTACTACCTGACAGTCAATAATGTTGCACAAGTTCCTTACCAGTCTTATTTTCTAACCATAAGCAACATTGCTCCAAGTTCTCATCAACAAATTTTTTAAGCATCGACATATGGACCTAATCTTGCTACTACACTAGTTTCAAGGCTTAATAATCAAGCGAGTGGTTTAAGAATATCTAGGGGTAATCAAAAGAGAACTCGTATTGATCTTATCCTCATAACCTATATAGAGCTATTTTTTAAAATTGGTCAAGAATGAGCTAGTATCCCTAATCTTTTGGAATCATTGAAGCCACCCTATCTCAAATGGTATAATGTTAATACCACATGTGACTCCCATAATGGAAATATGGGTCATTCCTTATAAACCTACCATGTTTTCAAGCATAAGCTACAAAGTTTGATTCGAGCAGGCTTGATAAGCTTCAATGAATCAAAGGAAATGAATCCATAAAGGCTTTTTACCCAATCACCTAAGGGCATAATTTTAGAGAGGCTAATTGAAACTGTTTATAATCTTAAGATTCTTGAGAATATAGATCTTTTTTTATGTATTTGAATTTTATCTTATTTTTTATAATTTTAATAAAAGTGGCAGATTTGATGCATTTTCATGACATTTTCGCTTTCGTGTGAATTACTATTATATATTTTTATCATCTCACATTTTTTCACTATATCCATTCTTTGATTCTGAATAATGAATGTTTAGACAATCATGATAATAATTCAGGATTTGATTTTAAAAATATCATTCATGATGATATGATTAATGAATTAAGATTGTTGATTCATTGGAATTGTTGAATAAAAAAAGGTAAATCAGGTAAAGAAATTTAAAAGTGATGTAAGACATGATCTTTGTAATGGTTCATTCACAAGTTTATTCTTAATCAATCAATATTTTCCATTAAAAGTATTTATATTAAAAATTATAAATTGCCATTTTTGTCTATCTTTCACAAAAAGAGTAAAATTATCCTTTACTACCCTATTTGAGCCTATTGAAATTTTCTTTCAAGAGACTCTAGCCAAAGGTCACCCCACATTAGGACTAACTTTGAGATGCTTGTTTATCCTTAGTGATTTTAAGGGCAAAACCCTTTTGTGCTCAAATTATTCTTGAAAAATGATGAAAGAAAAAAAATAGAAACAATTGATGGGGTAAAATATTAAGGTGCTCTACAAAAAAAGAAGAAGACTTAAACTGAAAACCCGAAAGAGTGGTTTAAGTGAAGTTGAAAACTTGAAAAAATAACTTCATATAAGGATCCTAAGAATGAGGATAATGATTGGCTCAAAGATCAATGATATTGATGGCATGTATTTTTGAAAGAGAATTCTGAGTTAGAGTTAAAAAATGACTGAACAATCATTATTTTGGATGTTTATATCCCATTTGAACAGTCACAGTATTTTGCCCTTGTTCACTTTTGATTTGTTGTTGACTATATTTTTTTTTATAATAAAGACTTTTTTTTCTTATTCTTTATCAAATGTATATCCCCTAAATGAATTAAAAAATGTATTATATTTGTCAAGAATTAGAATGATAGTAAATAAATGAATGACAATGTTCATAAAGATTTCCCATTATTAGGGCTAGAAGTGGAATCGATACCCGATGGTGTGAAAAAAATGTTGGAAGAATTCGAAGAGGTGATACCAGGGATGTTGCCTAAGGTTCTACCTCCTCGAAGAGCTATGGACCATAAAATTGAGCTCCTCTCAGGAGTCAATCTCCCTGCTAAAGCCTCTTACCGTATGGCCCTACCAGAGTTGGCCAAACTAAGGAAACGGTTAGATGAGCTTCTACAGGCCGAGTTTATTATACCATCAAAGGTTTCTTTTGGAGCGCTAATGCTATTTCAAAAGAAGCATGATGGAAGTTTACGATTATGTGTTGACTACAGGGCCCTGAAAAAAGTCACCGTGAGAAACAAATATCCCATCCCTCTTATAGCAGAATTGTTTGATCAACTAAGTCGGGCCAAGTACTTTTCCAAATTGGACTTGAGATCTAGCTACCATCAGGTCAGAATCGCTGAGGGAGATGAGCCAAAGACTACTTATGTAATGCGGTATGGCACATTTGAATTTCTTGTTATGCCTTTCGGACTGACCAATGCTCCTACCATATTTTGTACATTGATGAATCAGGTGTTCCATGACTATCTAGACAAATTTGTAGTCATCTATTTAGATGATATAGTGGTATATAGCTCTACTCTGGAAGAACATCAAGAACACTTGCATCGGGTGCTTTGAAGATTACAAGACCACCAGTTGTATGTGAAAAGGGAGAAATGTGCATTTGCTCATACTCAAATCCACTTTCTAAGTCACAATGTCGAACGTGGCCACATTTGAATGGACATGGAAAAGGTTAGGGCTATCAAAGAGTGGACAACACCGAAGAATGTTAGTGAACTTCACTCGTTTTTGAGATTACCTAACTATTATAGAAGATTTGTAGAAGGGTACCCATGGCCCTTATAGAGCTATTGAAAAAAGAGCATAAATGTTGTTGGACAAGTGAGTGCCAAGAGGCCTTTGAAGGATTTAAGGATGCTATTATGAAGGATCCTATCTTAGCTCTCCCTGACATTAAAAAGTCTTTCGAAGTTCAGACAGATACATCTAATTTTGCTATTAGGGGAGTGGTTTTACAACAACATCACCCAATAGCATTTGAGAGTAGGAAGCTAAGCGAAGCTAAGAGAAAATATACAGCCTATGAAAAAGAGCTCTTGGTAGTAGTTCACTGCCTGAGGTCTTGGCGATATTATTTGTTGGGTTCACACTTTGTCTTAAAGACAGACAATGTGGCCGTTAGCCATTTTCTCACCCAACCAAGGCTTACAGTGAAACAAGCTAGATGGCAAGAATTTTTAGCGGAGTTTGACTTTTGTTTTTAGCACACTGTTAGAAAGACAAACCAAGTGGCTGATGCATTGAACAGACGAATAGAGTTAATAGCCCTTAAAAGAATTGCCCCAATAGCAGCTAGTAAAATCACGATAGATATTCATAAGTTAATTAAAGATCATTTAGGGAAGGACCCGTAAGCCAATGCCATCCTGAAGCTAGTTGAAGAAGGGAAGTCCAAGTACTTCTCACAAGAAAATAGGGTCTTATGGACCAAAAGGCCCTAATTGTTTGTGTCAAAAGCAAGAGGTCTGAAACAGATGCTGATGAGGGAATGTCATGACACACCACAGACCGAACATCCGAGCTGGCAATACGCTTTGGCTCTATTGAAACAAGGATACTATTAGCCTCACATATGACAAGACGTGATGGACTATACAAAGACTTAACTTATCTGCCAATAATACAAAGTTGAAAAGAAGAAACCTACAGGCATGCTTGAACCACTACCGATGCCCGCTAGACCGTGGGAAAGCATCTCTCTCGATTTCATTTCGGGCCTTTCCAAGGTTGGTGATCTTGGAGCTATTTTGGTAGTGACTGACTGTTTCCCTAAGTACGCCACATTCATTCCCATCCGAAAGTATTATACTGCGAAAGACACAGCTCGACTACTATTTAAACATGTGATCAAATATTTAGGCCTCTCTCAAAATGTTGTAAGCAATAGAGATCCGAGATTCACAGGGTCCTTCTAGAGAGAACTTTTCAAGATATTAGGGTCCCAACTTAATATCTCCTCAAGCTACCACCCTCAAATCGACGAGTAAATGGAACGGTTCAATGGATTACTAGAGGAATACTTAAGGTATTTTGTTCAAGCCAGTCAGAAGAACTGGCCTTCGTTATTAGTTGTTGCTCAACTTTGCTTTAATTCTAACAAAAGCTCTTTCACTAACAAAAACCCGTTTGAGGTGGTCACCAGATAATTAACAAGGTTACCCCATACTTTTTTAGAGCAATATAGAGAAAAGAATCTGAAAGCCTTCAACATCGACAAGGAGTGGAAACAAAACACTGAGATTCCATAAGCTTGCCTGGAAAAGGCATCGAAGTAAATGAAGAAATGGGCAAACAAAGGTCACAGGACGCAACAATTCCAAGCTGGTGATTTGGTTCTTGTTCGACTAGTCCCTGAACAAACTAGATTCTTAAAGAAGAAAGATCATAGATTAGTGCACAAATATAATGGTCTAATAAAGATCCTTTCCAAGGTGGAGAATGCTTCTTACAAAATCGACCCACCAAAGTGGATGAAGGTGCACCCAGTATTTCATGTGAGTAACTTGAAACCTTTTCATGCAGATCCTATAGATGCTAGCCGATGGGAGCCAACTAGAGCTGCCATCACCATGAAGCCACCCTCAGAGTGTCGAATCGAAAGGAACTTAACCGATAGGGAAACTAAGGTATCTTAAAGACTAGTTCGTGAAAACTTAGTGAAGTGAAAGGGATTAAGACTAAAAAAAACTAACTGGGAAAGGGAACATAACCTCCAAAGATTCAAGAGGAAGATTGAAGAATTCAAGCCAGCAAGTCGACAAGGACATCGATAGAATAAGTGGGGAAGGATGTCATGAGCCAACCTTATATAGGGCCATGATCGGGGCTAGGTTGTCATGAGCCATCCATGTATAGGGCCATGATCGGGTAGAGGTGCCAAGGGGGGAGGGTAGATCTCTTGTGCTAGGAAAAAGTGTCCCCTTTTCAAACATTGTAATGGTTAATGGTAGCATATCTCTAAAATCTCTTAGGCTCTTTAGGGGGTAAGCGGGCAGCATACTATTGGGCTATCTCATCGATCGCGATACGGGTCTAGGCCATCCGCCAAGGGCTGCTCCCTGGCCCTGACGATGGTGGAAAGTCCTGATGTACTATCTCGATTATAATAAAATACACCTCTAATTCAAATGTCTCGAATGCTACCTTGATGTGTTTTTCTTTTTTTTCGATGTGAATGTGTCTTCTTATGTGTGCTTGAGACTGATCTCGATACGAATGTATCTTTTTGTGTACGCTTGGGACTAACTGTTGCTTATGGTTATGTGTTCAAATATCGAACTATTAGTGACTGACTTGGGTGGGAGCGTCCATTCAAGTGTCACACGATTTATTGCTTGTTAAGAGAAAGACTAGTCCGCGACACCAGGGCTAGCACGAGGCTAGGTTGGTGAGGGTGGTAGCTTGTGTAAGGACTATGAAGCATGGGTTTTGGGGCATGTAAGGGTTTATATGGTTTATATATGGTGTTTGGCATGAAAAATACCTTTAATAATCCCTTATAAAAAATTGAATAGGGTTATTAAAGGTGTTTCTGACAAAAAACGCATTGAATAATTCTTTTTAAATTTTATGAAGGGATTATTCAAGGTGTTTTTAGGGGTTATTAAATGCTTTGAATAATCTTCAAAAAAATTAAAGCGAATTATTGAAGTATTTTTAGCCAAAAATGCCTTAAATAATCCCCTCCAATTTTTAATAGGAGGGGATTATTCAAGGCATTTTTGGTTAGAAATGCCTTGAATAACCTTATTCAATTTTTTATAAGAGATTATTCAAGGTGTTTTCTAGCAAAAAATACCTTGAATAATCCCAAAAAATAAGGAGAATGGATTATTGAAGGCCTTAAATAATACTTTTCAATTATAAAAATACTGGAGTAGCTCAGTCAATTAGAGTATACGGTTGTTAATCATAAGGTCGTAGGTTCGATCTCTTCCAAAAACTACTAGAACCTAAAAACTAAAAACTACTAGAGGGATGGATCAAACCTACAACCTTATAGCTAACAATCATAGGATTTTCCAAAGGGATTAATTAAAAAACCTAAAAACTACTAGAGGGATTAGTTATAGTTAATAGTCATAGCATTATCTAATGTGTTTTATGTTCAAAAACACCTTCAATAAGGGATTAAGGGATTATTTAAGGCATTTTTGAATAACAAATGCCTTGAATAATCCCAACAAAAATGGAAAGCGATTATTAACGGTGTTTTTGGCCAAATACCTTGAATAATACCCTCATAAGAATTAGAGGGGATTTTTCAAAGTGAACATCCTATTATTTAAACAAATTGAACACAAACAAACATGAACATCCTGTTATTTAAACAAACCAAGCTCAGATAGAATTAACAAATTTTTTACCGAGGATGAACTAAGCTCGAACAACTTTAAAATTAAAAATAAATGAACAAATCATGAACATATTGTTTGTTCATTCATGTTCAGTTCATTTACAACCCTAAAGGCTCATTTAAACAGAGGCTCATGACTTTTGATAAATGAATAAAGCTCCTTTAAATAAAGACTCAATGACTTTTTAAAAATAACTAAGGCTCCTCTAAGCAGAGGTTCAGTGACTTTAAAAAATAAACACTTAATTAGAAAGTATGGAGGAAACTCAAAATGAGCTGGGAGCATAAGTGTGCCATCTTAGAGCTGACTTTGAGCAAATAAGGTCTATAACACATCAGCACATAGGGTAGCATTTTCCTCACTCTTCTTATCCTCATCAATCTTCTCATTCTCCACCTCTACCTCAATGAGCTTTACTAGTGCCATTCCTTATGTTTTACCACATCTTTGTATATTGTAAATCCATCTTTACATTATGGTTTGTAAACTTTGGTACTTGATATTTATATTAATGAAATTTATCTTTCATTCTCATATGGCTTGTGGCATGTGCATATGACATTGATGTGCTGTTTGATGATTGATATGTACTTAAATGGCCTTGAATTGATTTACTTCATCCTTTTTGCTATGACAAAAAGAGGGAAAAATATTGGTATGAAAAATTGCTTTGATGATCCTAATGATATTGATGGTTTTGGTGATATTAAAGTTTAGGGTTTTAGGGTTTTAGGGTTTAGGGTTTAGGGTTTAGGATTTTAGGGTTTAGGGCTTAGGGCTTAGGGCTTAGGGCTTAGGGTTAGAAGTGGAATCGATACCCGATGGTGTGAAAAAAATGTTGGAAGAATTCGAAAAGGTGATACCAGAGATGTTGCCTAAGGTTCTACCTCCTCGAAGAGCTGTGGACCATGAAATTGAGCTCCTCTCAGGAGTCAATCTCTCTGCTAAAGCCCCTTACCATATGGCCCCACCAGAGTTGGCCAAACTAAGGAAACAGTTAGATGAGCTTCTACAGGCTGAGTTCATTAGACCATCAAAGGCTCTTTTTGGAGCGCTAATGCTATTTCAAAAGAAGCATGATGAAAGTTTACGATTATGTGTTGATTACAGGGCCTTGAACAAAGTCACCGTGAGAAACAAATATCCCATCCCTCTTATAGTAGAATTGTTTGATCAACTAAGCCGGGCCAAGTACTTTTCCAAATTGGACTTGAGATCTGGCTACCATCAGGTCAGAATCGCTGAGGGAGATGAGCCAAAGACCACTTGTGTAATGCGGTATGGCACAATTGAATTTCTTGTTATGCCTTTTGGACTGACCAATGCTCCTACCATATTTTGTACATTGATGAATCAGGTGTTCCATGACTATCTAGACAAATTTGTAGTCATCTATTTAGATGATATAATGGTATATAGCTCTACTCTGGAAGAACATCAAGAACACTTACATCAGGTGCTTCGAAGATTACAAGACCACCAATTGTATGTGAAAAGAGAGAAATGTGCATTTGCTCAGACTCAAATTCACTTTCTAAGTCACATTATCAAACATGGCCACATTCGAATGGACATGGAAAAGGTTAGGGCTATTAAGGAGTGGACAACACCGAAGAATGTTAGTGAACTTCACTCATTTTTGGGATTAGCCAACTATTATAGAAGATTTGTAGAAGGGTACTCTGTAAGACCACGACCTTTATAGAGCTATTGAAAAATAAGCATAAATGTTGTTGGACAAGTGAGTGCCAAGAGGCCTTTGAAGGATTGGAGGATGTTATTATGAAGGATCCTATCTTAGCTCTCCTTGACACTAAAAGGCCTTTCGAAGTTCAGACAGATGCATCTAATTTTGCTATTAGGGGAGTGGTTTTACAACAACATCACCCAATAGCATTTGAGAGTAGGAAGCTAAGCGAAGCTAAGAGAAAATATACAGCCTATGAAAAAGAGCTCTTGGTAGTAGTTCACTGCCTGAGGTCTTGGTGACATTATTTGTTAGGTTCACACTTTATCTTAAAGACAGACAATGTGGCCGTTAGCCATTTTCTCACCCAACCAAGGCTTACAGCGAAACAAGCTAGATGGTAAGAATTTTTAACGGAGTTTGACTTTTATTTTTAGCACACTATTAGAAAGACCAAACAAGTGGCTGATGCATTGAGCAGACGAACAGAGTTAATAGCCCTTAGAGGAATTACCCCAATGACGGCTAGTAAAGTCACGATAGATATTCATAAGTTAATTAAAGATCATTTAGGAAAGGACCCGCAGGCCAGTGCCATCCTGAAGCTAGTTGAAGAAGGGAAGTCCAAGTACTTCTCGCAAGAAAATAAGATCTTGTGGACCAAAGGGCCCCAATTGTTTGTGCCAAGAGTAGGAGGTCTGAAACAGATGCTGATGAGAGAATGTCATGACACACCACGGGCCGAACATCTGAGCTGGCAACGCACTTTGGCTCTATTGAAACAAGGATACTATTGGCCTCACATATGACAAGACGTGATGGACATACAAAGACTTAACTCATCTGCCAACAATACAAAGTTGAAAAGAAGAAACCTACAAGCATGCTTGAACCACTACCGATGCCCGCTAGACCGTAGGAAAGCATCTCTCTCGATTTCATTTCGGGCCTTTCCAAGGTTGGTGATCTTGGAGCTATTTTGGTAGTGATTGACCGTTTCTCTAAGTACGCCATATTCATTCCCACCCAAAGTATTATACTGCAAAAGACACAGCTTGACTACTATTTAAACATGTGATCAAATATTTGGGCCTCCCTCAAAACATTGTAAGCAATAAAGATCCGAGATTCACGGGGTCCTTCTGGAGAGAACTTTTCAAGATATTGGGGTCCCAACTCAATATCTCCTTAAGCTACCACCCTCAAACCGATGGGTAAACGGAACGGTTCAATGGATTACTGGAGAAATACTTAAGGCATTTTGTTCAAGCCAATCAGAAGAACTGGCCTTCGTTATTAGATGTTGCTCAACTTTACTTTAATTCTAACAAAAGCTTTTCCACTGACAAGAGCCCGTTTGAGGTAGTCACCAGATAATTAACAAGGCTACCCCATACTTCTTTGAAGTAATATAGAGGAAAGAATCCGAGAGCCTTCAACATCGACAAGGAGTGGAAACAAAACATTGAGATTGCATAAGCCTACCTAGAGAAGGCATCGAAGTAAACGAAGAAATAGGCGGACAAAGGTCGTAGGGTGCAACAATTCCAAGCTGGTGAATTTGTTCTTGTTCGACTAGTCTCTGAACAAACCAGATTCTTAAAGAAGAGAGATCATAGATTAGTGCACAAATATAATGGTCCAATAAAGATCCTTTTCAAAGTGAAGAATGCTTCTTACAAAATCGACCCACCAAAGTGGATAAAGGTGCACCCAGTATTTCATGTGAGCAACTTGAAACCTTTCTATACAGATCCTATAGATGCTAGCCGATGGGAGCCAACTAGAGCTGCCATCACCATGAAGCCACCCTCAGAGCGTCGAATCGAAAAGAACTTAACCGATAGGGAAACTGAGGTATCTCGAAGACTAGTTCGTGAATACTTAGTGAAGTGGAATGGATTAAGACTAGAAGAAACTAACTGGGAAAGGGAACATGACTTTTGAAAATTCAAGAAGAAGATTGAAGAATTCAAGCCAGCAAGTCGACAAGGACATTAATAGAATAAGTGAGGAAAGATGTCATGAGCCAACCTTATATAGGGCCATGACCGGGGAGGTTATCATGAGCCATCGATGTATAGGGTCATGATCGGGTAGAGGTGCCAATGGGGGATGGTAGATCTCTTGTGCTAGGAAAAAGTGTCCCCATTTCAAACATTATAATGGTTACTGGTAGCATAGCTCTAAAATCTCTTAGGCTCTTTAGGGGGTAAACGGGCAGCATACTATTGGGCTGTCTCACCAATCGCGATACGGGTCTAGGCCATCCGCCAAGTGCTGCCCCCTAGCCCTGGCGATGATGGGAAGTCTTGATGTACTATCTCGATTATAATAAAATACACCTCCAATTCAAATGTCTCGAATGTTGCCTTGATGTGTTTTTCTTTTTTCTCGATGTGAATGTGTTTTTTTATGTGTGCTTGAGACTGATCTCGATACGAATGTATCTTTTTATGTACGCTTGGGACTAACTGTAGCTTATGGTTATGTGTTCAAATATCAAACTATTAGTGGCTGACTTGGGTGGGAGCGTCCATTTAAGTGCCGCACGGTTTATTGCTTGTTAAGAGAAAGCCTAGTTCATGACACTAGGGCTAGCACGAGGCTAGATTGGTGAGGGTGGTAGCTTGTGTAAGGACTATGAAGCGTGGGTTTTAGGGCATGTAAGGGCAATGATGGTGAAAGTTGGGGAGACCCGAGGAAAGGATTGCTTGGGGCTTTATGGCTTGAGGGGATTGCTGTGGGAGAAGGCTTTTTGGTGGAAATTCATGCTCCTCCCCTGGTGTTGAGTCTCTTGGTTTTTAATTTGTCAAATTTTTTGTTTAAGAAGAAATAGCTTTGGTCACTTATGCCATGAAGTAGGCAAGGTACTAGTGAGGCTTGATTCTAGCCTGGTACATAGGGGCCAGACAAAATTGGTAATGGCTACTGACCACTTCCTCTTATTTTAGTTTCCTTCTGTTTTTATTTGTTTCCTTTCTTTTTTTTTTTTGCTTAATTGTAATAATAATAATAATAATAATAATAATAATAATTTTATTTATTTGTAATTTTTTAATTTATTTAATTAATTCTAAAAATATCAACAAAATTAAAATAACTAATTCAGAACAAGTTCGAACAAGCCCAATATGATTTAATGCTTAAATCAACTCAAATAAAAACATGCAAATTAAGCTTAAAAAATAAAAAAAAATTTGAATTAACATGGACAAAATTGAATGTCTACCTTATCTACACTTACTTATCTATACCAAAGCTATGGAAACTAAAAGATGATGCATGTACTCTAGTATAAGCTAGTACAAGGAGGAAATGCTTAAGAGAAAATGAACAATAAACTAAATGCAAGAAATGTAAATCCTAAAATATACTCTAGTCTCACTCTCTAATCTCACTCCCTTCTTAACTGGCCATTACTTTTATATATAGCCAAAGATAATATGTTCCAACTAATCAAATTACAAAAAAATGCCAGCTAAGACACCACATGTAGAAAATATGTCCATGTCATCCAAGCTTGCTTCATAAGCTAAGGTTTTTTTAATTTGGAGATTTTATATTTGGATTTTAGATCTAGAAAGAAGCTAAAAACATTACCAGCAATCAATTGCACATTTTGGAAAAAAATTTTCTTTCCTAAAGGAAAAAATTTCTCTTCGTTAAACAAACCAACCTTAAAACCAAATAAAGTTATCATTTTAAATAAAGAAATCTCCAAAAAATTTTCATACTATTAGCTTACCTTTAAGTATTTCTTCTACCTTGATAATTTGTCTATCTATGTTTTTTGAGGCTTAATGTAGATCTGTATTTATAGAGTTTCAATCCAAAAAATGCTAAACCAGAAAGGGTTTTAATTCCCTTTAAATTTTAACTCCAAATTTTAAGTCCAACTCAAACTCTCCTATCTAACTCAAACTTTTCAATCTAAACAGATAAGTTTTACACAAATTCAACCATCTAATTTTTTCTTTTTCATTTTTTTTCATTTTTATTAACCAAAATAAAATCAATGAGAACCTCAGATAGATTGGGGTGTCTGCAGTTGCTTCTCATTGCATATTTTCTATGAAATAGGAATTATGCAAAGACGTAGAGAACCCAATCAAGAATTAACTTGACAAAGTTTTTTCTTCTTTTTATTTTGGGCATACTTAGACTTCTTAAAAATCATAAAACTCCTCCAAATAGAGTTTTAACACTTTGAAAAATAGAAAGCTCCTTTCAATAGAGGTTTAACGACTTTTGAAAAATAAATAAGGTTTCTCTAAACAAAGGCTCACAACTTTTGAAAAATAAATAAAAGCTCAACGACTTTAAAAATAAATAAGGCTCTTAAGGATGTAAGCGAATAGAACTTTCGATGAAGCGGTTGTGAACATGTTAAATTTTTGTTCGTTTATTAAGCTTAACAAACGGTCTTGACACCATTTGTATGTTCATTTATTAAACAAACCGAACACGAACAACTGTTTGTTCGTTCATTTATGTTCACAAACAATCTCATTTAAGTTTTGTTTAAAACTTGTTCGTTTATTATTCGTTTATTGTTCATATGTTTGATAACAATAAGGGGGCGTTTGATTCAGGAGAATCCAAACATTTTCCTTGAAATCTTATTGTTAGGCATTTGATTCCAATATTTGGTTTAGGGTAATCTGTTTCTAGGAAAAATTGATAGATTCCTAACATATCCAAAGTCTCAGAACCAAAAACCCACCTCTATCTATGGTATTCTAGGATTTCGGGGGAAAAAGTAGTGTTATTTTTAAATTTGACTAGACTAAAAAATTGTGAAATAGTCATCATTTTGAAAAGCATATCTGAAAATGGTCTTTTATCATTTCGGGGGATCGATTGATTTTTGCACGTTTTCAGCCAAATTTAATTATTGGTTGCATATAGCTCTTTCATCATTTTACTATTTTAGTTGCTAGCATTATCAAAATGGTCTCTTAGAGCCATTGCCAATGCCAGAGTGACCAAGGTAGAGGGGTTTGGGAGCATCATGATAGTGGTGGATAGGTTTTCCAAGTGTACATCATGATAGTACAGATGTTAGAAAAGTTACCATAGGGATAACTGGCTTGTGGTAGCTAAGCATTCATAGTGATGTTGCTTTTTAATCCTTCAATGTTGACCCTTCCATCATTATGAAGCAGAATTCACCAAGTGTTGGATTGTTCACCCATTAATAGGGAACATAAGTTGGGTTTAGACTAGTGTGAGATGGGTTAGTTTTACCTTATTGATGACAATGTTGCAATAGTAATTCAAACTAGTATGAGAAGAACCAATGATTTACGCAACTGGTCATCGTGCTTGGTTAAAAAGCCAGTGGCACGATGCTACCATATGCTAGATTATGAATGAATGCCTCTAACTTAGAATCTAGGCTAGAAGTGACGTACGCACCCATAGCCTAATTATCGACTTACAAAAGGGCCCATGGCCCCCAATGGCACGTGTCGTAGGTGCAGCCCCTAGACTGACAAGTAGCGTGGGCCTCCTTGGAGCTCAATTCTCATCGAATGCTGGCTAGAATCCTTTACAGATGGCTTAAATATATGATGGGGTATTGTAAGTGGTAGTGTGGCCTTGCTACCATAATCCACTAAGATTCAACCCTTTGTTTCTTCAATTAATCCCTCCTTCCCCCTTACACACACACACCCACCCACCGAAGTCTTCTTACTTTATTTTTTTACACTGCACCCTTCTGGGGTTAGGGATGAATGGTGTTCCCTTTTGCAACTGATTTGGTCAAGGAATGACATCCTTCCTTCAAGCATCCAAGAAAACAACAACCAAATGCCCTTGGTATTTGTTATAGGGATGGGCTCACCCTCAGTGTGGGCACTTACCTTGAACTCTATTGGCACACGTTGGCCCTTGGTGTGGGTTGTTGCCTTGAATGCCATCAATAGCATTTGGCCCTTGGTTGGTGTGGGCAATCGCATCCAACACAATCGATAGATGCTAGCCTATTATTACCTCGAACACCATCGCTAGATGCTAGTACTTCATCTAAGCACTTGCCTCGACCACCATCAATTCTAGCAAGCCCTTGGTTGGTGCAGGTTGTTGCTTTAGACACCTTTTTGGCTGGTGTTGGTGTTATAGGCTCTAAACTAAAGCCTGAAACCATGTTACCTTAGGCTAGGAATTGACTCCGTATACCTAAGTTTAGCCTATGAACAAAGCGTGTGGCACTAGACCAACTAGAAAGGCAGAATATGTAAGCTAGAAAATATTAAAGAATATTGGAATATGTTCTGTATGTTATTGAAGTGTGCGATCGATATAACTGAGGGAGGGACAGCCCTTTATTTATAACCCTAGCACCATATGGCTACTCTTAAAATCAAGGGATTACATGATTCCTAAAATTAAGGGATTACACATTAAAATACTAATTACATCATGTTTTAAGGATCCCCTCTTATTCTTAGGGTTGACTAGATCCTTCAGCTATGTGTTATCGATCCTAGATGCTTCTAGATGGTTCTGAACTAGTCCCACTCTTTTGCATCCACATAGACACGGTGTGGGCATGATGTAGGCCTGGACTTGGTTGTGTGGGTAGGCTTGAGTTGTGTGCTGGTGGTGTGGACACTTTTTCTATGCTTATTGTGCAAACCCTCATTACTATCCCTGGTGTTCAAGCCTTGGTCGCTGAGGCTCGGGCTTAAACTCCTTGTGCACTCGCCCAGAGAGTGACATTCTCCCCTACCTGATCTCATAATGCCTTTATTGCATCCTTTGTGTGGAACTGCCTAATTTGGTTCTGAAACTACCATAGGTCATCTGCTGGTTCCCAACTAGCTTTACTATTTAGAAGCCCCTTCCACTACATCAAATACTCTAGTCTTGGTTGAAAGTTTTGCTGCATTATAACCCTATTAGCCAAAATGCATTGGACCTCTTTCTCATATAAGGCCCTAGCTCCTATTGGGAATGCCTTGACTCTGTTTGTCTTAGATCCCTCTAGTCCTCATGGGAATGGCTTGAGAATGCTCATATGGAAAATTAGGTGTATTCTCAGCTTTGGTGGTATATCCAACTTGTAGGCAACCTTGCCTACCCTCTTAAAAACTCTAAAAGGTCCCTTCTACCTCTAAACTGAACCCTTATATAGGCCTTTATGGCACACGATATGATGTAACTACACTAAGACAAAGTTCTTCACTTGGCACCATATGTCTCTTCTTTTCTGGTCTACCCACTTTTTAAACCTCTTCACAGCTTTGTGTAGATAAACCCTAGCTCTTACCAAGCTCTGGCAAACTTATAGGCTACTGGGTTAGGCCTTGTATAACTTGTGGTAATTAAATTAGGTGTTAGCAACTACTGCCCTGTTATAATCTCAAAAGGGCTTTGGTTTATTGCTTCACTCCTCTACAGGTTGTATAAGAACTGGGTGACATCAAGTAGCTTCGACCAGTCCCATTGCATGGAATTCGTATAGTGCTTAAGGTAGACCTCTAATAATCCACTCACTTGCTCGATCTACCCATTGGCCTGCATATGCATATTGGTGAAAAAGCTCAAGTCTAACCCCAATAGCTTGAACAACTCAGTTCAGAACCGTATTGTGAATTGCTCGTCCTATTCACTAACCATGGTTTACGGTACTCCCAAGTACTTCACCACATTCTTCAAGAACAAACGGACTGCCTCCTCAACTGGGCACTCTTTAGTTGCTAGAATGAAAATCTTGTACTTAGAAAACCTATCCACCACTACTATGATGCTCGTAAACCTTTCTACCTTAGGTAAATTGACTATGAAGTCTAGAGTGACGCTCTTTCGTGGTCTCTTTGGCATGGGCAAAGGCTTCAAGAGATAGCCTGGTGGCTTGAGCTCTACCTTGTCTTAATGGCACATGAGACAAGTGTTCACATAGGCCTCAACATCATTTTTCATGTACGGCCAATAGTAATGATCCTCTGACAAGGTTAAGGTATGGTGCATGCCTAAGTGACTAGCCCACTTTGAATCATGGCACTCACGCATCACTTCCTTATAAAGCTTTCCATGTTATGGCATAAACAACCTACTACCCTGGTGTACAATAGACCATCGTAGAGCCTGAAATGTATAGTCTTAACTTGCTTGGCATGGTCGATAAGAGTCTGTGCTGTAGGATCATAGGGTAGCCTTTTTTTGATATGCAACAGTAAGGACCCCTTTGGTTGGCTAATGGTAGTAAGGCTCACATTCCTACTAAAGGCATTAGCCACTGTGTTCACCTGCCTAAGCCTATAGTCCAACTTGTAATCAAATTCCTTAAGAAAGTCTTGCCAGTGGGCTTGCTTGGGGGATAGCTTCTTCTATGTCTGGAAGTAGCTGATTGCCACATTGTCAATTCTGACCATAAACTTTAACCCTAACAGGTAATGCCACTAAGTGCGTAAGCAATGCACCATTGCTACATTTCTTTCTCTTGGACCATGTATTTGTACTTGATCTCATTAATCTTTCGACTCTCAAATGTAATCAGATAGTTCTCTTGTATCAGCATGCCCCTTATTGCAAAGTCTGATACATTGTATGCACCTCATACAGTTTAGCATGGTCTAGTAAAGCCAACACTGGCTCCTCAGTCACTGCTTGCTTTAACTTATCAAAAACTTTCTGGCACTCAGTGCTCCACTCCTACACTTTCCCTTTCTTGAGCAAATCAATTAATGGTGTGGTGATGGCTAAGTGGCCATTGATAAAGCACCAGTAGTAGTTAACTAGCCTAAGGAATGATCTCAACTTGGTGACCTTAGCTTGTGGTTCCCAATCTAGAATTGCATGGAACTTGCTAGCACCTATGTGTATCTTGCCACCTCTCACTATATGGCTTAAAAATAGTACCTCTTGGTGGGTAAATAAACACTTCTCTTTCTTTATGAATAGTTCATTCACCCGTAGCACCTCAAACACTTGTCTCAAATGGTCTACATGCTCCCTCAATGTTTGGCTATAGATCACAATATCATCAAGACAAACAATAGTAAAATCGATCAAGGAATGGTTGCAATACCTTGTTCATGAGCATGCAAAATGTTGCTGGAGCATTAGTGAGTCCAAATGGCATGACCAAGAACTCTTAAGAGCCGTAACGGGTGACACATGTAGTCTTTGGCTCATTTCCCTCCTCGATCTTGACCTGGTAATACTCTAACCTCAAATTTAGCTTGGTGAACCACCTTGTGCTTCCAAGTTGGTTAAACAAGTCTGTAATGAGGGGGATATGATACTTGTTCTTGACGCTCAGCTTGTTTAGTGCCTTGTAATCAACACCCAACCTCAATGACCCATAATGCTTACATTGAAGTAGGATTGGGGCACCATATAAGGCCTTTGATGGCCTGGTATAGCTAGCACAATCAGCTCCCTAAGCATTTTCTTCATCTCTTCCAACTTTGGGGCTGACATTCGATAAGAGGCCTTAGCTGGTGGCTTAGCTTCAGGCACTAGCTCGATCTTATGGTCCATCTTTCTCTTTAGTGGTAGCCTACTAGGCAACTATGTGGGCATCACATCGTTAAAGGCTTCCAGCACTTCTAGCACTTCCAAAGGGGCGTCAAACTTTAGCTTACTTGGTTTATCATACTTAAGGGCAGCCAAGAAGTTGTCTTCGTCCCTGCTCACTACCATGGCAAATTGAATGGTCGATAGCACCTTAGTCCCATCTTAAACCCATGCCTCAATGATACATGGCATTGGCACCATGCATCCAAAATGCATATGTAGTTGGCAAAAAGTACAAGAAGAGCATTGATTCAAACAAAGAAATCTAAACCAATCACGAACTCATAATCATCCAAGGGTATTACCTCGATGGTCTCTTTGCCCTTCCAATCTTCAAGTTGTAGCTCTAACCCATGTGCTAATTCAATAGCTAGAACCTCCTTAGAGTTTACTGTCTTGATGGTTACAATCCCTTTGTGCACCTTTAGGCTGAGCTTCTAGGCTCTATCACTAGACATGAACAAATGTGAAGCTCTTATGTCCACTAGAGCATTCACTTTCTTGCCCACAACTAATAGATCCACATGCATCAGTCCCTTTTGCTTGTGACTTCCCTTACCTTGGATAGCATTAAGCACAATCGACCCAAGCTTTGCTATTTCCCTCTCTAGTTCTTCATTTGACTCCTTGTCTATGGTAACCAGCTTGCCATTTTTGAGGCAGTCTCAAACTTTATGTAGTTCTCCATATAGGTAATAAAAGATCGACTTTTAGTCTCTACTAGCCTTCCACTTTCCTGTTGGTGGCTTACCCTGGCCATCCTTGTCCAAACAATCTCAGTCTCCAAATTTGGACTACTAGTCATGATCTTCTCTCTTGAACTATTGTTCCCTGACCCTTTATCCCTTGCCCTTCCCCTTGGGCTTGGAAGACTTGAACTTGTTCTATGGCCTAAACTCCACTAAAGACTTAGTAGTGGTCATGGCCTTGGCCAAATTACAAACTCCTCTCTTTTGCAACTCGTGCTTCACACATGGCTTGGCACCATTCATGAAGGCTAATAGACCTTCAATCTCACTCAAATCTGAAATTTGAAGCATCAATTCAGAGAACTTCTAGACATACTCCCTGACTTTCCTTTACTAAATAAGCCTACGTAATTTTGCCTGTTCCTCATTAGTGGTCTACTTAGGGTAGAACTACACCTTAAATTCTTTGTGGAACTCCTCTCAGGTTCCAATCAAGGCACCATTATGCCTCACATCATTACATCTATGCCTGCACCATAACAAGACAACATTGTGCCTTACATCATTACACCTGTGGCTCCACCATAACAAGGCAACATTAGTAAGGTACATTAAAGTAGTGCTTACCTTAGTAGCACCGTCTTACATTTTCGTTGCTTGAAAGTACTAGTCTATCCCTCATAGAAAGTTGTCCACTTCCTTGGTAGCCCTAGTCCCTTTGAACTCTTTAGGCTTGGGGAAGTCCATAAGGGACTTTGGCACTCTAGCGATCATGCCATTCCTAATGGCTATTTTGCAAGCTATTTTGCAAGCAATGAGCTTCCCCCAGAGCTCTTTGACCTCTTTGCACATAGTTTCCACTAGGGCCTTCAAGTCTTTATTCCACTAGGTGAACTTGTCCATGGTCTCATTCAGAGTTGCTTGCATCTCACCTTTGAGCTCCTTCTCTTTGGAGTCCAAATCCTTAAAGTGAGCCTTTACATCATTAAGCTTTTCCTTCACATCACCCACTATCACCTCCACCTTGGCCAACCAGCTATCTAAGGTAGACAAGATGTCCTTCGAACTAGCTTTTTTCCCCCTTTCTATAGCCTTGCTCCTGGGCTTCTGGTTATTGGCTAGCAACATCACTTTTGGATACCATTTTCATGAACACCTTGACTATGACCTGAACACAATAAGTAAAACTTGCTCTAATACAAACTATCATAGGCTTTAATCTTAAGCCTAAATTTGTGTGATCGAATTGACTCCGTATGCCTAAGTTTAGCCTACTGCACAAGCATGTGGGTAATATACCAATAAGAAAGGCAAAATATGCAAGCTATAAAAACACAAGGGCTATTGGAATATGCTCTATATATTATTGAAGTGAGTGAATGATACAACTGAGGGAGGGGTGGCCCTCTGTTTATAGCCCTAACACTGTATCGCTACTCTTAAAATCATGAGATTACATGATTCTTAGAATTAAGGGACTACACATTAAAATATAGATTACATACTAATTCTAAGGATCCCTTCTTGATTCTTAAGGTTGACCAGATCCTCTAACTATGTGCTACTGATCCTAGATGCTTTTAAAAGGTTCTAGATCAGTTTCATTCTCTTGGGTCTGCCTAGGTGTAATGCAAGCATGATGTGGGCTTAGCCCTAGTTGTGTGGGTAGGCCTGAGTGTAGTGTAGGTAGTCTGGGCACTTCTCCCATGCTTATTATGCAAACCCCTACTTTTGTCCTTGGTGCTTGAGCCTAAGCCACTGGTGTTCTGGCCTTAGCTCCTGGTGCAACCATCGAAGGTGTGACATGGGCACTTACCTCAACTAGCATCGACATATGTTGGCCCTTGGTATGGGTACTTACCTTGACCACCATTAGCATAAGTTGGCCTTTGGTACGAGCACTTACCTCGACCACCATTGGCGTAAGCATGGCTTGATTGGCATTGACAAAATCTGGAATTGATGTGGGCACATGCCTTAATCAACGTCAGTAAAAGATGGCCTTTGTTATGGATAGTTGCCTTGACCACCATCGACACATACTGGCCCTTGGTGTAAGTGTCATACCTTGGGCGGGTGCACCAGGTGCTGAAGCCCAAGCACCAATGACCAAGGCTCAAGCACCAGGGATAGTAGCGGGGGTTTGCACAATAAGCATAGGAAAAGTGTCCAAATTGCCTGCACATCACTTAAGCCTGCCCGCACAACTAGGGCCAATCTCACATTATGCCTACACTGCACTTAGGTAGGCCCAAGAGAATGGAATAGATCCAAAACCATCTAGAAACATCCAAGATCAATAGCACATAGCTTGAGGATCTGGTCAATCTTGAGAATCAATAGGGGATCTTTAAAATCAGGAAGTAATTTGTATTTTAATGTGTAATCCCTTAGTTCTAGGAATCATGTAATGCCTTGATTTTAAAAGTAGCCATATGGTGTTAGGTTTATAAATAAAGGGCCGTCCTTCCCTCATTTGTATTAATCAAACACTTTAGTAATATATAAAGCATATTCCAATATCCTTTGTGTTTTCATAGCTTATGTATTTTACCTTTCTTGCTCGAGTAGTGCCCATACACTTGCATAATAGGTTGAACTTAGGCATACGGAGTCAATTTCTTGATAAGGCCACACAAATTCAAGCTTAAGTTTAGAGCTCATGACAATTGGTATTAAAGCAAGTTCTGTTCAATTGTGTTTAGGTCACACTCAAGGCATTTGCAAAAATAACTAGCCAACAACTAGAGGCCCAAGAGCAAGGTCACAGAAAAAGAGAAAAAACCTAGTTCGAGGGACATCTGGTCTACCATAGATTGGGCGGTTGGCCTAGGTGGAGGTGACAATGGGCAATGTGTAAGAGAAGCTTGACAAGGTGGAGGCTCACTTCAAGGATTTAGACTTAGGGAGGATAAGTTCAAAGGTGAGATGCAAGCAGCTATGATTGAGACCATCGACATGTTCATCGAGTAGAATGAAGCCTTGGAGGCCTTAATAGAGACCATCCTCAAAGAGATCGAAAAGCTTAGAGAGGAGCTCATTGCTTGTGAAATAACCATTAGGAATGGCGTGATCATTGGAGTGCCTAAGTCTCATGTGGATATCCCCAACCCTAAGGAGTTCAAGGGGATTAGGATTGCCAATGAAGTGGACAACTTTCTATGGGGGATGGAACAACACTTTCAAGCCATGGCCATGCTAGACGATGCCACTAAGGTAAACACTATTTCAATGTACCTTACTGATGTTGCTTTGTTGTGGTGGAGGCACAATTGTGATGATGTGAGGTGTGATGGTGCCTTGATTAGAACTTGGGAGGAGTTCTAAAAAGAATTTAGGGAGCAATTCTGCCAGCTTACTTAGCAAGCGAAAGTTAGGGAGTATGTCTAGAAGTTCTCTGAATTGATGCTTCAGATTTTAGATTTGAGTGAAACCAAGGGTCTTTTTGCCTTCATAGATGGGCTCAAGTTGTGCCTGAAACAAAAGTTGCAAAATAGAGGAGTTCATGATTTAGCCAAAGCCATGAACACTGCTGAGTCCTTGGTAAAGTTTAGGCCGTAAAACAAGTTCGAGTCTTCAAAGCCCAAAAGGAAGGGCAATGACAAAAGGATTTGAGAATGATAGTCCAAGGGAAGAGACTATGACTAGCAATCTAAAAATGAAGATCGAGATCATTCGAACAAGGATGGCAAGGGGAAGCCATCAGAAGGAAAGTGGAAGGGTAGAAGAGACTGATAGTTGATCTCTTGTTACCCATGTGAGAACTACATAGAGTTTGAGACTGCCTCAAAAAGAGCAAGCTAGCTACCATAGACAAGGAGTAAGATGAGGAGCTAAATAGAAAGATAGCAAAACTTAGGTTTATTATGCTCAATGCTGTCCAAGGTAAGGGAAGCCATAAGCAAAAGGGACTAATGTATATGGATCTATTGGTTGCAGGCAAGAAGGTGAATGCTCTAGTGGACACAAGAGCTTCACATTTGTTCATGTCTGGTGATAGAGCCTAGAAGCTCAGCCTAAAGGTGCATTAAGAGACTAGTGCTATCAAGATGGTAAAACTCAAGGAGGTTTTAACCATTGGAGTGGCACATGGGTTAGATTTACAGCTTGGAGATTGGTAAGGTAAGGAGACCATCGAGGTAATACCCTTAGATGATTATGAGTTTGTGATTGGTTTAGATTTACTTGTTTGAATTAACACTCTCCTTGTGTCTTTTGCCAATTGTATATGCATTCTGGATGCATGGTGCCAACTCTTTGTACCACTAAGGCATGGGTCCAAGCTTAGGACCAAGGAGTTGTCGGCCATTCAATTTGCCAAAGCAGTGAGCAAGAATGAAAACACCTTCTTGGCTACCCTGAAGTATGATAAACTGAGTGAGCTAGAGTCCGACACTCCCTTGGAAGCGTTAAAGGTGTTGGAGGCTTTTAATGATGTGATGCCCGCCTAATTGCCTAACAAGCTGCAACCAAAGAGAGAAGTGGACCATAAGATCCAGCTGGTGCATGATGCCAATTAGTAGCCAGGGCCCTTTATCGAATGTCAACCCCATAGTTAGAGGAGCTAAGGAAACAACTTAGGAAGTTGATTGATTCTAGCTACATCATGCCATCGAAGGCCTCATATAGAGCCCTTGTCCTATTCCAATGCAAACGTGATGGGTCATTGCGGTTGTGTGTTGATTACAAGGTAGTGAACAAGCTTACCATTAAGAACAAATATCCTATCCCCCTCATTGCAGACTTGTTTGACCAACTTGGAGGCACAAGTTGGTTCACCAAGATGGATTTGAGGTTAGGGTATTACTAGGTTAGGATCGCAGAGGGAAATGAGCCAAAGATCGCGTGTATCACCTGTTATGGCTCTTATGAGTTCTTGGTCATGCCATACAAACTCACCAATGCTTCGGCAACATTCTGCACGCTCATGAACAAGGTACTGCTATCGTTCTTTAATCATTTTGTTATGGTTTATCTTGATGATAGTGTGATCTATAGCTAGACATTAAAGGAGCAAGTAGACCACTTGACATTGGTGTTCGAGATGCTGTTCATGAAGAAAGAGAAGTGCTCATTTGCCCAGTAAAAAGTACCATTTCTAGGCCACATAGTGGGAGGTGGCAAGATATGCATGGATGCTAGCAAGGTCCATGCAATTCTTGGTTGGGAACCACTAGCTAAGGTCACCAAGTTGAGATCATTCCTTAGACTGGTAAACTATTATTGGTGCTTCGTCAAAGGCCATTCAGCCATTGCCACACCATTTACTGATTTGCTAAAAAAAAAAAGAGTGTGGGGTGAAGCACTGAGTGGAAAAATCCTTTGATTGGTTAAAGTAGGACTGAAAAGCCAATGTTGGCCTTGCTAGACCATGCTAGACCATGCCAAACTGTATGAAGTGTATATAGACGCATCAGACTTTGCAATAAGGGGCATGTTGATGTAGGAAAACCATCTGGTTGCATTTGAGAGCTAGAAGCTCAATGAGACTAAGCATAGATGAGAGGCCTAGGAAAGGGAGATGATAGCAATGGTGCATTACTTACACATTTAACAACATTACTTGTTAGGGTTGAGGTTTGTGGTTAGAATTGACAATGTGGTAACTAGTTACTTCCAAACGTAGAAGAAGCTATCCCCCAAGCAGGCATGTTACAAGACTTTTTTATGGAATTTGATTACAGGTTAGAGTACAAGCCTGGGTAGGTGAACACAGTAGCTGATGCCTTTAGTAAGAAGGTGAGTCTGGCTACCATTTGGTGCTGCACATTAGAGAAAGGCTACCCTATGATCCTATAGCACAGACTTTCATTAACCATGCCAAGCCAGGTAAGACTAGATGTTTCTGGTTGCAAGGTGGTCTATTATATGCCAAAGGTAGTAGGTTGTTTGTGCCATAGCATGGTAAGCTCTGCAAGGAGGTGATGCAAGAATGCCATGATTCAAAGTGGGCCAGTCACCCAGGCACACACCTCACCTTAGACTTACTAGAGGATTGTTACTACTATTCACACTTGAGAGATGATGTTGAGGCCTATGTGAAGACTTGTCTTATGTGCTAGTAGGATAATATAGGGCTTAAGCCACTAGGCAGTCTCTTAGAGCCTTTGCCCATACCAGAGTGACCATAGAAAAGCATCACTTTAGACTTCATAGTTAGTTTACCCAAGGTCAAAGGGTTTGGGAGCATATGGTAGAGGTGGATAGGTTTTCCAAGTATGAGATTTTCATTCCAACAACCAATGAGTGCCCAGTCGATGAGGTAGCCCATTTGTTCCTAAAGAATGTAGTGAAGTACTGGGATGTACCATGGACCATTGTTAGTGATTGAGATGGGCGATTCATAGGGCAATTTTAAACTGAGTTGTTCAAGCTGTTAGGGTCTTGTAGACTAATGGGTAGATTAAACGAGTGAATTATTGGAGGTTTACCTCAGGCACTATATGAGTGCCACATAATGGGATTGGCCAAAGCTACTTGATGTCACCCAATTCTCATGCAACTTGTAAAAGAGTGAAGCAACGAACCAGAGCCCTTTTGAGATTGTGATAAGGCAGTAGCTGCTAAAGCCCAATTTGATTGTTGTAGGTTATATAGGGCCTAACCCAATAGCCTACAAGTTTGCCAGAGCTTGGTAGGAGTAAGTTGACTTGGCCAGAGTCTATCTACATAAAGATACAAAGAGGTTGAAGAAGTGGGTAGACCAGAAGAGGAAGGATATGTAGTTCCAAGTGGGGCACTTGGTTTTAGTGAAGCTACACCCCATCGTGCACTACAAATGCTTGCATAAGGGTTTAGTCTGGAGGTATGAGGTACTTTTTAGAGTGCTTAAGAGGGTAGGCAAGGTTTCCTATAAGCTGGATATGCCACCAAAGCCAAGAGTACACCTAATTTTCCATGTGAGCATGCTCAAGCCATTCCATGAGGATTGGGGGGATCCAGGATAGGCAAAGTTAAGGTGTACACCATTGGGAGCTAAGGCCTCATATGAGAAAAAGGCGTAATGCATTTTGGTTGACAGGGTTATAAGGTGGTGGAATTATCAACCAAGACAGGCGGTGGAATGATCAACCAAGATAGGAGTACTTGGTGTAGTGGAAGAGGTTTCTAGATAGTAAAGCTAGTTAGGAACCAACATATGACTATGGTAGTTTCAGGACCAGATCAGATAGTTCCACATAGAATATGTGATGAGTGCATTTTTAGATTAGGTAGGGGAGAATGTCATGTCCTAAGCGGGCACACCAAGAGCTTAAGCCTAAGCACTAGTGACCAAGACTCAAGATCCAGGGACAGTAGGGGGTTTGCACAATAAACATGTGATAAGTGTCCAGACCACCCGTATATCACTCAGGCCTATTCGAATAACTAGGATCAAGACTGCATCATGCCCACACCACAACTAGGTGGACCTAAGAAAATGGAACTGATCCAAAACCATCTAAAACATCCTAGATTGGCAGCACACAGTTAAAGGATTTAGTCAAACTTGAGAATCAAGAGGGGATCTTTAGAATTAGGATGTAGTCTATATTTTAATATGTAATCCCTTAATTCTAGGGATCATTTAATCTCTTGATTTTAGGAGTAGCCATACGATGCTGATGCTATAAATAGAGGGCTACCCCTTCCTCAGTTGTATCGATCACACACTTTAGTAACATACAAAGCATATTGTAACATCCCTTGTGTTTTTTGTCTTGCATATTCTGCTTTTCTTATTAGCATAGTGCTCGCACACTTGTGTAGTAAGCTAAACTTAGGCATATGAAGTCAATTCCTAGCCTAAGGCTACATGTATTTAGGCTTAAGATTGTAGCTCGTGATAGTGGTCTTGGTGAAGCTGCACCCCAGTTTGTGCCATAAAAGCCTACATAAGGGCTTAGTTCAGAGGTATAAAGGACCTTTTAGAGTTCTTAAGAGGGTAGGCAAGGTTACCTACAAGCTGGATATGCCACAAAAGCTGATAGTACACCTAGTTTTTCATGTGAGCATGCTTAAGCCATTTCATGAGGATCGAGGGGATCAAGATAGGCAAAGTTTAGGCATGCACCATTGGGAGCCAGAGCCTCATATGAGAAGGAGGTCCAATGCATTTTGGCTGATAGGGTCATAAGGTGGCAAAATTACCAACTAAGATAGGAGTACTTGGTGCAATGGAAGGGGCTTCTAAATAGTAAAGCTAGCTGGGAACTAGCAGATGACCTATAGCAATTTTAGGACTAGGATCAGGTAGTTCCACATAAAGGATGTGTTGAGGCATCATGAGATTAAGTGCCAGAGAATGTCACATCCTAGGTGGACACACAAGGAGATGAAGCTCGAGCACTAACGACCAAGGCTTGAGTACCAGGGATAGTAGCAGGGGTTTACGCAATAAGTATGGGAGAAATATCTAAACTACCCACACATCACTTAGGCCTACCCACACAACTAGGGCCAGGCTTGTATCATGCCTGCACCATACCTAGTGTACCTAGAAGAATAGAATTGATCCAGAACCATCTAAAAGCATCCAGGTTTGACAAAACTTAGCTAAAGGATTTTGTCAACCCTGAGAATTATAAGGGGATCCTGAGAATTATAAGGGGATCCTTAGAATTAGGATGTAATTTGTATCTTAATGTGTAATCCTTTAATTCTAGGAATCATGTAATACCTTGATTTTAAGAGTAGCCATACAGTGCTAGGGCTATAAATAAAGGATCGTCCCTTCCTCAATTGTATCAATCACACTTTTTAGTAAAATATAGAGCATATTTCAGCATCCCTTTTATTTTCTTAGCTTACATATTTTACCTTTCTTGTTGACATAATGCCTATATGCTTATGCAGTAGGCTAAACTTAGGCATACGAAGTTAAGTCCATGCCTAAGACCGTACGGATTTAAGCTTAAGTCCCTAGCTTGTGACACAAGCAGTTGCTTCAAACATCATCAACACATGTTGGGCCTTGGTGTAGGCACAAGCCTCTATCACCATCGACACAAACTAGCCCTTGGTATAGGCACTTGTCTCAACCACCATCGACATAAGCTAGCCTATGGTATGGGCACTTACCTTAACCACCATTGGCATATGCATGCTTTGATCAGCATCAGTGCAATTTGGAACTAGTGCAGGCACATGCCTTGACCAACATTGATAGAAGATGGCCTTTGGTGGGGTAGTTACCTCGAATACCATCTGTACATACTGGCCCTTGGTGCGAGCAATTGCCTTAAACACTATCGACACATGCTGGGCCTTGGTGCAAGTGTCACGAGCTTCAAACTTAAGCCTAAATCTGTGTGCCCTTAGGATTTGGAATTAACTCCATATGCCTAAGTTAAGCCTTTGCAACTAGTGTGTAGGCAAACAAGAACAAGAAAAGGTGGAATACGCAAGTTAGAGAACATAACAAAATGCTAGAATATGCTTTGTATATTACTAAAACAAGTGTGTCTGATGATGTACAAATGATAGTGGAGCAACCCTCTATTTATAGTTAAGGCCCCCAACTCTACTATTGGCTATCTCTTAAAATAAAAGGATTTACAAGATTCTTAAAAATTAGGGATTACACATGATTACGTAGATTCTATGAGGCTTTACTTGATTTTTAGGGTCAACCAGATCCTCTTACAATCTACTACCGATCCTGATGTCTCTGAAAGATTTTAGATTGGCTAGTGTCCCCTAGGTCCACCTACGTGTGATACTGGCATGTTATGGGCCTGGTCCTAGCTATGCGGGCAAGCCTACAAGCTGTACGGGTGGTCTAGACACTTCCCCCATGCTTATTGTGCCAACCCTCGCAACTATCATTGGTGCTCAAGCATTGGCCCCTAATGCTTGGGCTTGTGTGCCAAGTGCACTCGCCCAAGGCGTGACATTCTTCACCACTTGATTGCATGTCACCTTTATCATGTCCTTTACATGAAACTGCTTGATCTGATCCTAGAACTGCCACAAGTCCTCTGCAGGTTCTTAACTTACCTCATTGTCTGGAAATCTTTTCTTGTACACCAAGTACTCTAGTCTTGGCTGGTAGTTTTTTTGTTTCACCTTTCTGTCAGTAAGAATGCTATGGACCTCTTTTTTATATGAGGCCCTGGCTCCTAATGGTGCACGCTTCGACTCTGCCCATCCTGGATCTACCTCATCTTCATGGAATGGCTTGAGCATGATAACATGGAACACCAGGTGTACCCTCGACTTGGTTGGCATATCTAGCTTGTAAGCAACCTTGCCTACCCTCTTTAGAACTCTGAAAGGTCCTTCGTACCTCTAAACTAAGCCTTTGTGTAGCCCTTTGTGGTACACAATAGGGTGCGGCTTCACCAAAACCAAGTCTCCCACTTGGAACTGCACATCCTTCCTGTTCTAGTTTACCCACTTCTTTAACCTCTTCATGGCTTTGTGTAGACAAACTCTGGCCAAGTCGATTTGCTCTTGCCAAGCCTTGGCAAACTTTTACATTATTGGATTAGGCCTTGTATAACTTGTAGCAATCAAACTATGTGTTAGTGGTTGCTAACTATCACAATCTCAAAAGGACTCTAGTTCGTTCTTTACTCCTCTATAAGTTGTATGAAAATTGGGTGACATCTAATAGCTTTGGCCAGTCCTTTTGCATGACACTCACATAGTGCCTGAGATAGACCTCCAATAGTCCATTCACTAGTTCAGTATGCCCATTAGTCTATTAATGCATGCTAGTGGAAAAGTTTAAGTTTGACCCTAATAGCTTGAACAACTCAATCTAGAACCACCTTGTGAAATGCCCATCTTGATCATTAACAATGGTCTTTGGTACTCCCAGTACGTCACAACATTCTTGAAGAACAAATAGGCCACCTCCTCACCTGGGCACTCCTTTGGTTGTTAGAATGAAATCCCCATACTTAGAAAACCTATCCATCACTACCATGATGCTTTCAAACCCTTCTACCTTAGGTAAACTAACTATAAAATCTAAAGTGATGCTCTTCTATGGTCACTCTGGTATGGGCAACAGCTTCAAGAGACCACTTAGTTTCTTAAGCTCCACCTTGTCTTGTTGGCATACAAGACAAGTCTTCACATAGGCCTTCACATTATGCTTCATGTGCAGCCAGTAGTATTGATCTTCTAGCAAGGCTAAGGTGCGGCTCACCTCTAGGTAACCAGCCCACTTAGAATCATGGCACTCTTGCAAAACTTCCCGGTGGAGTTTCCTATGCTGTAGCATAAACAACCTATTGCCCTTGGTGTACAATAAGTCATCCTATAACCAAAATTGCCTAGTCTTACCTTGCTGGGCATACTCGATGAGAGCCTTGGCTGTAGGATCATGTGCGAACCCGTCTTTGATGCTCAACATGAAAAGCCCTTTTGGTTGGCTAATGGTAGCAAGGTTGACCTTTCTACTTAAGGCATCAGCCACTGTGTTCGCCTGCCCTAGCTTATACTCCAACCTGTAATCAAATTTCATAGGAAAATCTTACCAATGGGCCTATTTGACGGACAATTTCTTTTGTGTTTGGAAGTAGCTAGTTGCCACATTGTCTGTTTTGACCACAAACCTCAACCCCAATAGGTAATGCTATCAAGTGTGCAAGTAGTGCACCATGGCTATCATCTTTTTCTCTTAGATTGTGTACCTATGCTTGATATTGTTAAGCTTCTAGCTCTCAAACATGATCGGATGGTTCTCTTAATTCAGCATTTCCCTTATTGCAAAGTCTAATGCATTCATATGCACCTCATATGGCTCAACGTAGCTAGCATCGATCAACTTCCCAAGCTACTTCCTCAGTTTCTCTAACTCTAGGGATGACATTTTGTAAGAGGCTTTGGCTGGTGGCTTGGCCTCGAACCCCAGCTCGATCTTGTGGTCTATATCTCTCTTTGGTGTAGCTTGCTAGGTAGCTATGTGAGTATCACGTCGCTAAGGTCTCCAACACCTCTAGCACTTCTAAAAGGGTGTCACTCTCTTTCTCTCTTGGTTCCTCATACTTTAGGGTAGCTAAGAAGTTGTTTTCATCTCTACTTATCACTTTGGCAAATTGAATGGTCGATAGTACCTTGGGTCCAATCTTGAATCCTCACCTTAATGGTACAAGTGATTGGCACTGCTCATCCAGGATATAAATACAATTGGCAAAAAGCACAAGGATGGAGTTAATCTGAACAAGAAAATCTAAACCAATCATAAATTCATAGTCATCCAATGGTATTACCTCGATGGTTTACTTACCTTTCCAACCTCCGAGTTGTAGCTTAACCCCATATGCTACTCCAAGGTTGGCGTCTCCTTGGAATTCATCATCTTGATTGTAGTAATCCCTTTTTGCACCTTCAGTCTGAGCTTCTAGGCTCCACCACCTAAGATGAACAAGTGTGAGGCTCCTATGTCCACTAGAGCATTCACCTTATTTCTTGTAACCAATAGATCTCCATACATAAAGCCCTTTGGCTTACGAGTCCTTTTGCCTTAGACAACATTGAGCACTATCGACCTAAGCTTTGCTGTCCCCTTCTCTGGCTCTTCATTTGACTCTTTGTTTATGATAGTCAGCTTGCGCCTCTGTGGGCAATTTCATGCTAGGTCACCTTCTTTACATAGGTAGCATGAGATTGACTCTGTGTCCCTTTTAGCCTTCCACTTCCTTACTGGTGGCTTCTTCTAGCCATCTTTCTTTAAACTGTCTCAGTCTCTATCCTTGGACTACTAGTCACAATCTTTTCCCATGAATTATTTCTTTTGATCCCTCTTGTCTTTACTTTTCCACTTGGGCTTGGTATACTCTGACTTGTTCTATGGCCTAAACTCCACTAAGGACTAAGTTGTAGTAATGGCCTTGGCTAGATCATGAACTCCCCGTTCATGCTTTACCCACTGCTTAAGCCCATCCATGAAGGCAAATAGACCTTCAACCTCGCTTAGATCTAAAATTTGAAGCATCAATTCGAAGAACTTCTAGACATAGTCTCTTAAGTCCCCTTACTAAGTAAGTCAGTGTAACTTTATCTACGCCCATCATTGGCATACTTTAGGTAAAATAGATCTCTAAACTCTTTTTAGAACTCTTCCTAGGTTTTAATCAAGGAACCTCTATACCTCACATCATCACACCTGTGCTTCCACCATAATAAAGTGACATCAGTATGATTAAAGAAAGCATTGCTTACCTTAGTGGCATCATCTTACATGCTTGCAACTCGAAAGTATTGCTCTATCCCTCATAAAAAGTTTTCCACTTCTTTTACAGCTTTAGTCCTCATGAACTCCTTGGGCTTAGGGATCCCTACACGAGACTTTGGCACACTAGCAATCACACCAT
>NW_019167994.1:0-42929 GCF_002303985.1 Durio zibethinus
AATTGCTCAAATAGTCATAACTATTTAAACTAGTTTGATAAATAGATTTATTTTTTAAATCACTTATTAATTTTTGAAATATTAATAGACTATTATTACTTTATTCGAACAAACCAAGATGATTAGGTAAACAAAACAAAAGGTCATAATGATTTGAAATATATAATTCTTCAAATAGTCATAATTATTTGAACTAGTTAGGTAAATAGAATTATTTTTTAAATATCTTATTTATTATTTTTTGAAATATTAGTAAATTCATTTTATTTTATTCCAAATAGGCTAGTATGAATTCAAACAAACCTCTTTTATGACAAAACAAAAGTCATAACGATTTGAAATAGATAATTGTTCATATAGTTTTAAATATTTGAACTAGCTCGGCAAACAAATTTATTTTTTAATTCTCTTAGTTATTAACTTTTGGAATATTATTAGATTAGTGTTATTTTATTTCAAATAAACTTGTATGAACAAAAATAATTGTTTTATGACAAACCAAAAGGTTATAACGATTTGAAGTTTACAATTGTTCAAATAGTCATAACTATTTGAATTAGTTTGGTAAATAGATTTATTTTTTAAATCTCTTACTTATTAATTTTTGAAAGATTAATAAATTAGTTTTATTTTATTTCGAATAAGCTTGTATGAACTGAAATGATTGTTTTATGATAAAACAAAAAGTCATAATGATTTGAAATATATAATGTTCTGAATCACTTCAGCAAACAATTTTATTTTTTAAATCTCTTACTTATTAATTTTTGGAATATTATTAATTAGTATTATTTTATTTCAAATAAGCTTATATGAACTAAAACAATATTTTATAATAAAGCGAAAGGTTATAACAATTTGAAATAGATAATTGTTCAAACTGGAACTGGTTCGTAAAAAGATTTATTTTTTAAATCTCCTACTATAAATGTTTGAAATATTAACAAATTAGTATTATTTTATTTCAAATAGGTGTGTATGATAAAAACAATTGTTTTATGACAAAACAAAATTTTCATAACAATTTGAACTAAATAATTGTTCAAATGCCCATAATTATTTGAACCAATTTGACAAACTGACTTATTTTGTAAATCTCTAACTTATCAATTTTTCAAATATTAATAAAGTAATATTATTTTATTTCAAATAAGCTTTTATGAATTGGAATAATGGTTTTATGATAAACAAAAGGTCATATTTATTTTAAATAGATAATTGTTCAAACAGTCATAACTATTTGAACTTGTTTGATAAACAGATTTATTTTTTTAATTTCTTATGTATTAATTTTCTAAATGTTAATAAATTAGCATTATTTTATTTCAAACAAGCATATATGAACTGAAAAAATTATTTTTATGACTAAACAAAAGGTTAGAACAATTTGAAATAGATAATTGTTCTAATAGTCTTAACTATTTGAATTGGTTTGTCAAACACGTTTATATTTTAAATTCTCTTATTAATTTTTAAAATATTATTAATTTACCAATATTTTACTCCGAATAAGCTTGTTATGAATAGAAACAATTGCTTTATGACAAAACGAAGATCATAATAATTTGAATTGGTTCAATAAAACAGATTAGTTTTGAATCTCTTATTAAATTTTGAAATATTTAAAAAATTAGTATTATTTTTCTTTTGAATAATTTTGTATGAATCAACAATTGTTTTATGGACAAAACAAATGTCCATAACAATTTGAAAAAATGATAGTTCAAATGGATATGACTATTTGATCTTATTCGATTAACAGATTTATTTTTCAATCTCCAACTTATTAATTTTTAGAATATTAATAAATTAGTATTATTTTATTTCAAATAAAATTGTATAAGTAGAAACAATTGTTTTATGACAAAACAAAATATTATAACAATTTGAATAAATAATTATTCAAATAGTCACAACTATTTAAACTCTTTCAGTAAACAAATTTATTTTTAAATCTTTTATTTAATTAATTTTTTGAATTTTAATAAATAAGTATAATTTCATTCCGAATAAGCTTTTATGAACAAAAACAATTGATTTTTGACAAAACAAAAGGTCATAATGATGTTGAAATAGATAATTCTTCAAATAGTCATAAATATTTGAACGTGTTCAGAAAATATATTTATTTTTTAAATTTTTACTTATTAATTTTGGAAATATTAATAACTTTATATTATTTTATTCAAAATAAGCTTGCATGAACATAACCAATTATTTTAATGGAAAAACAAAAGGTAATAATGTTTTAAAATAGATAATTGTTTAGATAGTCATAACTATTTGAACATATTCGATAAATAAATTCATTTTTTAATTCTCTTTCTAATTAATTTTTGGAATATTTTAAATTAGTATTATTTTATTTCAAATAAACATATATGAACTAAAACAATTGTTTTATTATAAAACAAAAGGTTACAATGATTTGAAATACATAATTATTCAAATAGTCATGACTATTTGAACTTGTTCGAAAAATATATTTATTTTTTAAATCTTTTACTTATTAATTGTTGAAATATTAATAAATTAATATTATTTTATTTCAAATAAGCTTGTATGAACAAAAATAATTCTTTTATGACAAAATAAAGAGTCATAACAATTTAAAATAAATAATTGTTCAAATAGTCATAAGATTTGAACTTGTTTGGTAAACATATTTATTTTTAAATCTTTTGCTTATTAATTGTTTTAATATTAATAAATTAGTATTATTTTATTCAGAATAAGCTTTTATGAACAGAAGAAATCATTTTACGACAAAACAAATGGTTATAGTAGTTTCAAATAGATAAATTGTTGAAATAGACAAACTTGTTCAATAAACAATTCATTTTTTAAATCTCTTAATTATTAATTTTTGGAATATTAATAACTTAATATTATTTTATTTTGAATAAGCTTATATGAACTGACATAATTTTTTTATGACAAAACAAAAGGTCATAACAATTTGAAATAGATAATTGTTCAAATATTCATAATTATTTGAACTAGTTAAGTAAACAAAATTATTTTTTAAATCCTTTACATATTAATTTCTAAAATATTAATAAATTCATTTTATTTTATTATGAATAAGCTAGTATGAATTGAAAAATTATTTTATGACAAAATAAAAGTGATTTGAAATAGATAATTGTTCATATAGTCTTAATTATTGGAATTAGTTCGGCAAACAAATTTATTTTTTAAATCTCTTAGTTATTAATTTTAGAGTATTATTATATTAGTATTATTTCATTTGAATAAACTTGTATGAACAAAAGTAATTGTTTTATGACAGAACACAAGGTTAGAATGATTTGAAGTATACAATTATTCAAATAGTTATAATTATTTAAACTGATTTGATAAATAGATTTATTTGTTAAATCTTATACTTATTAAATTTTTAAAGATTAATAAATTAGTATTAATTTATTCTGAATAAACTTGTATGATAAAAAATAATTGTTACATGACAAACAAAATGTAATAACAATTTTGGAAATAGATAATTGTTGAAATGGCCATAATTATTTGAACTGATTTTGGTAAATGGATTTATTTTTTAAATCACTTATTAATTTTTAGAATATTAATAATTAGTATTATTTAATTTTGAACAAGCTGTTGTGAACTGAAACAATTGTTTTATGACAAAAGAAAAAGTCATAATGATTTGAAATAGATAATTGTTCATATAGTCTTAATTGTTTAAACCGCTTTGACAAACAGATTTATTTTTTAAATCTCTTAGTTATTAATTTTTGAAATATTATTAAATTAGTATTATTTTATTCTGAATATGCTTATATGAACTGAAAATTTATTTTATAATAGAATAAAAGGTTGTAACGATTTGAAATAGATAATGTTCAAATAGGAACTAATATAGTAAATAGATTTATTTTTTAAATCTCCTACAAATTACTTTTTGAATATTAATAAATTAGTATTATTTCATTCTGAATATGCTTATATGATGAAAACTAATTATTTTATGACAAACAAAAGTTTGTAATAATTTGAAATAGATAATTATTTGAAAGGCAATAGTTATTTGAATCGATTTGATAAATTGACTTATTTTTTAAATTTCTAACTTATCAATTTTTGAACTATTAATAAAGTAGTATTATTTTATTTCAGATAAATTTTTATGAACTGAAACAATTTGTTTTATGATAAAAACAAAAGGTATATTTATTTTAAATAGATAATTATTTAAAAAGTCATAACTATTTAAACTTACTCCATAAACAAATTTATTTTTTAAAATTTTTTGGTATTAATTTTTTGAATGTTAATAAATTCGTATTATTTTATTTCAAATAAGCCTGTATGAACTTAAAAAAATTATTTTATTACTAAACAAAAGGTCACAATGATTTAAAATAGATAATTGCTCTAATAATCTTAACTATTTGAATTGGTTCGGCAAACATATTTATTTTTTATATCTCTTACTTCTTAATTTTTAGAATATTATTAATTTAGCAATATTTTACTCCAAATGAGCTTGTGTGAGCAAAACAATTGTTTTATGACCAAACAAAAATCTTAACAATTTGAACTGGTTCGATAAACAGATTTAGTTTTTAAATTTTTATTAATTTTTGAAATATTAAAAAATTAGCATTATTTTATTCTTAATAATTTTGTATAAATAGAAACAATTGTTTTATGACAAAACAAAATGTCATAATGATTTGAAATAGATGATAGTTCAAATGAACATGACTATTTGAACTTGTTCGATTAACAAATTTATTTTTTAAATCTCCAATTTATTAATTTTTAGAATATTAATATATTAGTATTATTTTGTTTCGAATAAAATTGTATGAATAGAACAATTGTTTTATGACAAAACAAAAGATAATAACAATTTGAAATAAATAATTTTCAAATAGTCATAACTATTTAAACTTGCTTGGTAAATAAATTTATTTTTTAAATCTTTTATTTAATAATTTTTGGAATTTTAATAAATTAGTATTATTTTTATTTCGAATAGGCTTTTATGAATAGAAACAATTAATTTATGACAAAACAAAAAGGTCATAATGACTTGAAATAGATAATTCTTCAAATAGTTATAACTATTCAAATGTGTTTAAAAAACATATTTATTTTTAAAATTTTTACTTATTAATTTTTGAAATATTAATAAATTTATATTATTTTATTTCAAATAAGCTTGCATGAACAAAACCAATTGTTTTATCACAAAACAAAAGTTCATAATATTTTGAAATAGATAATTGTTCAAATAGTCATAACTATTTGAACATGTTCAGTAAACATGTTCATTTTTTAATTCTCTTACTCATTAATTTTTGGAATATTAATAAATTAGTATTATTTTATTTTGAATAAACTTATATAAACTGAAACAATCATTTTATTGCAAAACAAAAAGTCACAATGATTTAAAATAGATAATTATTTGAATAGTCATGACTATTTGAACTTGTTCAGTAAGCATATTTATTTTTTAAATCTTTTACTTATTATTTATTGAAATATTAATAAATTAATATTATTTTAATCTATATAAGCTTATATAATCAAAAACAATTGTTTTATGACAAACAAAAGGTCATAATAATTTAAAATAAAAATTTGTTCAAATAGTCATAAAGATTTGAATTTGTTCGATAAACAAATTTATTTTTTAAATATTTTACTTATTAATTGTAAATTTTTATTATTTTATTTGAAATAAGCTTGTATAAATATAAAAAAATCATTTTATGATAGAACAAAAGGTTATAGCGGTTTCAAATATATAATTGTTGAAATAGTTATAATTATTTAGACTTGTTCGGTAAATATATTCATTTTTTAAATCTCTTAATTATTAATTTTCAAAACATTAATAACATAGTAATACTTTATTTCAAATAATTTTATATGAATTGAAATATATTTTTTTATGACAAAAGAAAATATCATAATGGTTTGAAATAGATATTTATTCAAATAGTCATGACTATTTGATCAAGTTTAGTAAATATATTTATTTTAAAAAAATTTTACTTATTAATTGTCAAAATATTAATAAATAAGTATTATTTTAATCCAAAGAAGCTTGTATGAATAGAAAACTATTATTTTATGATAGATAAAAAGTCATAACAATTTGAAATAAATAATTCCTCAAATAGTTATAACTATTTGAACTGGTTTGATAAATAAATTTATTTTTTAAATCTCTTATTAATTTTGAAATATTAATAGATTAGTATTTTTTTATTTTGATCAAACTTATATAAACAAAAATATTTATTTTACAACAAAACAAAAGGTCATAAGGATTTTGTCACAAAATAATTGTTTCTGTTCATACAAGCTTATTTGGAATAACATTATTCGAATTTATTAATATTCCAAAAATTAATAAGAGATTTAAAAAATGAATTTGTTTATTAAACAAGTTCAAATAGTTATGGCTATTTGAACAATTATCTATTTCAATTTGCTATAACCTTTTGTATTGCCATAAAATAATTTTTTCTATTCATACAAGCTTATCTTAAATCTATTTACTGAATAATTTCAAATAGTTATGATTATTTGAACAATTATTTATTTCAAATTGTTATGACCTTTTGTTTTGTCATAAAACAATTACTTTTGTTCATACTAGCTTATTCAAATTAAAATAATATTAATTTGTTAATATTTTGAAAATTAATAAGTAAAAGATATAAAAAAATAAATATGTTTATCGAACAAGTTCAAATAGTAATAACTATTTGAATAATTATCTATTTCAAATAATTATGACCTTTTATTTTGTCATAAAATAATTGTATCAATTCATATAGGCTCATTCAAAATAAAATAATACTAACTTATTACTATTTCAAAAATTAATGAGTAAGAGATTTAAAAAATGAATCTGTTTACTAAACAAGTTCAATAGTTATGACTATTTGAACAATTATTTATTTCAAATCATTATGAGCTTTTGTTTCGCCATAAAATAATTGTTTCTGTTCATACAAGCTTATTTCGAATAAAATAACATGAATTTACTAATATTCCAAAGATTAATAAGTAAAAATATAAAAATAATATATTTTTGAACACGTTCAAATAGTTATGGCTATTTGAACAATTATCTATTTCAAAGAGTGATGACTTTTTGTTTTACCATAAAACAATTGTTTTTATTCATAAAAGCTTATCAGAATAAAATGATAATTTATTAAAATTCCAAAAATTAATAAGTAAAAGATTAAAAAATAATTTTGTTTAACTAGTAAGTTCAAATAGTTATGAATATTTAAATAATTAGTTATTTTAAATCGTTATGATATTTTGTTTTGTCATAAAACAATTGTTTCTATTCATACAAATTATTCAGAATAAAATAATACTAATTTATTAATAGTTTGAAATTAATAAGAGATTTAAAAACTAAATCTGTTTACTAGACAATTCAAATAGTTATGAGTATTTGAATAATTATCTATCTCAAATTGGTATGATCTTTGTTTTGTCATTAAACAATTGTTTCTGTCTATACAAACTTATTCAAAGTAAAATATTGCTAAACTAATAATATTTTAAAATTTATAAGAGATATAAAAAATAAATATATTTATCAAATCAGTTCAAATAGTTATGACTATTAGAACAATTATCTATTTCAAATCGTTTTGACCTTTTGTTTAGTTATAAAATAATTGTTTCAATTCGTACATACTTATTCTAAATAAAAATAATATTATTTTATTAACATTCAAAAAATTAATAAGCAAGCAATTTAAAAACATAAATCTGTTAACCAAACAAGTTTAAATAATTATGACTATTTGAACAATTATCATTTTAAAATCGTTATGACCTTTTGTTTTATCATAAAATAATTGTTTCATTTCATAAAACCTTATCCAAAATAAAATAATATTACTTTATTAATATTTCAAAAATTGAAAATTTGGAAATTTAAAACATAAATCAATTTATTCAATCAATTCAAATAGTTATGGCCATTTGAACAATTATCTATTTCAAATCATTTTGAACTTTTGTTTTGTCATAAAACAATTGTTTTTCATCATACAAGCCTATTTAGAATAAAAAAATACTAATTTATTAATATTTCAAAAATTAATAAGTAGGAGATTATTTGTTTACTGAACCAGTTCAAATAATTATGACTATTTGAACAATTATATATTTCAAGTGGTTATAACCTTTTGTTTTGTCATAAAACAATTTTTTATGTTCATACAAGCTTATTCGAAATAAAATAATATTAAACTAATAATATTATGAAAATTAATAATTATGAGATTTGAAAATAAATTTGTTTGTTGAACCAGTTCAAATAGTTAAAGCTATATGAATAATTATCCATTTCAAATAATTATGTACTTTTGTTTTGTCGTAAAACAAATGTTTTTGTTTCATATAAGTTTGTTTAAAATAAAATAATATTGATTTATTAATATTTTGAAAATTAATAAGAGATTTAAAAAATAAATTTGTTTACCAAACTAGTTCAATTAGTTATAACAATTTAAATAATTATTTATTTCATATCGTTATGATGATTTGTTTTGTCATAAAATAATTATTTCTATTGATACAATCTTATTTGGAATAAAGTAATGCTAATTTATTAATAATCTAAAAATTAATAAGTAACAGATTTAAATAATGAATCTGTTCGCCTGACCAGTGCAAATAGTTATGACTATTTGAATAATTATCTATTTCAAATCATTATGACCTTTTATTTTGTCACAAAACAATTGTTTCTGTTCATACAAACTTATTCAAAATAACATAATTCTAATTTATTAATATTCTAAAATTAATAAATAAAAGATTTAAAACTGAATTTGTTTATCGAACAAGTTTAAATAGTTATGACTATTTGAACAATTATCTATTTCAAATCGCCATAACCTTTTATTTTATCATAAAATAATTTTTGCTATTCTTATAAGCTTATTTCAATTAAAATAATACAAATTTATTATCATTTAGATAATTAATGAGCAAAATATTTGAAAAATAAATCTGTTTATCAAATAAGTTCAAATAGTTATGACTATTTGAATTAATATTTATTTCAAATCATTATGACCTTTTGTTTTGCCATAAAACAATTGTTTTTGTTCATACAAGCTTATTCGGATTAAAATAATATTATTTTATTAATTTTTGACAGTTAATAAGTATAAAATTTAAAAATAAATATGTTTACTTAACAAGTTTAAATAGTTATAATTATTTGAATAATAATCTATTTCAAATTGCTATGACCTTTTGTTTCATCATAAACAATTGTATCATTTCATATAGGCTTATTTAAAATAAAATAATACTAATTTATTAATACTCTAAAAAATTAATGAGAAAGAGATTTAAAAATGAATTTATTTACTAAACAAGTTCAAATAGTTATGACTATTTGAAAATTTATCTATTTCAAATCATTATGACATTTTGTTTTGTCATAAAATAATTGTTTTTGTTCATACAAGCTTATATTGAATAAAATAATAGAAATATATTAATATTTCAAAAATTAATAAGTAAAAATTTAAAAAATAAATCTATTTTCTGAACACATTCAAATAGTTATGACTATTTGAACAATTATCTATTTCAAATTGTCATGACCTTTTGTTTTATCATAAACCAATTTTTTTTGTTCATACAAGCATATTTGAAATAAAATAATACTATTTTATTAATATTTCAAAAATTAATAAGTAAAAAGATTTAAAAATAAATTTGTTTACCGCGTAAGTTCAAATAGTTATAACTATTTGAACAATCATTTATTTCAAATAGTTATGATCTTTTGTTTTGTCATAAAGCAATTGTTTCTATTAACATAAGTTTATTCAAAATAAAATAATACTAATTTATTAATATTCTAAAACTAATAGGTAGGAGATTTAAAAAATAAATTTGCTTACCGAACAAGTTTAAATAATCATGTCCATTTGAATAATTATCTGTTTCAAATTGTTATGATCTTTTGTTTTGTCATAAAATAATTGTTTCTGTTCATGCAAAATTATTCAAAATAAAATAATACTAATCTACTAATATTTTGAAAATTAATAAGAGATTTAAAAACTAAATCTATTTACTGAAACAGTTCAAATAGTTATGACTATTTGAATAATTATCTATCTTAAATCGTTATGCTTTTCATTTTGTCACAAAAAATTGTTTCTTTTCGTACCAGCTTATTTAGATTAAAATAATACTAATTTAATAATATTTCAAAAATTAATAAGTAAGAGATTTAAAAAATAAATGTGTTTGTCAAACTAGGTCAAATAGTTAAAACTATTTTGTCATAAAACACATTCAAATAGTTATTATTAGTTAAACAATTATTTATTTCAAATAGTTATGACCTTTTGTTTTGTCATAAACCAATGTTTCTGTTCAAACATGTGTATTCAAAATAAAATAATGCTAGTTTATTCATATTCTAAAAATTAATAAGTAAAAGATCTAAAAAAATAAATCTATTTACTAAGCAAGTTCAAATAGTTATGACTGGATGAACAAGTATTTATTTCAAATAGTTATGATCTTTTGTTTTGTCATAAAACAATTATTTCTATTCATACAAGTTTATTTGGAATAAAAGAATACTAATTTATTAATATTTTAAAAATTAATAGGTAGGAGATTTAAAAAATAAATTTGTTTATCAAATAAGTTCAAATAGTCATGTCCATTTGAACAATTATCTATTTCAAGTTGTTATGACCTTTTATTTTGTTATAAAACAATTGTTTCTATTTATGCAAAATTATTTAGAATAAATAATATTTATCTATTAATATTTTGAAAATTAATAAGAGATTTAAAACTAAATCTATTTTTTGAAACAATTCAAATAGTTATGACTATTTGAACTATTATTATCTCAAATCATTATGATCTTTATTTTTTTATAAAACAATTGTTTCTTTTAATACAGCCTTATTCAAATTAAAATAATACTAATTTAATAATATTACAAAAATTAATAAGTAAAAGATTTAAAAAATAAATATGTTAGCTGAACCAATTCAAATAGTTAACAATATTAGAACAATTATCTATTTCAAATTATTCTGACATTTTGTTTAATCATAAAGCAATTATTTCAATTCATACAAATTTATTCAGAATAAAATAACACTAATTTATTAACATTCAAAAAATTAATAAGCAAGAGATTTAAAAAGATAAAATGTTTATTGAACAAGTTTAAATGGATTGGACTATTTGAACAATCAATCTAACTATTTAAAGTCATTATGACCTTTTCTTCCATTATAAAATAATGTTTCAGCTCATAGAAACTTATCTGAAATAAAATAATACTACTTTACTAATATTTCAAAAATTAATAAGTAAGAGATTTAAAAACTAAAACTATTTTTTGAATCAATTTAAATAGTTATGACTAGTTAAACAAATATCATTCTCAAACCATTATGATCTTTGTTTTCTCTTAAAATAATTGTTTCTGATCATGCTTATTTGGATTAAATAATAATAATTTAATAAGATTTTAAAAATTAATAAGAGATTTAAAAAATAAATATGTTTGCTGAACTAGTTCGAATAATTAAGACTATTAAAATAATTATCTATTTCAAATCATTTTAATCATTTGTTTAATCATATAATAATTGTTTTAGTTCATACAAACTTATTCTAAATAAAATAATACTAATTTATTAACATTTATTTATTTCAAATTGTTATAACTTTTTGTTCAAATAGTTAAGACTATATGAACAATTATTTATTCAAAGTGTTATGACTTTTATTTTAGCTCATACAAGCGCATTCGGAACAGAATAAAACTAATTTATTAATATTTCAAAAATTTATAAGTAAAAGATTTAGAAAATAATTCTATTACGAAACCAGTTTAAATAATTATAACTATTTGAACAATAATCTATTTCAAATCATTAATACTTTTTTTGTCATAAAACAATTGTTTTTGTTAATATAAGTTTGTTCAAAATAAAATAATACTAACTTATTAATATTTAGAAAATTAATTAGTAAGAGATTTAAAAAGTGAATCTGTTTACCAAACCATTTCAAATAGTTTTGAAAATTTGGATAATTATCTATTTCAAATCGTTATAACCTTTTATTTTGTCATCAAACAATTGGTTATGTTCATACTATTTTATTTGGAATAAAATAATACTAATTTAATAATATTTTGAAACTTAATAACCAAGAAAGTTATCAATATCAAATCGTTAAGATCTTTGTTTTGTAATAAAATAATTGATTTTGATCATAGAAGGTTATTCAATTAAATATAATGCTAATTTAATAATATTTCAAAAATTATTAAGTAAGAGATTTATAATATAAATGTATTTGCTGAACCAGTTCAAATAATTACAGCTATTAGAATAATTATCTATTTCAAATCATTTTTTACCTTTTGTTTAGTCATAAAATATTTGTTTCATATCTTACAAGCTTATTCAAAATAAAATAATCCAAATTTATTGACATTCAAAAAATTAATAAGCTAAAGGTTTGAAAAAATAAATCTATTTACTGAACAAGTTTAAACAATTATGACTATTTGAACAATTGTTTTTTTAAAATCATTATGACCTTTTGTTTTAATATAAAACAATTGTTTCAGTTCATAAAAGCTTATCCAAAATAAAATAGTACTAATTTCTTAATATTTCAAAAATTAATAAGTAAGAGTTTAAAAAAATAATTTTTTTTACCAAACAAATTCAAATAGTTATGACTATTTGAACGATTGTCTATTGAAAATCGTTATGACCTTTTGTTTTGTTACAAAATAATTGTTTCATTTCATACAAGCTTATTCAAAATAAAATGATACTAATTTATTAATATTCTAAAAATTAATAAGAGATTTAAAAAGTGAATCTGTTTACCATATCAGTTTAAATAATTATGGCCATTTCAATAATTATGTATTTCGAATCATTATTACCTTTTGTTTGGTTATATAACAATTGTTTTTTATCATACAAATTTATTTGAAAAAAAATAATACTAATTTATTCATCTTTCAAAAATTAATAAAAGATGTTTACTGAACCAGTTAAAATAATTATGACTATTTAAACAATTGTATACTTCAAATCATTATAACCATTTTGTTCTGTCATAAAACAATTATTTTGGTTCATACAAGCTTATTTGAAATAAAATAATACTAATATAATAATATTTGAAAATTAATAACTAAGAGATTTAAAAAATAAATTTGTTTGTTGAACTAATTCTAATAATTAAGACCATATTAACAATTATCTATTTCAAATTGTTTTTGTTTTGTCATAAAACAATTTTTTCAATTCATACTAGCTTATTCGGAATAAAATAAAATGAATTTATTAATATTTCAAAATTTAATATGTAAGAGATTTAAAAAATAATTTTGTTTACCTAATCAGTTCAAATAATTATGACTATTTGAACAATTATCTATTTCAAATCATTATGACCTTTTATTTTGTCATAAAATAAATATTTTTGTTCAGAATAAAAAAATACTAATTTATTAATATTTCAAAAATTAATAAGAGATTTAGAAAATAAATCTATTTACCAAAACAATTCAAATAGTTATGACTATTTAAGCAATTATTTATTTCAAATTATTATGATTTTTTTCTATTATAAAATAATAGTTTCTATTCATACAAACTTATTCAGATTAAAATAATACTAATTTATTAATATTTCAACAATTAATAAAAAAATTTTCAAAAGTAAATATGTTTATTGAACTAGATCAAATAGTCATGACTATTTGAATAAATATCTATTTGAAATTGTTATGACCTTTGGTTTTGTCATAAAAAAAATTATTTCAGTTCATATAAGCTTATTCAAAATAAAATAATACTAAGTTATTAATATTTCAAAAATTAATAATTAAGAGATTTAAAAAATGAATATATTTACTGAACAAGTTTAAATAATTGTGACTATTTTAACAATTATCTATTTGAAATTGCTATAACCTTTTGTTTTGTCATACAAGCCTTTTTCTAATAAAATAATACAAATTTATTAATATTAAGACAATTAATAAGTAAAATATTTAAACAATAAATATGTTCACCGAACAAGTTTAAATCTTTATAACTATTTGAATAATTATTTATTTCAAATTGTTATGACTTTTTGTTTTGTCATAAAACAATTGTTTCTATTTATACAAGCTTATTTGGATTAAAATAATATTAATTTATTAATATTTCAACAATTAATAAGTAAAAGATTTAAAAAATAAATATGTTTTCTGAATAAATTCAAATAGTCATGACTATTTGAATAATTGTTTAGTTTAAATTATTGTGACCTTTTATTTTGTAGTAAAACGATTGTTTCAACTCATATAAGCTTATCTAAAATAAAATAATACTAATTTATTAATATTCCAAAATTAATGAATAAGAGAATTAAAAAATGAATATGTTTACCGAACATGTTTAAATAGTTATGACTATTAGAACAATTATCTATTTCAAAACATTATGGCCTTTTGTTTTGTCATAAAACAATTGGTTCTATTCATGCAAGCTTATTTCAAATAAAATAATATAAATTTATTAATATTTCAAAAATTAATAAGTAAAAATTTAAAAAATAAGTATGTTTTTTGAACACGTTCAAATAGTTATGACTATTTGAACAATTATCTACTTCAAATTGTTATGTCCTTTTGTTTTATCATAAATCAATTGTTTTTGTTCATAAAAGCTTATTCGGAATAAAAGAATACTAATTTCTTAAAAGACCAAAAATTAATAAGTAAAAGATTTAAAAAATAAATTTATTTACCTAGGAGTTCAAATAGTTATGACTATTTGAATAATTATTTATTTCAAACTGTTATGATATTTTGATTTGTCATAAAATAGTTGTTTCCAATAATACAAATTTATTCGAAATAAAATAATACTAATTTATTAATATTCTAAAAATTAATAAGTTAGAGATTTAAAAAATAAATTTGTTCATAAAACAAGTTCAAATGGTCATATCCATTTGAACTATTATCTATTTCAAATAGTTATGACACTTTGTTTTATCATCAAACAAATTGTTTCTATTCATACAAAATTATTCAGAAAAAATAATACTAATTTATTAATATTTCAAAAATTAATAAGAGATTAAAAAACAAAATCTATTTATCGAACCAATCTAAATAGTTATGAGTATTTGAACAATTATCTATCTCAAATCATTATGATCTTCATTTGGTCATAAAATAATTGTTTTTAGTCACACTAGCTTATTCGGAGTAAAATATTGCTAAATTAATAATATTCTAAAAATTAATAAGAGATTTAAAAAATAAATATGCTTATAGAACTAGCTCAAATAGTTAAGACTATTAGAACAATTATCTATTTCAAACCATTCTAACCTTTTGTTTAGTCATAAAATAATTTTTTTAGCTCATACATGCTTATTTGAAATAAAATGATACTAATTTTATTAACTTGTAGAACATCAAAACACAAGAAATTTTAAAAAATAAATGTGTTTACCAAAAAAGTTTAAATCGTTACGACAATTTAAATAATTATCTATTTAAAATATATATAACCTTTTGTTTTATCATAAAATAATTGTTTCAGTTTGAAAAAGCTTATTCGAGATAAAATAATATTATTTTATTAAAATTTCAAAAATTGATGAGTTAGATATTTAAAAATTAAGTCAGTTTATCAAATTGATTCAAATAATTGTAGCCATTTGAATAATTATCTATTTCAAATCGTTATGAACTTTTCTTTTGTCATAAAACAATTGTTTTTCATCATATAAGCCTATTTGGGATAAAATAATACTAATTTATTAATATTTCAAAAATTAATAAATAGGAGATTTAAAAAATAAATTCGTTTACTAAATTGGTTTCTATTTGAACAATTATCTATTTTAATTGCTATAACCTATTATTAAGTTATAAAATAATGTTTTAGTTTATATAAGCATATTCAAAATAAAATAATACTAATTTAATAATATTCTAAAAATTAATAACTAAAAGATTTAAAAAATAAATTTGTTTGCTGAAGTAGTTCTAACAGTTAAGACTATATGAACAATTATCTGTTTCAAATCGTTATGACCTTTTGTTTTGTCATAGAACAATCGTTTCAGTTCGTAGAAGCTTATTCAAAATAAAATAAAACTAATTTATTAATATTTCAAATTTTAATAAGTAAGTGATTTAAAAAGTGAATTTGTTTGACGAATCTATTCAAATAATTATGGCCAGGTCAATAATTATCTATTTCAAGTATTATTACCTTTTGCTTCACCATATAACAATTTTATTTGAAAGTTCAATCTTATTTAGAATAAAATAATACTAATTTACTAATCTTTCAAAAATTAATAAGTAAGAGATTTAAAAAATAAATCTGTTTACTGACTTAGTTCAAATAGTTTTGACTATTTGAACAATTATAAACTTTAAATCGTTATAACATTTTGTTTTGTCATAAAATAATTATTTTTATTCATACAAGTTTATTTGGAATAAAATAACACCGATCTAATAATATTCCAAAAATTAATAACTAAGAGAATTAAAAAAAATTTCTTTGTCAAACCAGTTCAAATATTTAAGACTATAGAATAATTATCTACTTCAAATGATTATGACCTTTTGTTTTGTCATAAAATAAGTTTTTTTTAATTCATACTAGATTATTTGGAATAAAATAAAATGAATTTATTAATATTTCAAAAATTAATAAGTAACAGATTTAAAAAATAATTTTGTTTACGTAACCAGTTCAAATAATTATGACTAATTGAATACCTATCTATTTCAAATCATTATTAACTTTTGTTTTGTCATAAAATAAATTTTTTTGTTCATATAAGTTTGTTCGAAATAAAGTAATACTAATATATTAATATTTTAAAAATTAATAAGTGATTTAAAAATTAAATCTATTTATTAAACTAGTTCAAATAGTTATACCTATTTGAGCAATTATTTATTTCAACTTGCCAGCTTTTTTGAAATAAAATAATACTAATTTATTAATATTTCAACAATTAATAAGACATTTAAAAAATAAATTTGTTTGCTAAACTAGTTCAAATAGTTATGACTATTTGAACAATTATCTATTTCAAATTGTTATAACTCTTTTTTTCTATTATAAAAATTTGTTTCTGTTCATAAAAGCTTATTCAGAATAAAATAATACTAATTTAATAATATTCTAAAAATTAATAACTAAGATTTAAAAAATGAATATGTTTGTCAAACCAGTTCAAATAGCTAAGACGATATGAACAATTATTTATTTCAAATTGTTATGACCTTTTGTTTTGTCATAAAATAATTGTTTCAACTCATACAAGCTTATTTGAAATAGAATAAAATTAATTTATTAATATTTCTAAAATTTTTAAGAGATTTAGAAAATAATTTTATTTACTGAACTAGTTCAAATAATTATAACTATTTGAACAATTATCTATTTCAAATCGCTATTACTTTTTTGTTTTGTAATAAAATAATTGTTTTTGTTAATATAAATTTGTTTGAAATAAAATTGTACTAATTTATTAACATTTAGAAAATTAATCAGTAAGAGATTTAAGTAAATTTGCTTGCCAAACTATTTCAAATAGTTTTGACTATTTGAATAATTATCTATTTCAAATCATTATAACCTTTTATTTTGTCAGCAAACAATTGGTTCTATTTATACTATTTTATTCAAAATAAAGTAATACTAATTTAATAATATTTCGAAACTTAATAACCAAGAAAATTAAAAAATAAATCTAATTGCCCAACTAGTTCAAATAGTTAAGACTATATGAACGGTTATCTATTTCAAATCATTATGACCTTTTCTTTTGTCGTAAAAGAATTGTTTTGTTTGTACAAGCTTATTCAAATTAAAATAATACTAATTTAAAAATATTTTAAAAATAAACTTGTTTATCGAATTAGTTCAAATGATTAAGACTATTAAAATAATTATCTATTTCAAATCGTTTTGACCTTTTATTGAGTCAAAACAATTGTTTAAGCTCAAACAAGCTTATTTAGAATAAATTAATACTAATTTATTAACATTTGGAAAATTAATAAGAAAGTGATTAAAAAAATAAATATATTTACTGAATAAGTTCAAATAATTATTATTATTTTAAGAATTATCTATTTAAAATTATTATAACCTTTTAATTTGTCATAAAACAATTGTTTCAATTAATACAAGTTAGATACAATAAAATATTACTAATTTATTAATATTTCCTAAATTAATAATCAAGAAATTTAAAAAATAAATCGGTTTACCGAATTAGTTAAAATAATTATGGCCACTTGAATGATTATTTATTTCAAATTATTATGACCTTTTGTTTTCATAAAACAATTGTTTTTGATCATATAAGCTTATTCAAAATAAATAATACCAATTGATTAATATTTCAAAAATTAATAAGTAACAGATTTAAACAATAAATTTATTTATCGAACCTTTTGTTTAGTCATAAAATATTTGTTTTATATCTTACAAGCTTATTTGGAATAAAATAATCTAAATTTATTGACATTCAAAAAATTACTAAGTAAAAGATTTGAAAAAATAAATCTGCTTACCGAATAAATTCAAATAGTTATGACTATTTAAACAATTATTTATTTAAAATTGGTATGACCTTTTGTTTTGACATAAAACAATTATTCCAGTTCATTAAAGCTTATCCAAATTAAAATAATACTAATTTCTTAATATTTCAAAAATTAATAAGTAAGAGTTTAAAAAAATAAATTTGTTTAGCGAACAAATTCAAATAGTTATGACTATTTGAACAATTATCTATTTAAAATTGTTATGACCTTTTTATTTTGTCATAAAACAATTGTTTTAGTTCATATAGGCTTACTTGAAATAAAGTAATGCTAATTTATTAATATTCCAAAAATTAATAAGTGATTTAAAAAGTGAATCTATTTATAAAATCAATTTAAATAATTATCCATTTCAATAATTGTTATCCATTTCAATAATTATCCATTTAAATAATTATGGCCATTTCAACAATTATCCATTTCAAATTGTTATTACCTTTTGATTGGTCATATAACAATTATTTTTTTATCATACAAACTTATTCCGAATAAAATAATACTAATTTATTAATCTTTCAAAATTTAATAAGAGATTTAAAAAATAAATATGTTTACCGAACCAATTCAAATAGTTATGATTATTTGAATAATTGTATACTTCAAATTGTTATAACCTTTTGTTCTACCATAAAACAATTATTTATATTCATACAAGCTTATACAAAATAAAATAATACTAATCTAATAATATTCCAAAAATTAATAACTTAGAGATTTAAAAAATAAATTTGTTTACCAAACCCATTAAATAGTTAAGACTATATGAACAATTATCTATTTCAAATTGTTATGACCTTTTGTCTTGTCATAAAAAAATAATTTTCAATTCATACTAGCTTATTAAGAATCAAATAAAATGAATTTATTAATATTTAAAAAATTAATAAATAAGAGATTAAAAAAATAATTCTATTTACCTAATTAATTCAAATAATTATGACTATGTGAACAATTATCTATTTCAAATTGTTATAAACTTTTGTTTTGTCATAAAACAAAGGTTTATGTTCAATAAGTTTGTTCAGAATAAAATAATATTAATCTATTAATATTTCAAAAATTAATAAGAGATTTAAAAAATAAATCTATTTGTCAAAGCAGTTCAAACAGTTATGACTATCTAAACAATTATTTATTTCAAATCATTATGGCTTTTTGTTTTGCTATAAAACAATAGTTTCTATTCATACAAGCTTATTCAGATTAAAATAATATTAATTTATTAAAATTTTAAAAATTAATAAGTAAAAATCTTAAAAAATAAATATGTTTAACGAACTACATCAAATTGTAATAACTATTTGAATAATTATCTATTTCAAATCATTATGACCTTTTGTTTTGTAAAAAAAAATTATTTCAATTCATATAAACTTATTTGAAATAAAATAATACTATGTTATTAATATTATGAAAATTAATAATTAAGAGATTTCAAAAATGAATCTGTTTATCGAACAAGTTTAAATAATTATGACTATTTAAATAATTATCTATTTGGAATCGCTATAACTTTTTGTTTTGTTATAAAATGACTTTTTTTGTTCATACAAGCTTATTTTGAATAAAATAATATAAATTTATTAATATTGAAACAATTAATAAGTAAAAGATTTAAAAAATAAGTCTATTTACCGAACAAGTTTGAATCATTATGACTATTTGAACAATTATTTATTTCAAATTATTGTGATTTTTTTGTTTTGTCATAAAACAATTGTTTTTGTTCATACAAGCTTATTTGGATTAAAATAGTATTAATTTATTAATATTTCGACAAATAATAAGTAAAAGATTTAAAAAATAAATATGTTTACCGAAGAAGTTCAAATAGCCATGATTATTTGAATAATTATCGATTTCAAATCATTGTGACTTTTTGTTTTGTAATAAAATAATTGTTTCAGTTCATATAAACTTATTTAAAATAAAATAATACTAATTTATTACTATTCCAAAAATCAAAAAGCAAGAGAATTAAAAAAATGAATCTATTTACTAAACAAGTTCAAATAGTTATGACTATCTGAACAATTATCTATTTCAAAATATTATGACATTTTGTTTTGTCATAAAACAATTGGTTTTGTTCATGCAAGCTTATTTCAAATAAAATAATATAAATTTATTAATATTCCAAAAATTAATAATTAAAAATTTTAAAAATAAATCAATTTTCTGAACTTTTTTAAGTAATTATGACTATTTGAACAATTATCTATTTCAAATCATTATGACCAATTGTTTTGTCATAAATGAATTATTTCTTTTCAAACAAGCTTATTTTGAATAAAATAAAACTAATTTATTAATATTCCAAAATTAATAAGTAAAACATTTAAAAATAAATTTGCTTACCAAGTGAGTTTAAATTGTTATGACTATTTAAACAATTATTTATTTCAAATCATTATGCTCTTTTGTTTTGTCATAAAACAATTGTTTCTATTCATACAAGTTTATTAAAAATATAATAATACTAATTTATTAATGTTTTAAAAATTAATAAGTTGAAGATTTAAAAAATTAATCTATTTACTGAACAAGTTCAAATTGTCATGTCTATTTGAACTATTATATATTTGAAATTGTTATGATATTTTATTTTGTCGTAAAAAAAATATTTTTATTCATACAAAATTATTCATAAAAAATAATATTAATTTATTACTATTTCAAAAATTAATAAGAGATTTAAAAACTAAATCTCTTTACCGAATCGGTTTAAATAGTTATAACTATTTGAACAATTATTTATTTGAAATTGGTATGATCTTTGTTTTATCCTAAAACATTTATTTCTATTCATAGAAACTTGTTCAAAGTAAAATACTACTAAATTAATAGTATTCTAAAAATTAATAAGGATTTAAAAAATAGATGTGTTTGCCAAACAGTTCAAATAGTTAAGACTATTAGAACAATTATCTGTTTCAAATCGTTTTGACCTTTTCTTTAATCATAAAATAATTATTTCAGTTCATATATGCTTATTCAAAATAAAATAATACTATTTTATTAACATTCAAAATTTTAATAAGTAAGAAATTAAAAAAGAATTCTATTTATCGAACAAGTTCAAATAGTTATGACTACATGAACAATTATCTATTTAAAACTATTATGACCTTTTATTTTATCATAAAACAATTGTTTTAGCTTATAAAAGCTTATCCAAAATAAAATAATATTACTTTATTAATATTTTAAAAATTGATAAGTTGGAGATTTAAAAAATAAATCAATTTATCGAATTAGTTCAAATAATTATGGCCATTTGAATAATTATCTATTTTAAATGTTATGAACTTTTGTTTTGTCATAAAACAATTGTTTTTCATCATACAAACCTATTCAAAATAAAATAACAGTAATTTATTAATATTTCAAAAATTAATAAGTAGGAGATTTAAAAATAAATTTGTTTACCGAATTAGTTCAAAAGGTTATGACTATTTGAGCAATTATATATTTCAAATTATTATAACCTTGTGTTCTGTCATAAAACAATTATTTTTGTTCATACAAGCTTATTCAGAATAAAATAATACTAATGTAATAATATTATGAAAATTAATAACTAAGAGATTCCAATAAATTTATTTGAACCAGTTTAAATAGTTAAGGCTATATGAACAATTCTTTATTTCAAATCGTTATGACCTTTTGTTTTATCGTAAAACAATTTTTTCAGTTCTTAGTAACTTATTCGAAATAAAATAAAACAAATCTATTAATATTTCAAAAATAATCAGCAAGAGATTTAAAAAATAATTTTGTTTGTCGAACCAATTCAAAAAATTATGACTATTTAAATAATTATCGATTTCATATCGTTATGACCTTTTGTTTTGTCATAAAACAAATGTTTTTTTTTCAAATAAGTTTGTTCAAAATAAAATAATATTAATTTATTAATTTTTCAAAATCAATAAGTAAGAGAGTTAAAAAAATAAATTTGTTTATTAAACTAGTTCAATTAGTTTAACTATTTGAACAATTATTTATTTCAAATTATTATGACCATTTGTTTTATCATAAAATAATTGTTTCTAGTCATACAGTCTTATTCAAATAAAATAATGCTAATTTATTAATATTCTAAAAATTAATAACTAATGAATTTCAAAAATGAATTTGTTAGCTTGCCCAGTGCAAATATTTATGATTCTTTGAACAATTATTTATTTCAAATCGTTATAATCTTTTGTGTTATCGCAAATCAATTATTTCTATTCATACAAGTTTATTTGAAATAACATAATTCTAGCTTATTAATATTCCAAAAATTAGCAAGTAAGAGATTTAAAAAATGAATCTATTTGTTGAACAAATTAAAATAGTTATGACTATTTATCAATTATCTATTTCATATCGCTATAACCTTTTGTTTTGTCATAAAACAATTTTTGCTATTCATACAATCTTATTTCAAATAAAATAACACAAATTTATTAATATTTAAACAATTAAAAAAATAAAAGATTTAAAAAATAAATCTGTTTATCGAATAAGTTTAAATAGTTATGATTATTTGAATAATTATTTATTTAAATCATTACGACTTTTTTTTATAAAAAATTGTTTTTGTTCATACAAGCTTATTTAGATTAAAATAATATTAATTTATTAATATTTCCTCAAATAATAAGTAAAAGATTTTAAAAAGAAATATGTTTACCCAAAAAGTCCAAATAGCCATAACTATTTGAATAATTATCTATTTCAAATTGTTATGACCTTTTGTTTGATTTTAAAATAATTGTATCAGTTCATATAGGCTTATTCGAAATAAAATAATACTAATTTATTAATATTCCTAAAATCAATGAGTAAGAGATTTAAAAAATGAATTAGTTTACCGAACAAGTTTAAATAGTTCTTACTATTTGAACAATTATCTATTTCAAATTGTTTTGACCTTTTGTTTTGTCATAAAACAATTGTTTCTGTTCATATACAGTTATTCCAAATAAAATAATATAAATTTATTAATATTTCAAAAATTAATAAGTAGAAATTTAAAAAATAAATCTATTTTCTAAACACGTTCAAATAGTTATGACTATTTGAACAATTATATATTTCAAATAGTTATGACCTTTTGTTTTATCATAAACCAATTGTTTCTATTCATACAAGCTTATTCGAAACAAAATAATACTAATTTATTTGTATTCCAAAAATTAATAAGTAAAAGATTTAAAAAATAAATCTGTTTATTAAGCAAACTCAAATAGTTATGACTGTTTGAATAATTATTTATTTCAAATAGTTATGATATTTTGTTTTGTCATAAAATAATTGTTTCTATTCATACAATTTTATTTGAAATAAAATAATACTAATTTATTAATATTCTAAAAATTAATAGGTTGGAGATTTAAAAAATAAATCTATTTACCAAACATGTTCAAATAGTTATGTCCCTTTGAATAATTATCTATTTCAAATCGTTATGAGATTTTTTTTATCATAAAACAATTGTTTCTCTTCATACAAAATTATTTATAATAAAATAATACTAATTTATTAATGTTTTAAAAATTAATTAGAGATTTAAAAACTAAATCTGTTTGCTAAATAAATTCAAATAGTTATGACTACTTGAACAATTATCTATCTCAAATCGTTATGATCTTTATTTTGTCATAAAATAATTGTTTCTTTTCATATAAGCTTATTCCGATTAAGATAATACTAATTTAATAATAAAAAATAAATGTGTTTTGCCGATCTAGTTCAAATAGTTAAGACTATTAAAATAATTATCTATTTCAAATTATTCTGACCTTTTGTTTAGTCATAAAACAATTATTTCAATTCATACAAGCTTATTTGAAATAAAATAATACTAATTTATTAATATTCAAAAAATTAATAAGCAAGAGATTTAAAAAAATTAATATGTTTACATAACAAGTTTAAATAGATATAACCATTTGAACAATTATCTATTTAAAATCATTATGACCTTTTGTTTCGTCATAAAACAATTGTTTCAATTCATAAAAATTTATCTGAAATAAAATAATACTACTTCATTAATATTTCAAAAATTATTAAGCAAGAGATTTAAAAACTAAAGCTATTTTCCAAACCAGTTCAAATAGTTATGATCATTTGAACAAATATCAATCTCAAATCGCTATGATCTTTGTTTTGTCATAAAAAAACTATTTCTTATCATATAAGCTTATTTAGATTAAAATAATACTAATTTAATAATATTTCAAAAATTAATAAGTAAAAGATTTAAAAAATAAATGTGTTTGCCGAATCATTTCAAATGGTTAAGACTATTAGAATAATTATCTATTTCAAATCATTCTAACCTTTTATTTAGTCATAAAATAATTGTTTCAGTTCATACAAGCTTATTTAGAATAAAATAATACTAATTTATTAACATTCAAAAAATTAATAAGCAAGAGATTTGAAAAATAAATATGTTTACCAAACAAGCTTAAATAGTTATTATTATTTGAACAATTATCTACTTAAAATTATTATGAACTTTTGTTTTGTCATAAAACAATTGTTTCAGTTCATAAAAGCTTATCCTAAATAAAATAATTCTACTTTATTAATATTTCAAAAATTAATAAGTAAGAGGTTTAAAAAATAAATTAGTTTATCGAATCGGTTCAAATAATTATGGCCATTTGAACAGTTATAAATTATAAATTGTTATTACCTTTTGTTTTATCATAAAACAATTATTTTCAACATACAAGCTTATTTGAAATAAAATAATACTAATTTATTAATATTTCAAGAATTAGTAAGAGATCTAAAAATAAATAGTTATGACTATTTGAACAACTATGTATTTCAAATTGTTATAACCATTTGTTTTGTCATAAAACAATTATTTTTGTTCATACAAGTTTATTTAGAATAAAATAATACTAATTTAATAATATTCTAAAAATTCATAACTAAGAGATTTAAAAAATAAAATCCATTTGTTAAACCAATTCGAACAGTTAAGACTATATAAACAATTATCTATTTCAAATCATTATGACATTTTGTTTTGTCATAAAACAATTATTTCAGCTCATACAAGTTTATTTAGAATAAAATAAAACTAATTTGTTAATATTTCAAAATTTTATAAGTAAGAGATTTAAAAAATAATACTATTTACCAAATCGGTTAAAATAATTATAAAATAATTATAACTATTTAAACAATTATTTATTTCAAATCATTATTACTTTTTGTTTTGTCATAAAACAATTGTTTTTGTTCATATAAGTTTGTTTGAAATAAAATAATACTAATTTATTAATATTTAGAAAATTAATCAATAAAAGATTTAAAAAATAAATTTGGTATAGTTTTGACTATATGAATAATTATCTATTTCAAATCATTATAACTTTTTGTTTTGTCATCAAACAATTGGTTCTGTTCATACTATTTTATTTGGAACAAAATAATAGTAATTTAATAATATTTTAAAACTTAATAACCAAGAAAATTAAAAGATAAATCTAATTGTCAAAGGAGTTCAAATAGTTAAGACTATATGAATGATTATCTATTTCAAATAGTTATGACCATTTGTTTTGTCATAAAACAATTTTTTTGTCTGTACAAGCTTATTCAAATTAAAATAATACAAATTTAATAATATTTCAAAATTAATAAGTAAGAGATTTAAAAAAATTGTTTATCTAACCAGTTTATATGATTAATACTATTAGAACAATTATCTATTTTAAATTGTTTTGATCTTTTGTTTTGTTGTAAAAGCAATTGTTTCAGTTTATACAAGCTTACTCAAAATAAATTAATACTAATTCATTAACATTCAAAAAATTAAGAAGAAAGAGATTTAAGAAAATAAATCTATTTATCGAAAAAGTTCAAATAGTTATAACTATTTAAACAATTGTCTATTTAGAATTGCTATGACCTTTTGTTTTTTCATAAAACAATTATTTCAGTTAATACAAGTTTATACGGAATAAAATAATCAAAATTTATTAATAAGTAAGAGATTTAAAAAATAAATTTTTTTATCGAATTAGTTAAATAATTATGGCAATTTGAATAATTATCTATTTTAAATTGCTATAACCATTTGTTTTGTTATAAAACAATTTTTTTTTATCATACAAGCTTATTCGAAATAAAATAATACTAATTTATTAATATTTCAAAAATTAATAAGAGATTTAAAAAATAAATGTGTTTGTCAAACCAGTTTAAATAGTTAAAATTATAAGAATAATTATCTATTTTAAATTGTTCTAGCCTAGTTTTAGTCATAAAATATTTGTTTCATATCATACAAGCTTATTTAGAACAAAATAATCCTAATATATTAACATTTGAAAAATTAATAAGCATGAGATTTGAAAAAATAAATTTGTTTACCAAATAAGCTCAAGTAGTTATGACTATTTGAAAGATTAATATTTAAAATCATTATGATCTTTTGTTTTGTCATAAAATAATTGCTTCAGTTCATAAAAGGTTATCCAAAATAAAATAATACCAATTTTTTAATATTTCAAAAATTAATAAGCAAGAGATTTAAAAAAAATAAATGTGTTTTCTGAATAAATTCAAATAGTTGTGACTATTTGAACAATTGTATATTTAAAATCATTATGATATTTTGTTTTATCATAAAACAATTGTTTCAATTCATTAAAGTTAATTTGAAATAAAATAACAATAATTTATTAATATTTCAAAAATTAATAAGTAAGTGATTTAAAAAGTGAATCCGTTTACCATATCAATTCAAATAATTATGGCTATTTCAACAATTACCTATTTTAAATCATTATGAACATTTTTTCATCATAAAACAATTGTTTTTCATCATAAAAGCCTGTTTGGAATAAAATAATACTAATTTATTAATATTTCAAAAATTAATAAGTAAAAGATTTAAAAAATAAATCTATTTATTGAAGTAGTTCTTATTTGAATAATTACCTATTTCAAATCATTATAACTTTTTATTTTATTCTGAATAATTATTTCAGTTCATACAAGCTTATTTGAAATAAAATAATACTAATTTAATAATATTATGAAAATTAATAACTAAGGGATTTAAAAAATAAAATTTGTTTGTCGAAGCAATTTAAATAGTTAAGACAATACGAATAATTATCTATTTCAAATTGTTATGAAATTTTGTTTTGTCATAAAACAATTGTCTTAGTTCATAGAAGCTTATTTGAAATAAAATAATACAAATTTATTAACATTCCAAAAATTAATAAGTGATTTAAAAAGTGAATCTATTTACTGAATCATTTCAAATAATTATGGCCATTTCAACATTTATCTATTTCAAACCATTATTACCTTTTGTTTGGTCATATAACAAGTGTTTTTGATCATTCAAGCTTATTTAGAATACAATAATACTAATTTATTAATCTTCCAAAAATTAATAAGTAAGGATTTAAAAAATAAATCTGTTCATTAAACTAGTTCAAATAATTATGACTATTTGAACGATTATATACTTCAAATTGTTATAACATTTTGTTTTGTCATAAAACAATTATTTCTATTCATACAAGCTTATTTGGAATTAAATAATATAAATATAATAATATTCTAAAAATTAATAACTAAGAGAATTAAAAATAAATTTATTTGACAAAACAGTTCAAATATTTAAGACTATATGAACAATTATCTATTTCAAAATGTTATGACCTTTTGCTTTGTCATAAAAGAAATTTTCAATTCATACTAGCTAATTTGAAATAAAATAAAATGAATTTATTAATATTGCAAAAATTAATAAGTAAGATATTTAAAAATATATTTCTGTTTACCTAACCAATTCAACAATTATCTATTTCAAATCATTATAACATTTTGTTTTGTCATAAAACAAATGTTTTTGTTCATAATAAAGTAATACTTCTATTAATATTTCAAAAATTAATAAGAGATTTAAAAAATAAATCTATTTAACAAACTAGTTCAAATAGTTATGACTATTTGACAAATTATTTATTTCAAATTGTTTTGACTTTTTTTCCTGTTATAAAACATTTGTTTCTGTTCATACATGCTTATTCAGATTAAAATAATATTAATTTATTAATATTTCAACAATTAATAAGTAAAAATTTAAAAAATAAATATGTTTATCGAACTAGATCAAATGGTCATGATTATTTGAATAATTATCTATTTCAAATAGTTATGACCTTTTCTTTTGTCATAAAAGATTTGTTTCGGTTCATATAAGTTTTTTCGAAATAAAATAATACTAGTTTATTAATATTCCAAAAATTAATAATTAAGAGATTTAAAAAAGAATCTATTTATCAAATAAGTTTAAATGATTATGACTATTTGAACAATTATTTATTTGAAATCGCTATAACATTTTGTTTTGACATAAATAATTTTTTCTGTTCATACAAGCTTATTTTGAATAAAATAATACAAAATTATTAATATTAAGATAATTAATAAGTAAAATATTTAAAAAATAAATATGTTTATCAAACAAGTTCAAATGTTATGACTATTTGAACAATTATTTATTTTAAATTGTTATGACTCTTTGTTTTGTCATAAAACAATTGTTTTTGTTCATACAAGGTTATTTAGATTAAAATAATACTAATTATTCATATTTTGACAATTAATAAGTAAAATATTTAAAAAAATAAATATGTTTACCGAACAAATTGAAATAATCATGATTATTTGAATAATTAACTATTTCAAATCATTATGACCTTTTGTTTTGTAATAAAACAACGGTTTCAATTCAAATAAGCTTATTTGAAATAAAATAATACTAGTTTATTAATATTACTTAAATTAATGAGTAATAGACTTAAAAAATAAATTTGTTTACCGAATAAGCTCAAATAGCTATGACTATCTAAACAGTTATCTATTTTAAAACATTATGAACTTTTGTTTTGTCATAAAACAATTGGTTTTGTTCATGCAAGCTTATTTTAAATAAAATAATATAAATTGATTAATATTACAAAAATTAATAAGTAAAAATTTTAAAAATAAATCTATTTTCTACACATTCAAATAATTATTTCTATTTGAACAATTATCCATTTCAAATTGTTATGATCTTTTGTTTTATCGTAAACCAATTGTTTTTGTTCATAAAAGCTTATTTGCTACAAAATAACACTAATTTATTAAAAATTTAAAAATTAATAACTAAAATATTTTAAAAAATAAAATATGTTTATTGAGCGGGTTTGAATAGTTATGACTATTTGAATAATTATTTATTTCAAATTGTTATGATCTTTTGTCTTCTTATAAAACAATTGTTTCTACTCATACAAATTTATTCGAACTAGAATAATGCTAATTTATTAATATTCTAAAAATTAATAAGTTGGAGATTTAAAAAATAAATTTGTTTACTAAATAAGTTCAAATAGTTAAGTCTATTCGAACTATTAACTATTTCAAATCATTATTTTATTTTGTTTTGTTGTAAAACAATTGTTTCTGTTAGCTTTATAGGTTACATGGTGATCCAAGAGGGGTGGTGAATTGGATTTCTTTAAATTCTTCCCAAACAAATGATTTCAATATAGTTGAATGGAAATTAAAACAATTAGCACTTTTGATGAAAATATAATGCAAACAATAACAATTAATGAATCTAAAATCAAATATAAACAACAATAAATTGTAAGGAGATAAGGATAGAGAAATCAAACACAATGATTTATAGAGGTTCTGTCTTTCTCCACAAGGCACCTACGTCCTCTCTTCTTGGTTGTCCACACCAAGGCTTCAATCCACTATTCTTGAATTGAAAATACAACCTATCTTTTTCTTTCTAAGGCTTAAGATAGAAACCTCTACCCTTTGTAGTATTTTACCCAATCTTACTACAAAGCTCTCAAGAAGATACCTCACCTCTTGTTCTCTTCCACCCTTGTATATCAAAGGTAATTTTGCAAACAATAGAACAACCTCTCTAAGGCTAAGTGTTTGCTAAGTTTAAGTACAAGAAAATGATGAATGAACAACAAATAAAAATTGGATACAATAAATACAAAGATATGGACTTTGAAGCTCTAAAAACTCTTGATTCTTTGAGAAAATGAAAATGTGGCTTATTGGCTCTTGCTCTCTTGATTCATCAATCTTCTTGGTGTGTTGGAGTGCCCAATTTATAAAGAAATTGAAGAAGTAGTTGTTGGGAAAGCTTGGAGTGAAGCAATGCCCGTTGGAATGATGAAAAAATAGCTGTTGGAGTGCCCATGCCTAGAATCGATCGATCCCTTCCATGAGGGGATCGATCCTATCAGCTGCTGGGTGGTTGTTTCCTGTTTTGTGTTCTACTAACTAATTTGACTATAACTTGAGTTATACAAATCCAAATTACAAACCGTTTGAAGATTTGGAAACTAGACTTAAAGGGCTTTCTATCCATATAATTTCATCACCTAATTCACTGTGTACGAATTATAGTGAATTTTCAAATTTACACCTTGTGCAGTTTTTCTGACAACTGCAGAGTGTCTAGTAAAAATTCAAAATCCTTTCTTAGAAAATTTGGATTTTGATTTTGTTTGATCCATTAGAAAGTAGACTCAAATATCTTTCCAACCACATAAAATTCAAATATTAAGACTTTGTGAATTAATACAGAAAAATAAAACAAGTTCAATGTTAGAAAACTTTGTTCTTGTAAAATAGCTTTCTTAAGTTAATCTATTTCTCAAAACCAATATTATCAAAATTGTATTAAGTCCAAAATGAATAAGTTCACTTTAAAAACAACAATTGGACTTTCATTTAAGCTCAAATAAATAATCTTTAAAGATAGATTTGGTTTTGAGAAATATGACACCAAGAAAGGTTTGTTTAAACTTTGAAATCAATATTATTTATTTAGTACCAAAATATAAAACTTCAGAACTTGTACTAAATAAATCCTTTTCAAAATCTTGATCAAGTTTATTTTAGCTTTAAATGTTTTTGTCATTTCAAATAAGGATCAATTCAAGGCTAATAGTTTCTATTCATACAAAATTATTCAGAATAAAGTAGTACCAATTTATTAATATTTTCAAAAATTAAGAGGAGATTAAAGGACTAAATCTATTTATCGAACAGTTCAAATAATTATGACTATTTGAACAATTTATATCTAAAATTGTTTATGATCTTTTTTTTCTCATAAAGTAATTGTTTCTATTCATACAAGCTTATTCAGAGTAAAATATTGCTAAATTAAATAATATTCTAAAAATTAATAAGTAAGAGATTTAAAAAATAAATATGTTTACTAAACCAGTTCAAATAGTTAAGACTATTAGAATAATTAGCTATTTCAAATCATTTTGACCATTTGTTTAGTCATAAAATAATTGTTTCAATTTATATAATTATCTATTTAAAATTGTTATGACATTTTATTTTAACATAAAATAATTATTTCAATTCATAAAATCTTATCCAAAATAAAATAATGTTACTTTATTAATATTTCAAAAATTGAGAAGTTGGAGATTTAAAAAAATAAATCAGTTTATCGAATCAGTTATGACTATTTAAACAATTACTTATTCCAAATCGTTATGACTTTTTATTTTGTCATAAAACAATTGATTTTGTTCACACAAGTTTATTTGGATTAAAATAATATTAATTTATTAATATTTTGACAATTAGAAAGTAAAAGGTTTTCAAAATAAATATGTTTAATGAACAAGTTCAAATAGTCATAACTATTTGAATAATTATCTATTTCAAATCTCATAACTATTTGAATAATTATCTATTTCAAATTGCTATGATCTTTTGTTTCATCATAAAACAACTGTATTAGCTCACATAGGCTTATTTGAAATAAAATAATACTAATTTATTAATATTTCAAAAATTAATGAGTAAGATATTTAAAATATGAATGTGTTTACCGGACAAGTTCAAATGGTTATGACTATTTGAATAATTATCTATTTCAAACATTATAACCTTTTGTTGTGTTATCAAATAATTGTTTATGTTCATATAAGCTTATTTTGAATACAATAATATAAATTTATTAATATTCCAAAAATTAATAAGCAAAAATTTAAAAAATAAATTTGTTTTCTAAACATATTCAAATAGTTATGACTATTTGAACAATTATCTATTTCAAATAGTTATAAACTTTTGTTTTGTCATAAACCAATTGTTTCTATTCATACAAGTGTATTTGAAATAAAATAATAATATTTTATTAATATTCCAAAAATTAATAAGTAAAAATTTTTAAAAATAAATCTGTTTACCGAGCAAGTTCATATCATTATGACTATTTGAACAATTATTTTTTCAAATAGTTATGATTTTTTGTTTTGTCATAAAACAATTCTTTCTATTCATACAAGTTTAGTTAGATTAAAATAATACTATTTTATTAATATTTTGAAAATCAATGGGTAGGAGATTTAAAAAAATAAATCTTTTTACTGAACAAGTTTAAATAGATTTGACTATTATCTATTTAAAGTTGTTATAACCTTTTGTTTTGTCACAAAACAATTGTTTTAGTTCATAAAACTTATCTGAAATAAAATAATAATAATTTTTTAATATTTCAAAAATTAATAAGCAAGAGATTTTAAAACTAAAGTTGTTTTCCAAACCAGTTCAAATAGTTATGACTATTTGAAGAAATATCAATCTCAAATCATTATGATCTTTGTTTTCTCATAAAACATCTGTTTTTGATCATATAAGCTTATTCGGATAAAAATAATACTAATTTAATAATATTTCAAAAATTAATAAGAGATTTAAAAAACTAATGTATTTACCAAACTAGTTCAAATAGTTAAGACTATTAGAATAATTATCTATTTCAAATTGCTCTGACCTTTTGTTTAGTTATAAAATAATTGTTTCAATTCATACAAGCTTATATGGAATAAAATAATACTAATTTATTAACATTCAAAAAATTAATAAGCACGAGATTTGAAAATATAAATCTATTTACTAAACAAGTTCAAATAGTTATGAATATTTAAACAATTATTTATTTAAAATCATTTGACCATTTGTTTTATCATAAAATAGTTGTTTTAGTTCATAAAATCATATCCAAATAAAATAATACTACTTTATTAATATTTCAAAAGTTAATAAGTAAAAGATTTAAAAAATAAATTAGTTTACCGAATCAATTCAAATAATTATGGCCATTTGAACAATTATCTATTTCAAATCATTATTACCTTTTGTTTTGTCAAAAAAAAAAAACTGTTTTCAACATACAAGTTTATTTAAAATAAAATAATACTAATTCATTAATATTTCAAGAATTAATAAGAGATTTAAAAAATATATCTATTTACCAAATCAATTCAAATAGTTATGACTATATGAATAATTACCTATTTTAAATTGTTATAACCTTTTGTTCTATCATAAAATAATTGTTTCTATCCATACAAACTTATTCAGAATAAAATAATACTAATTTAGTAATATTCTGAAAATTAATAACTACAATATTTAAAAAATAAATTTGTTTGCTAAACTAGTTTAAACAGTTAAAACTATATGAATAATTATTTATTTCAAATTGTTATGACAATTTGTTTTGTCATAAAACAATTATTTTAGCTCATACAAGATTATTCAAAATAGAATAAAACTAATTTTTAATATTTCAAAAATTTATAAGGATTTAGAAAATAATTTTGTTTACTAAATTAGTTTGAATAATTATAACTATTTGAATAATTATTTATTTCAAATCATTATTGCTTTATGTTTTGTCATAAAATAATTTTTTTTGTTAATATAAGTTTATTCGAAAGAAAATAACACTAATTTATTAATATTTAGAAAATTAATCAGTAAGAGAATTAAAAAGTAAATTTGCTTATCAAACCATTTCAAATAGTTTTGTCTATTTGAATAATTATCTATTTCTAATCATTATAAAATTTTAGTTTGTCATCAAACAATTGGTTCTATTCATACTAGTTTATTTAGAATAAAATAACATTAATTTAATAATATTTTGAAACTTAATAATCAAGAAAATTAAAAAATAAATCTAATTACTGAACCAGTTCAAATAGTTAAGACTACATGAATGATTATCTATGTCAAATTGTTATAATCTTTTGTTTTGTCGTAAAACAATTGTTTTATTCATACAAGCTTATTAGGATTTAAATAATACTAATTCGATAATGTTTTAAAAATTAATAAGTAAGATTTAAAAAATAAATTTGTTTATCGAATAAGTTCAAATGGTTAAGACTATTAGAATAATTATCTATTTGAAATCGTTATCACATTTTGTTTAGTTATAAAACAATTGTTTCAGCTCATACAAGCTTATTCAAAATAAATTAATCCTAATTTATTAACATTCAAAAAATTAATTACAAAAAGAGATTCAAAAAAATAAATTTGTTTACCAAACAAGTTCAAATAGTAATTACTATTTAAGTAATTGTCTATTTAAATTCTTTATAACCAGTATTTGAGTAATTGTCTATTTAAAATCATTATAATCACTTGATTTGTCATAAAACAATTGTTTCAGTTAGCACAAATTTAAACAAAATAAAATAATATTGATTTATTAATATTTTTGAAATTAATAAGTAAGAAATTTAAAAAATAAATTTGTTTACCGAATTAGTAAAAATAATTATGGCCATTCGAAAGATTATCTATTTGAAATCGTTATGAGCTTTTGTTTTGTCATAAAACAATTGTTTTTAATCATACAAGCTTATTCGAAATAAAATAACAATAATTTATTAATATTTAAAAAATTAATAAGTAAGAGATTTAAAAAATAAATCTATTTATCGAACTAGTTCAAATGGTTACAACTATTTGAACAATTTTCAATCTCAATTGTTAAGATCTTTGTTTTATAATTAAACAATTGTTTTTGATCATAAAAGCTTATTCAATTAAAAATAATACTAATTTAATAATATTCAAAAAATTAATAAGAGATTTAAAAATTAAATGTGCTTGCGGCACCAGTTCAAATAATTAAAACCATTAGAATAATTATCTATTACAGATTGTTTTGATATTTTGTTAAGTTAAAAAATATTTATTTCATATCTTATAAGCTTATTCGAAATAACATAATCCAAATTTATTAACATTTGGAAAATTAAAAAGAAAAAGATTTGAAAAAATAAATCTGTTTACTGAATAAGTTCAAATAGTTATAATTATTTGAACAATTATTTATTTAAAATTGTTATGACCTTTCCTTTTGACATATAACAATTGTTTCAATTCATAAAAGCATATCCAAAATAAAATAATAATAATTTCTTAATATTTTAAAAATTAATAAGTAAGAGTTTAAAAAAATAAATTTATTTACAGAACAAATTCAAATAGTTATGACTATTTAAACAATTATCTATTTAAAATCGTTATGACCTTTTGTTTTGTCATAAAACAATTGCTTCAGTTCCTATAAGCTTATTTGAAATAAAATAACACTAATTTATTAATATTCCAAAAGTAATAAGTTATTTAAAAAGTGAATATGTTTACCAAATTAGTTCAAATAATTATCACCATTTCAATAATTATCTATTTCAAATCGTTGTTACCTTTTGTTTGGTCATATAATAATTGTTTTATATCATACAAGCTTATTCAGAAATAAAATAATACTAATTTCTTCATCTTTCAAAAATTAATAAGTAAGAGATTTAAAAAAAAATTTGTTTACTGAATCAGTTCAAATAGTTATGACTATTTGAAGAATTGTATACTTCAAATCAAATTTTTACAAAATAAACCTTTTGTTCTATTATAAAATAATTATTTATGTTCATACATGCTTATTCAAAATAAAATAATACTAATCTAATAATATTTAAAAATTTAATAACTAAGAGATTTAAAAATTAAATTTGTTTGTCAAACTAGTTTAATTTGTTAAGACTATATAAACAATTATCTATTTCAAATTGTTATGACTTTTTGTTTTGTTATAAAATAATTTTTTCGATTCATACTAGCTTATTTGAAATAAAATAAAATAAAATTATTAATATTACAAAAATTAATAAGAGATTTAAAAAATAATTATGTTTACCTAACTAGTTCTAATAATTATGACTATTTGAATAATTTTCTATTTCAAAATGTTATAACTTTTTTGTTTTGTCATAAAATTTGTTTTTGTTCATATAAGTTTGTTTAGAATAAAATAATACAAATCTATTAATATTACAAAAATTCATAAGAGATTTTAAAAATAAATCTTTTTATCAAACTAGTTCAAATAGTTATAACTATTTGAGCAATTAATTATTTCAAATCGTTTTGACTTTTTGTTCCATTATAAAACAATAGTTTCTATTCATACAAGCTTATTTAGATTAAAATAATACTAATTTATTATTATTTTGACAATTAATAATTAAAAAATTTAAAACATAAATATGTTTACCAAACTAGATCAAATAGTCATGACTATTTAAATAATTATCTATTTCAAATTATTATGACTTTTGTTTTGTCATAAGAAAATTATTTCAGTTCATATAAGGTTATTCAAAATAAAATAATAGTAAGTTGTTAATATTCCAAAAATTAATAATTAAGAGATTTAAAAAATAAAACTATTTACTGAACAAGTTTAAATAATTATGACTATTTAAATAATTATCTATTTGGAATTGCTATAACCTTTTGTTTTGTCATAAAAAGATTTCATCTATTTATACAAGCCTATTTCAGATAAAATAATTCAAATTTATTACTAACAAGATAATTAATAAGTAAAAGATTTAAAAAATAAATCTGTTCACCACAAAAGTTCAAATCGTTATGACTATTTGAACAACGAATTATTATAACATTTTATTTTGTCATAAAATAATTATTTATGTTCATACAAGCTTATTCAAATTAAAATAATATTAATTTATTAATATTTTAACAATTAGTAAGCAAAAGATTTAAAACATAAATATGTTTACCAAACAATTTCAAATACTCATGACTATTTGAATAATTATCTATTTCAAATCATTGTGACCTTTTGTTTTGCAATAAAATAATTGTTGCGGTTAACATAAGCTTATTTGAAGTAAAACAATACTAATTTATTAATATTCAAAAAATTAATGAGTAAGAGAACTAGAAAAATGAATCTGTTTACTAAACAAGTTCAAAGAGTTATGACTATCTGAACAATTATATATTTAAAAATATTATGACCTTTTGTTTTGTCAGAAAATAATTGGTTTTGTTCATCCAAGCTTATTTCAAATAAAATAATATAATTAATTAATATTCCAAAAGTTATAAGCGAAAATTTGAAAAATGAATTTTTTTATTAAACATGTTCAAATAGTTATGACTATTTGAACAGTTATTTATTTCAAATCGTTATGACCATTTGTTTTGTCATAAACCAATTATTTCTATTCATGCAAGCTTATTTGGAAAAAATAATACTAATTTATTAAAATTCTAAAAATTAATAAGCAAAAGATTTAAAAAATAAATCTTTTTACCAAGCGAGTTCAAATAGTTATGACTATTTGAATAATTATTTATTTCAAATCATTATGATCTTTTGTTTTATCATAAAACAATTGTTTCTATTCATAAAAGTATATTTGGAATAAAATAATATTAATTTATTAATATTCTAAAAATTAATAAGTTAGAGATTTAAAGAATAAATTGTTTACCGAACAAGTTCAAATAGTCCTGTCTATTTGACCAAACATCTATTTCGAACTATTATGACATTTTTTTATCATAAAATAAGGCCAATTATTCAAAATAATTGGCATTCATACAAAATTATTTAGAATAAAATAATACAAATTTATTACTATTTCAAAAATTAATAAGGATTTAAAAAATAAATGTGTTTATTGAACTAGTTCAAATAATGAAGCTTATGAGAATAATTATCTATTTCAAATCGTTCTGAACTTTTATTTAGTCATAAAATAATTATTTTAATGTATACATGCTTATTCAAAATAAAATAATACTAATTTATTAACATTTAGAAAATTAATAAGCAAGAAATTAAAAAAATAAATTTGTTTACCAAAAAGTTCAAATAGTTATGACTATTTGAACAATTATCTATTTAAAATTATTATGACCTTTTTATTTTTATTGTAAAACAATTGTTTCAATACATAAAAGCTTATCCAAAATAAAATAATATTACTTATTAATATTTCAAATTTTGATAAGTTAGAGATTTAAAAAATAAATTAGTTTATAGAATCAATTCAAATAATTTTGGCCATTTGAATAATTATCTATTTTAAATGATTATGAATTTTTGTTTTATCATAAAATAATTATTTTTCATCATACAAGCCTATTCGGTATAAAATAATACTAATTTACTAATATTTTAGAAATTAATAAGTAGGAGATGCAAAAAATTGATCTGTTTACTGAATCAGTTCAAATAGTTATGACTATTTGAATAATTATATATTTCAAATTGTTATAAGCTTTTGTTATATCATAAAACAATTATTTTTGTTCATAAAAGTTTATTCAAAATAAAATAATACTAATGTAATAATATTCTAAAATTTAATAACTAAGAGATTTAAAAAATAAATGTATTTACCAAACCGGTTCAAATAGTTAAGACTATATGAACAATTCTTTATTTTAAATCGTTAGGACTTTTTGTTTTATCGTAAAACAATTTTTTTAGTTTTAGTAACTTATTTAGCGTAAAAAAAAATTATTAATATTTCAAAAATTAGTAAGAGATTTAAAAAATAATTATGTTTGCCGAATCAATTCAAATAATTATGATATTTGAACAATTATCTATTTCGAAGTCATTATTACCTTTTGTTTGTCAAAAAACAAATGCTTTTTGTTCATGTAAGTTTATTTGGAATAAAATAATATTAATTTATTAATTTTTTGGAAAAATTAAGAAGTTAAGAGATTTAAAAAATAATTGTTTACTAAACCAGTTGAATTAGTTATAACTATTTGAACCATTATTTTACATGTTAATCATGAGTGACTATTTGTTTTGTCATAAAAGAATTGTTTCTATTCATGACATCCTTATTTCGGATAAAGTAATGCTAATTTATTAACCAGTTCTAAAAAATTAAAAATGTAACGAAATTTCAAAAATGAAATTTGTTAGCTTGACGAGTGCAAATATTATAACTGTTTGAAACAATTTCTATTTTCAAAATTGTTATGACGCATTTTTTTATTGCAAAACAATTGTTTCTATTCGTACAAGCTTATCTAAAATAAGATAATTCTAATTTATTAATATTCAAAAAATTAATAAGTAAGAGCTTTAAAAAATGAATTTGTTTACTGAACAAGTTCAAATAGTTATGATTGTTTGAGCAATTATCTATATCAAATTGCTATAACTTTTTGTTTTGTTATAAAACAATTTTTTTTATTCATACAAGCTTATTTTAAATAAAATAATACAAAATTTTTAATATTCCAAAAATTAATGAGTAAAAATTAAAAAAAAAGTTTTTTGAACACATTCAAATAGTTTGACTATTTGATCAATTATCTATTTCAAATAGTTATGACCTTTTATTTTGTCAGAAACCAATTTGTTTCTGTTCATACGAGCCTATTTGAAATAAAATAATGCTAGTTTATTAATATTCCAAAAATTGATAAGTAAAAGATTTAAAAAATAAATTTGTTTATCGAGCAACTTTAAATAGTTATGATTGTTTGAACAATTGTTTATTTAAAATAGTTATGATCTTTTGTTTTTGTCATAAAACAATTATTTCTATTCATACAAGTTTATTGGGAATAAAAAAATACTAATTTATTAATATTCTAAAAATTAATAAGTAGGAGATTTAAAAAATAAATCTGTTTACTAAACAAGTTTAAATAGTTATGTCCATTTGAACAATTATCTATTTAAAATCGTTATGATCTTTTGTTTTGTCATAAAACAATTGTTTCTATTTGTGCAAAATTATTTAGAATAAATAATACTAATCTATTAATATTTTAAAATTAATACGAGATTTAAAAACTAATATGTTTGTAGAAACAATTCAAATAGTTATGATTATTTAAACAATTATTTATCTCAAATAATTATGATCTTTATTTTGTCATAAAATAGTTTGTTTCTTTTTATACAAGTTTCATTCAATTAAAAAATAATACTAATTTAATAATATTCCAAAAATTAATAAAAGATTTAAAAAAATAAATGTATTTATCGAACCATTCAAATAGTTCAGACTATTAGAGCATTATTTATTTCAAATTGTTCCTGCACCCTTTGTTTAGTCATAAAATAATTATTTTCAGTTCATACAAGCTTATTCAAACAAAATAATAGCAATTTATTAACATTTGAAAATAATGAGTAAGAGATTAAAAAAAAATGTTTATCAAACAAGTTGTAATAGATTGACTATTTAAACAATTATCTATTTAAGTTATTACGACTTTTTGTTTTGTCATAAAACATTTGTTTTGGTTCAAAAAACTTAACCGAAATCAAAATAATACTAACTTCACTAATATTTTAAAACTTAGTAAGCAAGAGATTTAAAAACTAATCTGTTTTTCGCACCAAATTCAAATATTATGAACTATTTGAACAAATATCAATCTTAAAATAGTTATGATCTTTTTTTGTCATAAAACAATTGTTTCTAATCATACAGGTTTTAGATAAAAATAATATTAAATTTAATAATATTCTAAAAAATTAATAAGAAGATTTAAAAAATATATGTTTGTCGAGCCAGTTCAAATAGTTAAGACTACTAGAATAATTATCTATTTCAAATCATTTTGACCTTTGGTTTAGTCATATAATAATTGCTTCAGTTTATACAGGCTTAATCAGAATAAATAATATTAAAATTTAATAATATTCAAAAAATTAATAAGCAAAAGATTTGAAAAATTAAATCTGTTTACTAAACAAGTTTAAATAGTTATGACTATTTGAACAATGATCTATTTAAAATCGTTATACCTTTTTATTTTGGTCATAAAAACCATTGTTTTAGTTCATAAAAGCTTATCCAAAATAAATAACACTATTTTATTAATATTTCAAAAGTTAATAAGAGATTTAAAAAATAAATCAATTTACAAAATAGTTCAAATAATTATGGCCATTTGAACAGCTACCTATTTCAAATCATTATTGCTTTTTATTTTGTCTTAAAATTTTTTTTTAAATATACAATCTTATTTGAATAAAATAAAACTAATTTATTATATTCACTAATTAATAAGAGATTTAAAAAATAAATCTATTTACTAAACTAGTTTAAATAGTTATGAGTATTTGAACAATTATCTATTTCAAATTGTTATAACCTATTGTTCTATCATAAAATAATTATTTCTATTTATACAGACTTATTTAGAATAAAATAATACTAATTTAGTAATATTCATAAAATTAATAAGTAAGAGATTTAAAAATAAATCTGTTTACCCAATTAGTTCAAACAGTTAAGACTATATAAACAATTATTTATTTCAAATTGTTATAACCTTTTGCTTTATTATAAAATAATTATTTTAGCTCATATAACCTTATACCAAAAAAAAATAATATTACTTTATTAATATTTCAAAAGTTAATAAGGGATTTAAAAAATAAATCAGTTTATCGAAATAGTTCAAATAATTATGGGCATTTGAACAACTACCTATTTCAAATCATTATTACCTTTTGTTTTATCTTAAAACAATTGTTTTCCAACATTCAAGCCTATTCAAAATAAAATAAAACTAAGTTATTAATATTTCAAGAATTAATAAGAGATTTAAAAAGTAAATCTATTTACCAAACAAGTTCAAATAGTTTTGACTACTTGAATAATTATCTATTTCAAATTGTTATAACCTTTTATTCTGTCATAAAACAATTATTTTTATTCCTACAGGCGTTTTCGAAATAAAATAATACTAATTTAGTAGTATTCTAAAAATTAATAACTAAGAGATTTTAAAAAATAAATCTATTTTCCAAACTAGTTCAAAAGTTAAGACTATATGTACAATTATTTATTTCAAATTGTTATGACCTTTTGTTTTTTCATAAAGCAATTATTTCAGCTTATACAAGCTTATTCGAAATAGAATAAAACTAATTTATTAATTGTTCAAAATTTTGTAAGAGATTTAGAAAATAATTTTATTTACTGAACCAGTTTAAATGATTATGACTATTTGAACAATTATCAATTTC